>VZRZ01003345.1:27778-73682 GCA_013398175.1 Climacteris rufus
CTGCACCTTCCCTTCCCGCCCCTTCCCGCCCCTTCCCTTCCCGCACCTTCCTGCACCTTCCCTTCCCGCCCCTTCCCGCCCCTTCCCTTCCCGCACCTTCCTGCACCTTCCCTTCCCGCCCCTTCCCGCCCCTTCCCTTCCCGCACCTTCCTGCACCTTCCCTTCCCGCCCCTTCCCGCCCCTTCCCTTCCCGCACCTTCCCGCACCTTCCCTTCCCTTCCTGCACCTTCCCTCACCTTCCCTTCCCTTCTCTCTTTCCTTTTCTCTTCTCTTTCCTTTTCTTTGCTCTTCTCTTTCCTTTCCTTGCTCTTCTTTTTTCTTTCCTTTCTTTTCTGCCATTTTTTCTTAGTTTTTTTGGCTAATATAGACTGTGGGCTCTTTGCTGTTCTTGTGTTTCTCTGGTGCCTGGCATAAACGCCAAAGCTCCCTTTCTACGTAACTATGACAATGCAGCCATTAAAAGATAATAATTACTGCACCAATCATAGCACTGAATTTTACAAGTATTTGTAATAGAACATAATTAACATCATAGACACAACTTATAAAGGTATGGTTGGTTTTGGCTGTTTATAAGAAAAACAGATATATTATAGAAGAGAATCATAGTCTTCCTCTTTGTACCCAGTATAAAACTGTTTTTTAAAGCACCACTGGGTTTTGTGTCACTCAAGATAAAGAAGAGCTGAAATGCAAGCTGTTTCATAGGTCTCTTATTGATAAAATACTACCCAGAAAATAAAGATATTTTGGATAACAGAAACTACCACAAAACTCTAGGGCAAGTAGAGCAATACTATGAAAAAACTATATATGTGTGTGTGTGTGTTTGTGTGTGTTTGTGTGTGTGTGTGTGTGTTTGTGTATAGTGGCTTCCTCTTTGTTGAAATGAGGGGACTTGATAACAAGTCTGAATATCTTGGGAGTATAAATCCAAGGCAGCAGAAGAATCACTCAGAATTATAAACAGGGATTTAAACAGCAGTAATAGGATTAAAGTAAGAATAAAAAAGTTCAAGCTGTATATCAGAAAATGTTTTCTGTTGATATATTAACAAATAAATCATCATAAAATTGTTGTAGAGTACTTTTTTCTTCTAGATTCTTAAAAAAAAAAAAAAGTAGATAAACTTATTCCTGTTTCATTTGTGAAACAGTGATGAAACCTTTCAGGTAAGAAAAGGTGTAGCTCAGCTTGTATATTAAAGTCAAAATACACATACTTAAGCATCATCTGGAAAAGAAGATTTAGTCAGTGTCCTGCAAAGTACCCAAAATACTGAAGGTTGCTATAGACCACATCAGCTTGGTCAGGCAAACTTCTCCGGCTGCAGTAGAGTTCTGAAAACAGATTAACTTCCCCAGGTCACACATGGAGACCCACTACTTGTTAATTTGACCTCTTCTTTGCTGGCAGATGTGCAGGTATTATAGCTCTTTAAAAGGATTTTGTCTAGACAATAAAAGTAGTCTTGTATACTTAATAATAATGAGGTTTTCCTCATTTAGGTAGAACTTGATCTTCTGAAGGGAAGGAAAGAAAATAAAGAAATAAGGAATGAGTGGGATAGGCACGTAATATTTTAACCTATCACTGAAGTCATGTGAGGAACACATCCAAATCCAGCTTCAGTCTCTGAATAATCTCAATACGGATATTTTTACTGAGAGTAACTCAGAATCACCAAGATTGAAAGAGACCTTCAAGATCATCCAGTCCAGCTGTCAACCAAGCAGGACCATAATAACCCCTAAACCATATCCTCAAGTGCCACATCCAGACACCACCTTAACACTTCCAGAGACGGTGGCCCCACCACTTCCCTGTGCAGCTCATTCCAATGCTTGTAAAGCTTTCACTGAAAAAAAAAAAATTCAATATCTAATCTGAACCTCCCCTGGCACAAATTAAGGTTGTTTCTTCTCATCCTTTCACTTGAAACATTACGGGAGAGACAAACCCCCACCTCACTACAGCCTGTTTTCAGGTAGTTGTAGAGCACAGTGAGGTCTCTCTCCTCTGAGCATCCTTTTCTCCAGACTAAACAACACCAGCCCCCTCAGCTGCTGCTCATAAGACTTGTGGTCCAGACCCTTCCCCAGCTTTGTTGCCCTTCTCTGAACATGCTCCGGCATCTCAATGTCCGCTTTGAAATGAGGGGCCCAAAACTAAACACAGTTCTCAAGTTATCGCCTCACCAGTGCTGAGTACAGCAAGACAATGGTTTCCCTAGCTCTGCCGGTCCTACTAATCTTCCCAGTAGACCAGTGTAGAGTTGATACAGGAATGGATGGCTATAATATACACATCTGGCAGAAAAAGTTACTATTTTCTAAGTAGGTATGGGAAATGGAAAGCACTCTTGATCATTGTTAAATGTTCAACCAGTAACAGTTAAATTTCAAGACTATGCCAATAATTCTAAGCAAGGAACATCAAATAAATCTCAGAGGTTTCATTTTTATTTTCATCCTTAATTACTTCCTCCAAGCTGCTATGCTTTCTTTACTTCTCTTTAGAGTGAGCATAAACCAGACAACTCCTGTGTATATCCCAGTCTGCACCTCGTTTGGTGAAGCCATTAATATCATTGTCTAGACTAGTTTCATGTATGCATAGGTTTTGTGCAGGTATCAGTGAGGCATGTAAAAGTAATTTCTTATTAAAACAGTCACACAAATTCTGTCAAATTCTTGCATAGCATATTCACAGATCCAGCGGTGTGCACTGAAAAAATTTAGAGTTCAATGCATAAAGCTGACATCACAGTATATTTTTTCATCTAATTCTGACCAAGGCAAATATTCTATTGTACAGCTTAAATGTGACTCAGTCTACAGCTAGGCAAATTGACAAGTATTTTTTTAATCATACATGTGTCATCCAAATATAAGAAAACTACATTGTAAAACCTTGTTTGAACACACAGAGCATAATATGTACAAGTAGATGTTATTTTCATATTGTATAGTTGCATTCACACAGCTTTATCTTTGCTGGCAAAGGCAGTGTAACTTGCATGCAAATAAATCCTCCCAGTAAAGGTGAGGATGCATACTGAAAGCATAATGTCATATGCCTTCTCATTAAACTTCTGAATGACCTTCCTTATATGTTAAAGAGTTCAAGTAACAGAATAATAACTAACATAATTTCCCTTGAAAAATCAAATGGAAAACAAGAATTTTTTACACCTGCGCTATATCTTTGAAAGTAAAGGACTGCTGTCAAGTTCAAGTAAGGCCCATCCTCTCTCAAGACAGAGAAGAAATTTGATGAAAGTTCACTTGTATCAAAGTGAAGGTAGGAATTAGTAATCAAATGTGAAAATATTAAGCAAACAGTAAACCCAAGAAATTACTAGGAGCATGGAATTGATACAAGAAACTGAAGAGAGAATGCTAAAATCTTGGGTCCCAGGGCTAAGGAAAAAAAAGGTCTAGTTTCCAGGGGGAAAAAAAAAAACCAACCAAAGACCCTATTAAAGAATAAAATCTTACATGGTATAGTTGTGTTACTAAACGGACATGAGGGAATACATTCAAAAGGTATCACTGATTGAAATTCTAAAAGAAGCAAGGACATTATTTATACCATAAAAATAAAATAATTTTAGAATAAGTTGCCTTTATGTGGCTGATCCTGCCCCTGCACTACACTCTCTGTACTTGTCTGTGTCCTTTTGTGGGCAAGTGATGGGAAAAGCCATTGTGTTAAAAATATAACCTTTTTCTATGGTGGGGCCTTTTTAGTAGGTGATTTACTGTCCTATTTCAAGTCCACAGCTATATCCAGTCTACAGAAGGATTAGTGATGCAGCATGAAGCTGAAGTCTGGGGGATAAGCAAGTGGGAGGAGCAAAAGCAAAGGAGAAAGCACAGTACAAACTGCTATCATATGGAAAACCACATTTCTGATTCTCTCAGACTGCAGCCACATGATGCAGAGCTACCTCATCAAAAGAGCTGACTTGATATTCCTCTTGTGCCTGAAGAGTCACTGAAATTTAAGCATGGAAATTATTTGGCTCACCATTTGGTTTGACAGTGTTTCTGTAAAGTCACTCTGCAGAGTGAAGCATAATTGTAAGTGTAGAGTAAGCAAATAGTGTGTGATGTAGTGTCACCTGGAGAACTGTCTGGTTCAATCAACCACACACAAGTGATATGGACAGGATGAAGTAATGTCAATGGACTCTCCAGAGTGGAAGAGTTCATAATTTAGCAATGAGGGCAAATAAACACCTGAACAAAAAAGGTACTGAATCCTCTCTGTTTTTCTGTAAAAAAACATGCTTTTCAGGATCTTGAGATATTTGTTCCTTACCAGAAGCAGAACACTACTCCATCCAGTCATTAACTACATGGCACTCACATAATTGTGCCTACAGTAACTATGATCAGAAAGGACAAAGGTATCTAAATATTCCAAAGGCTGGTTTGTTTAACTTTTTCCATATCCATGATAAAAAGTACAAGTTGATATCCTAGAGAACTGCATCCATATTATTAGTTTGGAGAATAGTTAAATTTTCTTTCTGCAAAAACTGTCTATATAGTCTGTTCTGGGGCAGGTATTTTGAATCAAGAAAAGATTCTACCAAATTTTATTTCCTATCACACTAAATTGTATTTCCTGTTGATCTGAATGTATGGAGCAAAACTGTTGAAGCTGACAGATAAAATGTTAAATACAACAAAAGTAAAGTTGGGTCTAAAGTGGTAAAAAGAGTATTGATAGCAATAACTTACAAGTTGTAGAAAAAAAATGTCTAGATTGGAAGCTTTGGGTGGAAGAATCTACTGAGTTAATACATGTTTTATATAATATCATAGAAGATCACCACTGTATCAGAAATGAAATGGAAGCAGCTGAAAGCTACAGCATACTACAACAATTCTTTGAAGATACTGATATAGATGGATAATATAAATCTTTTACTAAATGTGTCTCTCATAGCATAGGCAATATCTTTCTGAATTTCATAACACAGCAAAGCAAATTAAAGTAATATGACAGTGAGGTTTTTGAATCATTGTGCTATGCCCTGATGCAGTAATGATCTTACTATTGTAAAAGATAACTACGTTAGCACACACTTACTAACAGAAAAACATTAAAATTCTGTTAAGTCACTTTCAAAAGCCAAAATTAAGACTTGTCTGGTTTTAAAAATTAAGACTTGTCTGATTTTGGTTTGTGGACATTAACAATGTATGTGAAATTCCCCTAAAATATCTACTTATTCAGTGCTTAAACTAAGCAATACCAGTTTAAGAAAACTATGTATGTGTGTTTTTAAATTGTCATTGGAATGAAAAATCAGGAAGAAAATATCAAACTCTGTTTTTTTAATGAACACACTTTAAGTCTTTCTCCTCACAAAACTTGCTATTTAGATTTTAATATATCCCTGATATTTAGATAAAAGCAAGAGAATACTACTGCTGTCAGAAAAGTATAACATTACTACAATCCTTAGAAAAACAGTTTTTCCAACATTAGTTTAAAAAAACAGTATTTTTACATGATTTTGTATTCTTTTTCAAAATCATCAAAATGAATTTTAGTTTTCTTACTATTTTTGGAAATTGTTTTTAATGAGGATTAATTTTAGGGAGACTTTCCTACTATTAGCAATGTCTCTGATAGGTACAATTTTTCCTGTCCCGCACCATTTCCATTCAAACTTCTCTATGGAACAGCAGGCTGCAATTTCTGCATCTGTACTGTAATTCTACTGTAATTCTTGCACAGAAGACTAGTCAATCAACACTGTCCTCCCCACGCTAGCCAACTGTCCCTTTAATACATCCATAGAATTCAATATGAATTGAGTGAATAGAATTGCAGTGCTAGGGGGACAGTCAACTACTACAGAGAGACAGGATTGATTGACATGAAAGCATCTGTGGAAGAGTTATAGAAGAACTACGGCAGTCACTGAAATTGCACCCTCCACACCTCATGAGAGGGAAGGGAAGCTACAAGAGACACTATTAATAAATAAATCTGCCTTCCAACTAAAGCTGCTCAAAACCCTTTTCCCCCCCTTTTTGTATCCCCAACTTCAATTTGTGAGCAGCTTTTATTAACTGTGTGAAAACGGGGTGCGACTTCAATTCTACAGTGGTTACAATTCTAGGGTTTTAATTCAAAGTCAGATGGTATTTTTTTAAAACCAGGATGTAGTTTTCCCAGTTCATTCTTCCCTTTCCTCACTATTAATGCAGCTGGAAGTATGTAGGACTTCCTTGTATTGAATTTCTGGGGTTTTATGAGTATCAGAACAGGAATATATGTTGCAAGGTAATCTTCAATAAACACAGGGGTTTTCTTTTATTTTTCAGTTGTAAAAATCTACACAGTTCTGTGATATGGTACTACTTACTTAAATTACCTGATTCTATTTTGCTTTAATTAGAAGATAAGGTGAATATGTTGAATTTAATTATATACTTGTTCCTTCTTTATAGCAAGTCTTGCTCCAGATTTTGCAAACTTCATTATGAAGTTAAATTTAACAAAAAAACATTTAATTTACTCTTTCATTCTATTTGCATGTAAGTTATTTAGTGTTGCGGTGGCCCAGCCCACCTTGGGGCTGAGTGCCATACAGTGGGTGGAATTCCCCACCCAGGACTCCGACCCTGAAGGTGGATCCGAGGGTGAAGCCCGAGTCTAGGGCTGACACCCACTGTGTGTCACTCCCGCAGCATCTCCTCCCTCCCGTCCAGAAGCTTCACTGTTCCTTTCTCCCCATTGGCTCAAACCCCTCATGTTTAATAATGTAGCCTATTCTTTATGTATGAAGCGCTGGAAGGTTCTGTTCAGTTTGGTTCTCTATTGATTGGTTTGTATCTGTTCCTCCCCTGATAAGTTATGATTTGTTCCCTTTTACCTCATGTCCTTCCCTTATTGGCTTGCTCCCTTGCTCCCCTCTCTCTCCAACCCCCTTTAAAAAGTGCTGTCTCCCCCCTCACGGTGCCTTCGACTGACCCTCTCCCCTCCGAGCATGCCCCCTGCTCCTTCGGGGGGAAATAAAAGCTGGAACAAAAGATGGCAGTGTTGGCCCTCTCTCGTCTTTTACCCTCGCCGAGTTGCTAGGCAACAGCCATGGTGCAGCCTGCCTTTCGTGCCTTCTCAGGCAGCCCGACGACTGGTCTTTGGTAGCCACGCCACGTGGACACCTGACCTCGTCACTGGCCGAGACTACCGGGAGGTTAGCGGCCAGAGCGACAATTTAGAGGCACTGATATGAGAGTTTTATTCAGGTAACATATGTAGGTGTCTCTTCGTTTTATTTTGAGGTTCTCCCAGGTTGTGCCTACAGATGAAATTCTTCTTAGTGTAAAGCCACTGGTAATAGATGGCAATGTTCAGACTGTAAGTACATGTGTTTTTTTTTAAAGTTCCGTAGTTTTTTTAGCGTTTTCAGCCTTACTTGTTGCCTTTGTCTTGCTTTTCTACCAATCCCTGTTAAAAAGCAGTTGTTTCATTGTCAGTAAAAACATATATAAAACAATTTAAGTGTTAGTTTCCTTAAAAATATTTCTGAAAGTCTTTATAGACTGAGATGGATATTATGACGTATTTCTCTGCACTTACTTCTTCAGCTGTACATTCTGAGAAATATTTTTCAATTAAATAATCAGATTTTGAAAGAGATATTGAAATTTTTTTCCGCTATGACTGCTGATGCTGATATCTTCTCCATGTTAAACCATCTGAAGTGAATGTTTCGGTTTCCTTTTTTTAATAATTTTTACAATATCTGTAATACTAAATCATTACCAAAAAAGCAGCTCATTTCAGTTAAAAATGTTTTGAACAATCTTACAATAAATTCACCTAACAGATTTGCTGTATTCCAAAACAAAATAGGTACAGAAACTGCTTTTCTGAAGTCAGTCACAATAGAAAGGAAGTATAATAATAAAATCCTTCATGAGATCATACTTTATTGATCTAATCAGCTTAAAACTGTATGGATTTTTGTGTGGCTACATTTCTATTTTATTTAACTGAAACAAATGTCTAAAAAATGTATGAATTATTAATGCTTAATTTTAACATTGTTTGGGGTTTTTTTTTTCTTATAGTGATGTCAATGAAACAAATCATCCATTTCAGGCATACAAATTACATAAATCAAAGGTACAAGAATTTACATGAATAACATAGCTCAAAAAGTATTTTGAGCATGGTAAGGAAATCTTTACAGTGCCTAAAATCAGTTCTATGCTCTTCTGAGTGCTAAGTGCAAAAGGAAGTGGACCAGAAGGAGAATAGTTAAGGTAACCTTTTCACTAGTAGAGAAAACAGTTTGTTAGAGATGAGAAGACTAATCTCCTTGCTCTTGTGTCGACAAAGAAGAGGAATAAGGAACATCACAAAATCGCTCCTATTTGCAACAGAAAAACAAGGATGATTAAGAACAGATCATCACTGAAGACCAAAACACTGTGAATGTTATTTTTTCTGTAGTTTATTTGCTTGGATATATTTAATTTAGTTAAAATGAAAACATTTAGTGCTGCGGGAGGTGTGTTAACACCTTTTACTTGCCTTCTCAGTTGCTGTGAAGATGGGAGCTACTTTCTGTCCTTGACATACAGCAGACAAGGCATTACATGCTGTCTCGGAGTGATTTATGATGATAATCTATTCCACGAGCTTCTGCTTATACCCCAAAATTGTTGCTGTATCTTTAAGGTCAAAGTCCTGAGGTATATGGGGCCACGAGGAGGAGACAATTTTTTTTGCTTTTTTGCTTTTGGTTCATGGTTATTTCCACGGCAGTGTGCAATGTGGTTTTTCTCCTTGACTAACTTGGTTGTTTCAGCCCAGGCAAAAAAAAACTTTTTTTCCCCCTTGGCTTGGACAAGCTGTAGTAGTGATTTTTGGACTGCCTTGAGGTGAACTGAGCAGCTGCTTTGTCGGAGATCAGGGACACTGCATTGGCAGAAGGAGAGTGGCCCTATCCCCAGATCAAGCCTCTCTGAGCCAAACCGTGCTGTTGTGAGGGTCTGGAGCAGTTCCGAGCTGTCCTGCTGGGGAGAAGGCACACGGAGTGACTCCAGCCTTCTGCTTCATCTGCCATGAATGCCGTGGAGAACTTGATGCCAGAGAGGCACCAGATTTTAGCCTCCTGCTGGAACTCCTCCATGGAAGCTTCACTTCCCTCAGCATGAAAGCCAGTGTCATTTTGTACCACATGTCATGAGCGGGTATTCCTCCAGCATTCTGAATCTTTATTCCAGTGTGTGTGGGGGGGTGTAGTCTGACAGTTTAATACCTATCAGTTATTTATTATTTTTCCCTTGCCTTGTGGGTGGGCATTCTGTTTGTTAATAAACTGTTACTTTTTTTTTCACTTTCATCTATTAGTATTCATTTCTTATTGGTGGAAAGGGATTGTTGGAACCCTTTTAGAAAAGAGGACTCATTCCAGAATGTCCTTTCTTAAATTTGTCTCAAAACTGAGACACCTGGTAGGCCCAAATGTCATACTCTCTTGCTAGTGAAAAGAAAACCAAATTGAGAGATAAATGAAAACTGCTTGCTTAGAGAAACTTGGTGTAGGAATGGGCAGTCATGGAGCATATGTTCTCCTTTGCTGTATTTATTAAAGCACATCAGGATCTTCAGACTGAATATTTATGCTGCCTGCAACAATCTTCTTGTAATGCTGGTTCTGTAATTGTCTCTCTCTGCATCCTTTTTCCTTGGATATCCTTCATCAGACAGTGAGATAAGATAAACACAACTTAAAAGAGAGTGCAATTGTTTATTGTCTAATGCTCAAAGAACAAGTGACTGGAACTAATACCTTTTAAACCAAGCATTTATTTGCTTACAAAGCCCAAAGAGACAACCAACGAATCTCTGTGACCAATCCGTCATCTGCCAGATGGGGAAAGGTGAATCTGCATTGCTGCTAGTTATACACTAATCACCATCATCATTTTATTTGAGAGGTATTTTAATCCTTTATATTATTTCAGATAAGTCATAAAATCACAGAATATCCTGAGTTGGAAGAGAACCACCAGTATTTGTCTTATTTAGTCCTTGAGCTGTTAATGACTGATGTCTCAACAATTGTACTGTTGTTTTTTTTTTTTACCTTTTTTAGGATACTTTTTTCCTGATTGGAGAATACGGAGAAGACTGAGCCAAACTTCTTTTCTAGGATGCATAGTGATATATGCACATTTATCATGGGAATGTTGGAATACATTTAAGGAATTTTTTTTTTAATTGTGAAATTTAGTTGGTTTCAGGAACAGATTAATCCTATTCCTTCAAGATACCCTTGGAGATATTTATTCAAAGCTTTTCTGGGTACAGTCTTTAGCAATCTACTCTCATTTAAACTCTTTGAGCAGCAACTTGGACAACATGACTTCCAGAGAACTCATTAAACCTAAACTGATTTATGATTCTATGACATTTTCCAGAAAGGAGTGCACTGGAAGAAGTATCTGTTGAAGGAGACAAAGCAAAGTGCATTGGTATATGGAAGGGCAGTGAGAGAAGTCCTATAAAATTTTACAGACAGAGAGAGGAGTTTGTAAAGGAAAGTCATAGAAATATGGAAGGGTTTGGGTTGGGAAAGACATTAAAGACCATCTAGTTCCAACCCCCTTGCCATGGTCTGGGACACCCTTCACTATACCAGGTTGCTCAAAGCCCCATCCAACCCAGCCTTGAACATTTCCAGGGATAGAATATCCAAAACTTCTCAGAGCAACTTGTTCCAGGGTCTCACAGAAGAAAAAAATTCTTCCTTATGTCCAATCTAAACCTAACCTCTTTCAGTTTAAAGCCATTACATCTTGTCCTATCACTACATGCCCTCCAGCATGTAAGATTACAGGAAGTAATCAAGAAGCTAAAGCTGCAAGAGATGTGGAGGAGACAAAGAGACATTAAAAGTTGCTTGCTTTCATAACTCTGCTTTCATTGCCAAATCATCAAATATATTTTCCATGTTATCTTAGCAAACAGTTTCTGTGCATACAATAAGGATTGTAGACATAATTTCCCCTTGCACTGCCGTGATTTTTGGAACCTCCTAGATGTATTCATCATTGTTTATTTAATTCTACGCTTTGCTAGTTCTGATGAATGCTTCCTTCTTCAAACCTGGATGAGTCTCACATAGAGGGAAACACCTCATCTGAGAGAAATAATACACACCTAAAGAAGTGCACAATATCTTGATGTCTGGAAGTCTGTACTATTGGAAACCATAAACAAGTTCAATGTTGTTATCCATATTCTTCCTCTAAAGAAATCTGTTAATGAGCAGTCTGTTTTAAATCATGCCAAAAACATTTTCAGGATGTTGCTCAGTCCTGATCTTAATGATAAAAATAATGTAATTTGGAGTAGATCTCATTGTCACTTAGGCTAGCAAGGAACATTAACCTTGCTCTTTATGAAACTTGATGTTATATTTGTTTTGTTATTGCAACTTTGGAAAATGTTCAAACGCAGAACCAATATTTCTTTCAAAAAGGGTAGCAGAAATCAATTCCTGTATCAATACCTTTATTTTCTTTATTTTTGACTATATTTACATTGTTTTAATTCATTCTCAGCCTACAATATAGATATTTGGTTTTACTTTTTATGTTAACATTGTATCAAACAAGTAGAAGATTTCCTGGTACAAATAATTAAAAAAAAAGAAATACACTATAGAAAGCAAATATTCTTAAATTGCCCTTGCAAGTCAATTTATTCCATCAAATTTGAATGGCGTTGCTAGTCACCCAATTAAATGACTTTTATTCCCAGTCCAGTAATATGAGGGTGAGTATACATGACTGAAGTAGATGTTCTGGATTTTTTTAGTCTAGTCGTCCTTCTGACACTATTTCTTTGTCTTTACTTCTAAGACTGCCTAGTGTCTTGCATGGTAGAGAACAACAGCACAACATTAACAGCAGATGTTGATCTTTTCCATGTATATATGAAATGGGAACCTATCAGATGTGAAGCAGATAACAAACAATACATGTCTCAGGAGTGCCATACAACAGAAAGGCTAGCTGGTGCAACACAACCCAGCATTAACTGTCCATGAAATACTCTCTAGTATAAACTTTAATATAAATCCATAAACAATGTTGAACATTATTAGAGAGAATCATACAAGTGTTGAGTACATCTTTCTTGGATTTAGAAGCAGTGCAACTGTATTTGTACAGTGCTTCATCCAACTACAGTGGCTGAGAATCAAATCTCATTAGCCCAGGCACAGCACTGCATCAACGAATCTGTATTGGTTGTGGGAATCTAAGCTGGTATTGCTACTCACTGTTTTGTCACAGTGCATCAGTGTATGAGCTCTGGTTGCTAGCTTCAAGCTGTACTGAAAATATAGAGCTCATGGATTCCTGAGAGGCATCATGCCCTAGGAAAATAGCAGATCAGAAAAAAAACTCCAAAAAATCAGTTGAAAGCATACTGCAAAAATAAACATTAACTGTTCTTCCCCAGTTCCCTTTGGACCCACAGATGCATCTCAACAGATCTCACGGATTTGTGCACATTCAGATTTCTCAAGTGGTCTCAAACATGTCCTCTTGTTGCTGGCTGTTCCTCCTTCTCCTAATCACTACTTTTGTCTTTTGTGACCCAGGTGTTGTGGTTGGAACACCTACTGGTGAAGACTGAGGCAAGAAATCATTAAATACCTCAGCCTTCTCCATATCCTGGCTAACCAGGTCTCCTGTTTCCTTCTGGAGAGGATCCACATTTTCTTTAGTCTTCTAGAATCATCTTATCACTGATGTATCTACAGATACATCTTACTGCCACTGGTGTTGTTGGCCAGGGTCAATTCTATCAGGGTTTTAGTCTTCCTAACCTGATCTCTGTCTGCTTGGACAGTCTCTCTGTATTCCTCCTAGGTTACTTGACCCTGCTTCCACTCTGCAGGTTTCCTTTTTGTGTTTGAGTTGTCCAGGAATTCCTTGGTCGTCCGCACTAGCCTGCTAGCATTTTTGCCTGACTGAGGTGATCCTTGAATATTAAGAAACTTTATTGAGCACCTCTTCTCTCTGGGATTTTATTGCACATCACTCTACTAAGCAGACCCTGAAAAGGCCAAAGTTGGTTCTCTAGAAGTCCAGGGTAGCAAACCCACTGTGCCTCCTTCCCATTTCCTAAAGATCTGAGAGTCCACCATTTCATGGTCACAGCAGCCAAGGCTGCCCTTGAGCTTCACATATCCCACCTCAACTCCTCCTTGTTGGTGAGAATAAGGTTCGGCATAACACCTTCTTCTTGCTGGGGAGATATTGGGGCAGTTGAAGACCCCATGAGGAATAGGGCTGGTGAACATGAGGCTGCTCCTATTTGGCCTCATCAGCTCAGTTTTCTGTTGTGGAGCTTGCATCAGATCTTGACTATAGTCTCACCTGTCCCTGCCCTCCCATTAATCCTGACCTATAAACTCAATCTCCTCCTCATCTGCCCCCAGGCAGCGCTCCATGCACTTCAGCTGGTCACTGATGAAGAGGGCAACACCTCTTCTTTGTCTGTCCTCCCTCAAGAGCCTGTATCCTTCCACCCCACAGCAGCCATGCCACCACATCTCCTTGGTGACAATAAAATCATAATCCTGCAGGTGCACGGGTGTTTGTAACACCTCTTCTTTTTTCCCCATGCATGTGCATTTGCTTAGAGGCATTTAAATTGGGCCCAGGATGAAGCTCATTTCCTGTCTTCATTTGCAATCATAATTTTGCGGAAGCATTTTTAAGCAGGTATTTATTTCATGAAGTGGTACAGAGAAAAAATACCTTACCTGTCACAGAACACACTCTAAGCAAACAAGAGCTAAAAAGTGAATTCTCTGAAGATCTAAGATAACATGATGAAAGAAGCACTATTAGAGAAGCAAGAGAGGTAAAGGGTAATAACCCAAATATGCTACATGTGAAATAAGGCATGGGAAGAAATTGGAAGAAAATAATATACAATTCTCTGTCTAAACAATAATGTTGTAGAGATGAAGACAAAGTTCAAACACCCAAACCCAGCTGAAAATACCAAAGAGCTATGGTGTTCTCAGGCTTGCCTTAATGACACATTTTTGTGTATCTTACCAGCATCTTGTGCTCCTGCTGCTACTTTTAGTGTTCTAATCATATATTCACCTTCAAAATAGTTTGATATATTTTTAAAACTAGCAGTAAAGGATATATTTTCTTCTTTTCCTCCACTTGTATAATTCTTTAGAGAGATACTGACCTGAAGCCCAAGAGTCGTGCTACAGGCTTAGACTAATAAATCATTTTTAATCAGATTGTTTGTATCACTCTAGTAGTGTTAATTTCCTTTTAATATCTTTGTGTCCAGAGAACTCACAGTAGTTTCTTTCAGCTTTCACAGTTTCATCGTCTGAATTCAAAAGATAAATACATAAAGGAGAACCCCCACATATGCAAAATTTGAGGTACCAATGGAATATTATTTGATTCAGCTTTGCACCTCTAGATTCAAAGTAAGAGAACCGTGTTTTTCAAAACATAATTTTGAAAGAAAATTAAAAATTATACCCAAAAAATTTATTCTGTTGTATAGATGCAACTAAAAGTGTAGTTGTCTGTCATCTTGATTCCACACTGTTCATCATTACGTTAAAATCTTGAGTTTTACTAATGCTGAAAATATTAGTAGGACTTTGTATCTTTTCAGGTCCTTGTCCTTGTTTCTGTTTGTGTACCTGCATAATCTAAAAAAATTTGTTGAAATTTTTTGTCCTCAAAGTATGTATAATATGTTCTCTTCTACAGTAAAATAATGAACAAGACAACAAAACAGAACATGAAATCCCTGGAGAGGGTATATCCTAAAATAAATCAGAATATTTTAAGAATAAAGTAATGAATCCATTTCATTATTTCTTGCAATGACAACAGCAATCTGAACATTAGGAAGTTCAGAATGTAATGCATCATGGACTTCCATATAGAGAGCAGAAAAGCAATTCTAATAAATAGGCAGATCATATAAAAATGATTTGTATCAATATCTATCAGTCTGAACTCTGACAGAACTGCACCCACTGTTTCCCCCAAAGTAGGCAATAATGAAAAAGTGTCTCTTCCATTTATGCATTAATTTCAGGACTGATTGCGCCTAACCACATTGAATCTGTCCACATCCTTTTCAAGCATGGCAACTAATGATCACAATTCCTGTCGTGTAGATCAGTGCTTCAACATCCGGTTGGAAATTGTCAACTCTGCATACTACAAATCTGTGTTCTGTCAATATTACAAATGGATAAACAGGCAGGTGCCATTTTGGAACTCCTCTCATACTGTTTTAAGCTATGCTGAATAAATTAGTCAAATAAAGCTCAAAAATGTGTTTCCCTGAGCTCAAAAAATGTTTCCCTGCATTTTCTTTTTAATATGCAATATTGCATCTGTCCATTACCAGTCTTGTACCCTCATTCAAATTTTACTTTTCAGTGCGGTACATCTTTAAGGTATAATGTTCCAAAACAAAACACTGAGAAAACATCAGAACTATTTTCTATACTAGCTTTTCAGTTAGGCAACTCTTTTCAGTTAGACATGTAATGGATCATATGCAGATCAAATTTAATAATTTTACAGGCTGGAGAATTAAGAACAGTCCTGCTGAGGAGGACTTGTGGGTCCTGGTGCTTGAAAAGGTGGACATGAGCTGGCAATGTGTGTTGGCAGTCTAGAAAGTCAACCATATCCTGGGCTGCATCAGGAGAAGGGTGGCCAGCAGGTCGATGGAGACTCTCGTGAGACCCCACCAGGTGTACTACATCCAGCTCTGGTGTCCTCAGCACAGGACCTGTTGAAGCGAGTCCAGAAGAGAGCCATGAAGATGATTGGAGGGATAAAATATCTGTTCTATGAGGAAAGTCTGAGAGAGCTGGGATTGTTCAACCCAAAGAAGAGAAGGCTCTGGAGAGACCTCATTGTAGCCTTTCAGTACTTGAAAGGTCCTTGTGAGACAGACGGGGACCAATATTTTTTCAGCATGTGTTATGATCGGACAAGGAGTAATGGTTTTAAACTTCATAAAAGAAGGTCAGCTTAGATTTGATAAAAGGAAGAAGTATTTTACAGTGAGGGTGGTGTGGCCCTGAAGCAAGTTGCCCAGAGAAGTGGTATATACCCCATCCCTTGAAACATTCCTGGTCAGATTGGAAAGGGCTCTGAGCAACCTGTAGTAGTTTAAGATGTGTCTGCTCATTGCAAGGGGAGTTTGAATTAGATGACCTTTAAAGGTCCCTTCAACTCAAACTATTTTATGATTCTGTGATTTTCATATTTATTTCTATTGCAGTCTTCTTTAATGATTTCTCAATTACAAAAAAAAAACCCAAAAATTAGAGTGGAGGGAGAAAAAGGAGAAAAAAGTGTACAACAAGAATAAACTTGTGAGAGAAAAATTGTATTTACAACATAAGCTACACTTTAATTATTATGCAGTACTTAAAATCTACAATGGAATAAAGTATGATCAATAAATTGCAGTGTTAATCATGTCAAATAAGGGACATTGCAGACAATCTAAAAAAGATCAGTGTTGATTTACCTACTATAGTAAAAATCTACTTGACAACAGAATGCTAGCTTTTCTGAAGGAATAGACATTAAAAAAGTTTGAGAAGAAGAATGAATGCTGTCAAATTAAGCAAGAAGAGTACTTACAAACTAGGAATGACAAAGAGATAATCATGCTGGCATCAAAACGTGCATAAAATAACATCTACTGTTAAAAAGTGTGAAGAGTTTTGTTTGTAATGAATATTTTGACAGATATGTCATACAGGTTTCACCTCTCCTCCAAATTTCCATTCTATTAACACAAAAGAATGAATAGAATAAAACCATTTTTGGTAGTATAGTAAATGCACATATATGTGCATATATATTTTAAGATATACATGTGCTTTCAATGTTACACTGATGGTTAAGAAGTATGTGGTCTGGCCTTTTGAGTATTTTCTGATTTGTTTGTTTTGGTAATGTCCTACCTCTGTTTTTAAGCTAAACCCTACAGGAAACTTCAATTGGATTTCTATTTCCAAAAGATGTGAGATATTCTCTAGCTACTTAAAAGACGTTGATGTAAGCCTCCTAACAACAGTGTGAACAAGTGCCCTTTTCAGGTCACAGATTTTTCATGCAGAGAAGAGAGATCTAGAAATATTTTTATTGTTTTTTTTTCCAAATGGAAAAAATGTGTTCTCATTTCCATGCATATTAATTTATTATGTGATTTGTTTCATGCTATGTCACTGCCAACCCACTTTGAAAACAGTGTATAATAAACTCAATACCAATCCATTTATCCATATCTATGCATGTGTTTTGTGTGTGTGTTTACATACATACAATTTCACTATCTGCCCATTTAAAGTCTGTGGTGGGTTAATCCCTGCCAGACACCACTCTTGCCTCTTGTTCCCTCCCATCTTCTGCAGGGTGGTATCGAAATAGAAAGAAGGCAAGAAAGCTTGTGGATTAAACTAATGACGGTTCAATAAATTAAGCAAAAGCTACAAAACCAAAGCAGAAAAAAAACCTTTCAGTTCTTCCCGTTAGTAGACATATGTCCAGCTACTTTCTGGGAAGCAGGGCCCTCAGCATGCATAAGAGTTGCTTGGAAAGACAAAGACCACAATCACAAACTTCCCTGTTCCTACTCTTTTCCCTGAGCTTCTTACTGCTAAGCATGACAGCATACAGTATGGAGTGTCCATTTGGCCAGTTTGGTTTCGTTGTTTCAACTATGTTCACTCCCAAATTCTTGTCTATCCCAAGCCAACTTATTTTGATGGAACATGAGGTGGAGAGAGAAAGTCTTGGTGCTAGGCAAGCATTTCTCAGAAATAGATAAATGATTGCTGTGTTGTCAAACCCTCTTTTAGCCAAAAATGCAAAGCACAGCATTGTATGGGTTGCTATGAAGAAAGTTAACTTCACTCCACCCAGACTGACTCAGCTCAAAATCTCATTTCATATTTTCAGATGTGTGGAAAGAGACAAATGTATACACCTCCGTCTTTCTAATTATTAATCATGTTGCACAGAGAAAATTATGAGATTACATCAAAACTGAACCTAAAGATAATACTTCACCAAGAAAAAGCTGACAGTTCTAGTCAGTTTTGATAAGTAAACTGGTTATGGAAACCAGAAAAGAACCAGAGACTACAGGAGAATGAAAGCATATGGTTATATTTGTTCAGGGTAGTGGGACAACCTAGGTCTTACTGTTTTAATGACTGTATAACTAGAAGATAGAAGCAACAGAACTAGAACTACCTAAACACACACATACATATATGTATACACATACTTGTAAATATTATATTAAATTTATGCTGTTAGTATATAAATGTTTTAGACATGGAGAACACATTAGTCTGTAACAATACCATGGTCTTGCTGGCCATGTTGAAAAATGGATGGACATTGCACATTCACCTAAAAGGATGCACAGATGAGTTTTCAGTAAAGCGTCACCGTCACTTTTGGGGCTTTTTTTGTTTTATACTATCTGAAAGAGTGGGTGATGGAGATGTTGAAAAATATTTCCATATCACTTAAATTTAATGTGCTTCTCTGTGACTCTGGAAAGACTTCAGAACAGTTGAAGTAACTGACACTGTGACAACTACCCAAGAATTATCACTATATAGTAGAACATAAAACTTTAGAGCCACTTCTAGACTCAGATGGATTTACACCTGTAAAACCTCAGACTTGCAACAACAGGATAGAAAGTCTTGCATACTTTAACACCAAAACAGTAAGACAGGACAAGAACTAAACTTTCCAAACAAATCAGGGATTCAGTATATCCTATCAAGTAAGTTCTTCTACTACACTAAAAACCACAACAATTCTGTCCCTTATTGCCAAGCCCCACAGGTTTGTGGAGAGCTAGTACCTTAGAATCAACAATAAAAACAACTACATCAAAAGTATTTTGAGCAGTACAGAGAAACTATTAAAAGAGCATTCATTAAGACATTATGACATGGGTTTATCCTTTCCTCACTGGCAAAATGGAATCTCTCCCAATTCCCAGCTCTATAGTGCAGTTGAAGATGTCTTTTGGAGTTTCTATGACTATTTTGAGGGAAGGAATAATAAATGAGGCAAGCCAGTCAGCAAGCTATTTTTTTAACAAACCAAGCATTATTCGATATCTAAATCAAATGGATTTTATCTCTGTTTAGACTATTTGTTGTAGCAGTGTACTTGGCAGAAGCTCATGTTGTGGAGCTTCAAGACTGGTGGGAAGAAAGCCAAGGCAATGCCCTCAACATTCTCCCTCCAATATCTGAACCCTCTGCCTAAGCTGTGGTGAAACCCTGTATTTCCCTTGTGTTACCTGTATCCATACCTTAGGTCCCATATATGGCTATGCCCTGGGAGGCTCTCCCCTCCACTGGTCACTTTGAACTATGCGGTTTTCCATTGGGTGTTTCCTGGTCCCACCTCCCTCTAAAAGACCCGTGCAGGGCTTCCTCGATCTCTTTCTTGTGGGTTAATCCAGCCACCTGGATGTCTCTGGACTTCCTCCCTGGAGCCTCACAATGCAACACTGGATTTAGAATAACTGGGCTGTTATCCCAGAGAAGAGCCCTCTGTGTAGCCTTGCATTCTCGCCGATGCTAGAACATCCCTCCTGGGGTAACTCTCATTTCTAGAGGAGCCAGCAGAAATAGGTCATCTGCAGTAGCTAGAACTCTGTACTTTGGGAGAGTTGTAAAACCATTGCAACTCATCCCGGCAGGGATTTCGCTCGCATAAAGGACGCTGTCGCTACCTCGAGAGCTCCGGGATAAGCGTCTTTAATTTGTAACAATAAATATATTTGAAGATGATAAAAGAAATAAAACATCCTGGCTGAACACAAACCCTTGTAAAACAAGAGAATAACCAATATAAGAATATCAGAATGTCATTGGAAAGTTATTTGATGTTTAAAGCATATTTGCAGAATGTTTTTGCAATTAGGTCTAGAAATTTAAAACATATTTTTTTCTAATAATGAACACTTAATCACAGAGAAAAGTAATAAATTAAAAATAAGGGATTTTGTAAATAGGAATAAAGTAAATTATTCTACTCATGCTTCCCTGTTTTCTCTAACATTCAATATCAAAACCTGAAACAAAGCAAATAGCTCACCTCTTTCCATTGAATGTAATTAAAGATAAAATAAAATATGCACTATAGCTGTCACACAAATGAAAGAATGGAAACAATTTCCAATAAAATAAAGAAGAAATACGCTTTTCTATTATTAGAATTTGTCAAATGTACATAGTACTCTCTTTTAATGTGACAAAGTCAACATCAGTAGCAAACCTTTTTTCACTCACTTTAAATGTAGAGTCCAAAAGCCATATAGAAACCTAGCTATAGTGACACTTGGAAGGCCTCTGGAAAATTTTTTTGTGTCCTATGGTCCCCAGTGCCCTTATTTCTGTTATGGAAATGGAGTATACAGTCAGCTGATTCTTTGTCACACAGAAGTTTGAGCCTTCTAGTGCTAAGTAAAGAAGAGGAAATAAAATTTATATGTGCACAGTGAGAACCAGAGCTTAAGAAGAAAAGAACAAAGGTTATTTTAATGTGCAGAAATTCTGGCTTCTTTGGTTACTACAGACAAGAAATCTCTTCCTGCACTTACGGAGATGTTGCAGGTGGTGAAACAATATTTTCTTTTCACAGATGTGAAGCATTAGACTAACAACCAAACTTCTTGAAGCAGAACCAGAGAACTGATAACATTAGGTTTTAGATTAATCAATATTAAAGAAAAAAAGAATGTCTCTAATGTATCACTGGGGGATACTTTGCTAAACTTTAAATCAAATTGTTTGGGTTCCATTCACAGGATAGCTGTTGAAATATAAAATATAATGCAAGAACTTTCCCCACACAGTTTTTTTTTCAGCAGGGGTGGGTTACAAGTTACAAATACTACTGAACTGAAAGTGTTCTGTATAGGTTGCACTTAGAAATTGAGTAATTCAGTAAAAACGTAACTCAGGTCTCTCTGTACTAAACTTTAACTCTGCCATGTCTTCAAATAAGTTGTCAAATACACTGTGCAGTGCAAATCCACAGTAGACCTACTGAAGTAAGGAAGACTAGGAAAAATCTAATGAAAGATTTGGAGAGAAAGACTGCATGAAGGGAAGTGCAACAAAGAAAACAGAACCGAGAAATTAAATTGATTAAAGACATTGAAGAAAAGACAAATATTTGCTGAAAATCTGTAGCTAAACTATTGATGTAGTATAGAACATGATATTATAGTATAGATATCTTTATGAACCTCTTAAGAAAAATGTAATGGCTTTTGTCCCTACTGATTCAGGAACACTGAAAAACATTTCCTTCAACCAACTGTTCCAGAAAACAACAATTTGTGTAACGGAAGAAATCTTATGACCTACTGTAAAATTTTGAGTTTATTTTGAAGCATGATTTTTGCCTTCTAAACTTGGTAGGCAAAATTCTGAATGGTTAAGTAAAAAACACTCAATTTCTATCCCTGCTTTCACACTGTAATTTAGTGTGGATGACTACAAGGACAGTTAAGATATATATAGCATATTCAAAATGGGAACAATAGCCCAAACCTCTTAGCACCACTCCAGGATAACTCTTTCCTGGTAGCATACATGCCTCAATCCCCTCAGAGCATTTTCAGCCTGACACTCTAGACAGAAAGACGTGAGGCAGTTGGAACTGGAAAAGTTGTAAACACTGAAAATCTGAAACTAAATAATCAAATAGTAGAAAACCTCACAAGTTGATTTAAAGGAGAAAAATTAGAAAGAATCATGAATAACAGAGAAGAAAGTATAGAAATTATTGAAAGAAAAAGACTGTAGAATTGTTGGACATTCAATGAGAATGGATTTTGTATCAAATAAATTTGGACCTTTTATTTTACCAAACAGGTAAAATTTTCTACTCCCCCATATATATATAAAACGAGTCAATAGCAATGATATGTCTCCCTGTTTTTTCCTAATTGCAATGTATATTAAATATAGAGCCACCAGTGATATTTAAAATATATTTATTTGTAACTATGTGCAACACTTTATATGGAAATGATTACACAGTGCTGTAGGATGAAAAAAAGCATTGCCTTGTCAACATATATCACATATAGCACAGGAAAGACACTGAAGTGTTGGAGCAAGTCCAGAGGAGACCCACCAGGATGATTAGAGGAATGGAAGCATCTCTCCTATGGAGAAAATCTGAAAGGCTTGGGTTTATTCAACCTGGAAGAGAGAAGACTTCAGGGTGACCTAATTGTGATCTTCCAGTACCTAATGTGGGCCTACAAGAAGGGTGGAGAAGGACCTTTCACAAGAATGTGTAATGGCCCCTTGCAGCTTTACCAATAATTATTCATAAAACACAACTTTTAAACAAGGTTTCTTTGAAGAAAAAAATGAAGCACTGCATGCAGCAAATATTAGGGGCTCTTAACTGATCTTTTTTGCAGTATTATTTGATGAGTAAACAGAATCTTTCCACTAAAATAGACATGAGGACATAGTTTGTAATTTCTGACCTCAGATGGTCATTTTACAGTTTCTTATGAATACCTACAGGTGCTCGAATATCATTATGTGACATTTCCTTCTCTTCTGTCAATTGAATTGTATATTTTAGTAATTTCAGCATATCTTGGATGTCAAATGTGGATACTAACACACCTTTTTTTTTCTTCTGCAGGAAAGGCACATAAACATTATATGTATATATATTCATGTTTACTTTGATTTCTCTTTTTAACGATCTTTTCCTAAGTCTGTCTGAATCCATGGAACTAGGCAAGCTTTGGTTTTTCTCTCCATCAACAAACATTGCATGAAATCGTAATGTTTTCTCAATGCAGAATATTTTCTCATCCTCTGCTCTTTTCCATCTGCAAGCATGACCTAATATTCCCCCAAACATAAAAAATTTGTCAAATTCACTGATATTTTATTGGCAAATATATTCAAAGAAAAGAAATTAAAAATCAGACATATGGATAATATATTTGAAAATTTAGGGCTTTTCCCCTTCTATAAAATACGACCTGGCTGCCATCTATAAGTATATTTAATATGGATGATGAAAAATGAAATAGAAATTGTATATTTCAATTATTTAATTTGCACAATGGTTGTGGAACTGTTCCAGGAGCTGTAAGCTTACTTCAGTGTGATTTAGCAGAAATAATGTGCACACCCTGACAGCATAGAAAGAGGTACGAAGTACTAGCATACATAGTTTCCCTCCCAAGTTCTAAGATGTAGGGTAACATTTATTTCAAAGTCCTTTCTCTAGAACTAATGTAACTTCTCATGTATGAACAGACTAGAATTCCTCTCATATCATAACTTTCTCCAAATTAACATCACTTCATTGTGTAGTTGCCTTTTGTGTTGCAAAGTTGTTTTGGTAAGCCTGAGATATTTTAGCAATTGACCTAGAAGATAAAAGTCATGACATAATGTAACATAAAAGATATCAACTATTCTACATCCCAATTTACATAAGTATGAATTGTTGTAGAGTGGATACAGAATATCAGGTGTCTGTAAGTACATAAAGTCTATAATTCTAGAAATTTTCATTTTAAACAAGGCATTTCCATGTAGCTGTCTATGGATTTCCTAAAATTAACCTGGAAAAGAGAATTTTTATTGAGGAATGAAGGGAAAAATAAGTTAAATGAAAGCAGTAATTTCTAAAGTATTATAGAGATAGAAATTAAAATTTATGTAAGCAGAAATGGTAGAGCAGCAGCATTCACACACATGTACTCAAACCCCTCATTCAGGTTGCTACTAAGCAGCATACATAATGTGGGTGCCTTGAATGTCTCCTCAGATTATACCAAATTAGGAGTAAATTATTCATTGGCGTGCATTTTGGACATTGGTCTCACCTGATTTACAAGCAATAGTTCTGATTAAAGAATGATAAGGTGAAATAATAGAAAGAGTCATCATAGACATGATTCACAGACTCTTTGGACTCATTTTTTTACATTCCTATATTTTTCTCTTTCTTTGGTGCTCACTCAAAAGTGTCTTTATGAGCCTAAATTTTCCAGCAATACTAAACATGCAGTGGAGCAAGAGTGGATCACATGCCCTTAATTACACTTTGTACAGGTAGTAGTATCACATTTACCAGAACTTATTTTAGCCAACAGTCAGTTTACTGGTATAGCTAAAGTATATTATCTTTTCAAAAGAGAAAGCTGAAGTTCAAAGAAATAGAGTAGTTAGGAAATGTTTAAAACATATGGCCTTAGAGTAACAAAAATATTACAATGTAATAGCCATTGTTAGAGTAAAGGTAACACTAAATAGCAACAAGGAAGCCAATTAATTCTTTTTATTAGATAATGCTTATTCTGCATTAAGACAATATGTAACTCAGTGTCCCATATTTTCTCTCTGAAAATTTACATCTTTGTTTGCCTTGTCTCATTTACACTATGGTTTTTCCTATATTGGTTGCTAGCAACACTCTACTATGTGCAAAAATGAAGAAATCATGAAGTCTGAATGAAGAGAGGTTAAAATTCGGTACAACAAAGAAAATATTTATACAATGCTTACTTACCCGTCAGCTGAAGTTTGACTAAATCCAGCAGAAGGCCAGGCAAATATGTTCTTAAAACTTAAATATATGCCACAAGGAAATTGAGTATGCCATTCTCCCCATCTTCTAGACACCTGCCTCTACTTATTTTGCAATAAAACATGAAATTACTTACTTATGATCCATAACAATGGGAGCAATGAAAAGAAATTCCACTAGAAAAGTAAAGATCTTTTCACATTTGACAGCAGCTTTTTGTTCAAGGGAAACCAAATCCAAAAAATTATTTGATACATATTGCCTATTTTAGATAGATTTAGTCCATACAGTTTAAAATCTGAAGTTAGTTATAAGATTTCCTCGAGTAACATGTACTCAGAAGTTTACTGATAACATCGTTGATAGAAAATTACTCATTAAGATCAGATGGAACACTAACACTGTGAAATGCTGCTCTCATAATCGCTATACCAGTTAATCACTGTTGCCAGGAACATACAAGCAAATAAACAAATGAGCCATTTGAGTAATTTGATCTACTTAGAAACAATTGATATCTAAATGCTGCTAACTTAGAAATCACTAATGGAACTATGATCTTAAAAATGTGAGAAACAAAATCTGATCCAAGGTAAGTTGAGCTATTATCGGTTACCCGACTTACGAACATTTAAAATTAACTTGTCAGGACATTTAAAACATGGGTTTTAGAACCAGAACTGGATGGAAAATTTGAGCTTTCCTCAGAGAAAAAACTGGTGTATTGGAGATGCTAAACTATGCTTACCAAAGTATTTCTCAACTTGAAAAATTTTGCAAAATATCCCCCCTTAGATAAATTATACCAATCATAAAATTAATTTTGAAATGCTGATTTATTTTATTTTTATTTATTTTATCAATTTAAAACACATGAATAGGAATTAATTACAAGATTAGAATTTAGTGATTCTTCTGCCAGAAAGACTCTTGAAAAAGTCATACTTTTGAGGTGCAAACATGTCCTAAAATTGTTTTAAATTTTACATGACAACTTGCATATAGAGAAAACTATGGACATTTATTTGCATATATATGCTCATATGCCACTGTGCATACATACACAAAAAGTATCTTAAGAGAAGAAATCCCACAAAAAAATTAATGAATGGGATGTAATTCATTCAAGGTGTTTGAATATAAGATCTTTTCTGTGATTTGTTCAATAGCATTATATAGATCTGCCTCTCTCCCTCCAAAAAAGAAGAAATTTGAGAAATGAAAAGTAACAGTGGAATTCACAGTACCTTGGCTTAGGATGAAAATCACTGCAATCACAGAAGTACCTATATATTTTAACTTTCCTAGGTAGAGCATACCTACGAATTTTTGAAATACTAGTAGCAAAAAAAAAAAAAATCTAGACCATTTTTAGGTTGTAAGGTCTTGGAAACCGTGCAAGGTTCCTTAAAAAGTAGAAACTAATACTCTAATGCTCTACTAATTCTCTGTTAATACTTTTTAGGGTCTAACTGTGAGATTTCAAACAATTCTGCCCCAGCAGTTACTAATCTATTCCATGTAAACTGTTGAAAGACTGATATCATAATTCCACACTAATTTGCATTGACTGTAAATATAAAGATTAAATGTAGATTAATGTAATTAGATTAATATAATTACTACAAATTACTGTGACTGTACTGTAAACACTTTTCCTATTATGTGCTGTATTGATTTTCATAGAATTCAAGTATTGTTGATTAAGATGAAAAGATAATATACTTTAGTTCTGTATTAGGTTTCATGACATTTTGAGTAAGAAGCTAAAGTGATACAGAATCAACATATTGCGTGCTTTCAAAAGCTAGATTTATTGAGAGAACCTATAAAAGATTGTCACAAATTCACTTACAAAGGCTTTTTAAAGTCAAGAATGTATTAAAAAAATGTATGCTCTATTTTGATATGCTCCATATCAGTCACATTTCCTTAGACATGACGTACCACTTAAGTCACTGAAGTCCTATGGCCTGTATTGTGTCACATGTGAGACTTGAATATACTGTTTCTTCTGGCTTTATGACATTTGAATCATTAATATTCACAGAATTAAGCGGTTTTATGTCTGGTAGTTAAAGACGTGACTGCATTAAAGGAGACTAAAAAGTTACCATATTTCAATGTAAAATTCTTCCTAATGAACTCTTTACATTAGTAAAGATAATAAATAGAGTCTTTAGCAAGATGAAACCTTCAGTGCACCTTTCCAAGCTACTTAGCTGGGAGCTGACTAATTTGGAAGCTTAATGGAACCAGTTGCTCCCAGTGGCAATCTGCTTCTATTGGGCAAGAATCAGTATAAAAATTTGTGTTATGATATCTTGATAATCCTAGTGTTAGCATGAGTAACTATTACACTTGCTTGATTTGATTTTCATTGCATATTTATGTCCACATTAAATTTTTCTACACTCTCAAATCACCTTATTATAAAATCCTTATTCAAGAAAACAACAACAAATATACCGTATTTTTAATTTTTAATGCCCTAATGAGTTCTGTCAGAAGCGCTGCACATACAAAACATTTATCATAAAAAAAAGTGAAAAAATGTAATCTACATTTTATGCAGTATTTCTTCAACTACTATTTTCAGTGAAATTTCATGTAGTGTAAACTTCAAAAACTAAAGTATATTTATTTTATTCAACCAATATTTTTTTTCTTTTGGCTTCTGAATGTTTATTTCATTGGAAGCATTTTGCAACCATGTGGTTCACAAGTGGCAACAAATTTCAGTTAAATAAAAGTTTATTATACTTTTTCTGTTCAAGGTTCAGTCAAGCTCCAGAATTAATACACTACATTAGTGTAATAATACAGCAAATGATCAGTCTCCATTGATATGGTATGGTAACTATAGAGTGGAAAAGAATACTAGTTATTCTAGAATAATTATTTATTTTCCCACTTTCTCATCTACCCAGATTCTTGCATCCTTTTATTCTATTTAAAAAAGAAACAAAAATGAAAACACACCACCAACAACCAAAATACAAACCCAAACTTCAAAATAAAAAATCACCCTAAATATAAACAATAAAAGACACAGACATAGGAAAGATAATCTATTATTTTAATTTTTTTTTCCTCTATGTCATGTATCATTGCCTTTGAAATCCTTCTATTTATATACTATTTTTCAGAGCAATGACTTCTATTAATACCTGTGAAATATTTAGTAATAGCAAACAAACAAACAAAAAAAATAATTTGTAGCATTTAATGAATTTTTGGGATAAGGTGACTGACCAGATCATCAATTTGTACATCTGCATTTAGTTGATTATGTGTGACTGCAAACATGCTCTTCCATTACATTAAGTGGAGGCCTGGTTGAATGTTCATCTGGAGATTCTTTCAGTCTCGTTGGAAAACACACTTCAGTACTGGATTGGCTCAGTGTTCATCCACCTCTTAAGTTCACTCTCTGAATTGATTAAATGTCCAATGACCATGACAGGAACTTAGGCACCCTCCTCCATATTCCCACCTAGGCTGTAGATACTTAAAGTTAGACAACATCCAGAGTTTAAAAAGCAGTAATGTTCTTTTTTCTTGACTAAATATTTTCAGTAATAATTCTCATGCGTTGAAAGCTAATTTTATAGGTAATGTTATTTAAATCATATTTCCTTTTCAAACAGAAAAAATAGCCTAGAAACTTCCATTTATGTTACTTCAAATATTAAGTTTCAATTTCATATACTCTTCTAAGGCTATTACCTGAGTACTACAGTATTTTATCAGATTTTCCACTGCACCCTAGTCCAGCTGGAGAATTCCCAACTGAGACTGCTCTTCTAAAAGCTTCTGCTGCACACGGTAGTGTTTTTCTTGTGTCCAGCCAATCTCTTCTTCCAGTTTTTCTGTGATTTGCATGCTTTTTAAGCCTAGGACCAGTTTAAATTACATGGTATAATTTAGATGGAAAAGCTTTCATTCCTGCCAAATCTTTATTTCTTTTTCTAGAAGTATCCAACTTAAACCAACATTTTATTATATTATTCCACTTATCTCAATGCTTTTTTTCCTGTGTATTAATTACAGGGATGAAAAGTATAAGTACTCAAACTACATTATTTTTTACACAGCTGTGTCGAGTTAGAAGTAAAAATAAATAAACAAACAAAAAGACATTTCTCCCTATAAATACATATGCAAGAGAAGGGGAGGCAGAGAAAACTAATATTCTTGAGTTTACATGGCTTTTTCAATAGAAAAAGAATTTAATCCAAACCTCCAGAATGGACAAGAAAATTGCAGTAGAGTAAGACATAATGCAAATATTGTTAGATTGTGTTCATTTTTACCCCCATCAATAAATATGAAGCAGCCTATTCCCTTTCCCACTGAAAGAAAAATGAAAAAAGTTGTTGCCTTTTTTTGCCCATAGTCTCCCAGTTCATACAGAGAGAGTTTCTGTAGAGTAGCTGGCTCCTGTGAGTTCACATGCTCATTTGCTGTTATAACTTGGTCTTCTTAATGTTCCTTTATTCAAACAGTATTCATCTTATCTTTGCTGATACCTAAGACAAGACACTTCTTATGCTGTTCCCAGGTGGCTGCTCGAGGCCACTCAGCGTTAGTCTGGGAGTGACCCTGGTTTCCCGGGGGCTGCAGCTCGCAGCTTCCCTAGAAGCACGGCGTCCTCCAGCAGCTTCATTTGGTGCTGGCTCCTCTGGGGAGAGCGAGCTCCGGGCTGATGTTATGGGTGCAGGCAAGGACGAAGACCCGAGAGAAGGGCTCTGGTGTGATTTCCAGCTCTTTTATTTCCCAGGGAGAGGCAGCAGGGAAGGCAGGAGAGGGTCCGAGGTCCGGGAGAGGCGGCGCAGGGGGGTCCGGGGTCCAGGAGAGGCGGTGCAGGGATCAGGAAGAGCTGAAGGCTTCAGGGACCAGGCAGCGAGCACGGGGAATGCAGGGGATATATCGGGATACAAGCAGGGGAGAGCAACCATTTGGGGTACAGGGATTTACATGGAACCAATGGGAAACTTAACAGCCATGAAGCTTCCAGAACATAACCTTACATAGAACATGAGGTAATGCCTTAATTAACCAATAAACAGAAACATGTAAACAACTCTGGGGGTGAGCCAGTAAGCTCACCCTGACAATGGAGTGTGGCTCAGACAGGGGCTGAGTCCACCAGTCTTAAGCCTGTGGGGCTGTGACTTGCCACATACACTGACACACACTTCACTGTCCTGTGCTCCAAAATCCTAATCTATAAAAATCAGTTTTATTCCCTGAGAAATACATATATAAATACACACAAATCTGTGTGAAATCCTAGTATTCTTGAAAAATTAAATTACACATCCTTAGGAAAATACGTAACCTCTGAATGCAAATTGCTAGATTAGAGTTGTATGTTATCACAGCAACTAAAAATGCATTTCATGCATTTTTCAAAATTGTAATTTTTTTATCCAGAAATATCATCAGGTATTAAATAATGCAACTACTTTTCTCAGACCAAACTGAAGGCTTTCCCCATCCTCAATGGATCAAGATTGCATCCATCACTCCAAGCAAGGTCCATCAAAATTTCAATGATCAGGTCTCATCTTGGGATCCACGGGTGGTAATTATATACCTTTCTACTCTTATCCTTTCTTTCTATTTTTTTCCTTTTCTCTTATACATTTTCTTAAGTGCAATTTTTATGTTTTTATATTGTTGCTTTTTAACTAAAATGGCTACATTTTAAAATTTGCCAATTTATTCCACTTTAATGTTTTAAAGTTTGCAAGTAAAAGTTTGTTTTTGAACCTCCTAAGAATTTTGTTGTTTCTCCTGTGCTCTGCTCAGAGTAAATCAAGCAACTTTCCTGTTAACCAGCCAAGTGGACCAGGGCATAACAGCTGCAGACAAAAAAACCCAAACAAACAAGCAACCAGAAAGTCCACAAAACCAAAACAAAATAAAACAAGGCCAGTCAGACAAATTCCATCCATTCTTGATAGCAATCAAAGGGGCTACTATTAACAGTAGGTAGCAATACAATCTACAAGAGAACACTCAAGTGTGGTGAGAAATCTATATTGAAAAGGATGGACTTAATATTGTCAAGTTCAATGGCAAAAGTTTCTACTTCAAAACATTCAAGTGTGCGGGTCTAAAGGTCTTTTAGAGGCCTTAAAAAGGGCTCTCATGTAATCCTAGGCATTATCAGACTTAGAAAGACAACATGTATTGCCGCTATGAATTCTGACAACTGATATAACCATCTGAAAGGGAATTACAAATGAATGTAAATCAATTAACTTAAAATCAAAGCTTAAATCAAACAGAACTGTGGCATCCTCTTAACCCTCTTCTTGGTTCTAAAAGAAGGTGCTGGCTGTTACAGATTTCATTGAAGACAACAACAGATGTTGATTTAAAGTCCATTCCTTAAAAATCTCTGAATACAATTTTGAAAGAATTTAAGAAAAGGAACAAGATTACTTCCTTGTTTTAAAAATTTCTTTTGAATTTTTGCATGGTATTGATGAAGTTTATCCTTAAAGGACTAAATAAAAAATACAGCTCTGAAAATTATAGGCAAGGAGTATTAAGTTTATGTCAAGGTTAATTTTCTTTCATTAATTTTCTTTCAATCATCAGTTTCAATGATGTCTATGAGCAAAAAATTCTTTGCACACTCACCAGTTTCAGCAAGACGATATCATAAAAAAAATCAGTTGTTGTAGCTTCATTTGTTGCCTGGCTGCTATTACAGTGGTGTATCAATCTACTGTCTACCACAAAATTTTCCATTATTAGACACAGTTTTCGGTTGCCTAGAGCTTTGCCCAACTTCATCTCTTTGGATTGAAATTTGTCTTGCTGAGGTTTTGCTCAAGGCCAAATCATCTTGAAAAGTGTAAATGAAAATAATATGGATATTTCTTAGAGAGATATTAACAAACAAATATATGTGAGCATGTGTAGGCAGACAGAGTGACCTATAATCTATCTAAGTTCTATATCCATTCTGTTGAAAAGTTCTGGTGTCTTGGAGAAGGTCTTTGTTGTGCTATGGCTCTTAGTTATCCTCTTTTTTTTTGCTGCCTTAGTTATTACTTCATTGCTCCAGAAAGCGTCTGCTTGCCAAATCTCTATCTGATCTGCTTAAGTCAGACCATACACCACAACCAGCAAGGAATCATTCACAGGTGTTCCTTTTGAAAAATGTCCATATAAAAGAGGTGAATTCAATTTTACTTTTAAGTTCGGTACCTCCTGAAATCTGTTTGATTTGGCAGCAAGCTCTGATGCTGGTTTTACGTTAAAAAAACTTACCACGTCAAAGTCAAATATTCGACATTAATGATGCTAAGTATAATAATTTCTGTCTAACCTATGTAGGCATATCTGTGTGTTTGTAGCTTTGTCACTTGATATTATCTCTTCCTTTAAACATCTAGCTTGTATGATGTCTTTTATCACTTAGGGGACAAATAGTTCAACATTTTGGTTTCTTAAAATTTATCTTTTAGTGTATAAAATACAATATTCAGGGGCTGATATGAAAGAAAAAATATCCTTCACTCTACATAAGTTTCTAAAACTTAAAAATTAATTCTCATGTAATTAATTTAAAAAATCATGGACACTGCACAAAATAGGCAAGTCTGAAACAAGATCCTGGAACAAACTTCTAGTCCACTCAATAGCAAATTCTGAATTTGCAACCTACAGAAAATGTCCATGTACACCAGCTTACATGACTTAACCCGAGAAACACAGCTCAAATGATGACACAAATAAAAAGATAATATAAATATAACCACTGGTTTTCAACACAATGGTGCCTGAGCGTTTCATAAATATTAGCATTGGTGATGTAAGAATACATCTCTACTATGATTTTATACATACGTAGTTGAAGTAAACAGATTTTGGGACACAGGGTAAAAGAAGATAAGGAGGTTCACATTAAGGAAAAATAAAATGTGAAATTGCTTTCTATCAGAACTCTCATTTGGGGTATATGAGGACACAGATTAATTTCTCTTTTATTTTGAAGCAGTTTGAACTAACATCATTCTATGTTGATCTAACAGAGGTTGTTCTCTCGGTGATTCTTGCAGAGTCTTTCCCTGTTTAGTCAAGTTTAGCAGTTATTGAATCTTTGAGAGACAGAAAAATTTATATGTGCTCAGGAGCTATTGTCCTACACTGCAGTGAGAATGACCTTGGCTTAAATTCCCAGTCAGAGACAGGACACAACTGGACATTGTTTTCTCATGTGTTTTGTTAATGTTTCTTTGTAAAGATCTTTAACTATCCAAAGCAAATTATCATTGGCTACAGTTGCTCTTGGGAAGCTCAGTCTGCCACAGATCAGACAGCAGCATTTCAGACTGAACGTTCAGAAAAGTTTAGAGGTAGTATCTTCATCATGTCTGAGAGAGGCCAGGAAAACATCTGGTTCTTCAGTTGTCTTCATCACACAACCACTTTTTTTTTTTCTTTCTAGTTTTCTTCATCATCAACTATACAACTCCCTATTAAAAAAAACAAAACAAAACAAAAAAAAAAAAAAAAAAACCAGAAGGAAAGACTCAACTTACTTCAATGTATGTCCTTGATCAATTCCTTGATCACTGCTTTTCCTATGGTGCTAAGCAAGGGCCATGGCAAATGATAGAGTTTTGGCACACAAATCAGACATTTTTAGAATTTGAAAGGAAAGCTGCACATCTGAAGCTGGAAAGATTTCTTTTTGTTTTTCTTTTTGTTTTTGGTTTTTTTAATCCATTAGTTAAGGTGAATGAAAAGAATCAACTTTGAAAGCAAACTGTATTTACCTACAAAACTGAAGGGCTCTGAAAATTTTTGACCCAGCTAAAAAACAAAGCAAAGTAAAATGTTTAAATCACATGAACAGAACCACACATTTAAAAACTTTTCAGTATTTTTGTCATAAGTCATAACCTATTTTTCTTTTCTTAATGTCCTGCATCTTTTAAATATATGCTTCATTTCTTAGTCATCTGGCCCTGTCCCATATTGGAATGACTCCCTGCTGTTAATTAGAGGTGACTACGATTTGATTAATCTCAAACATGTGTTATAGATGCAAAATATGGAAAACAGTATTCTATACTTTCTACTTTAAACATTTTTGAATGTAATGGAAATAAGCCAAACATTTTTTTAGGGATGTAATATTATCTTAATGAACAATATTGGTATGATCAAAATAAGACCTTCTAATCAATTTAAAGTATTAAAAGTTCACAGAAATATGCACTAATCATATACAGTATTTATCAATGCAATACAGACAGGATTTCAAATGCATACCACTTTTGCTAACTGTAAACCTGAAGTTCTCTACCTTTCTCTCAATTTCAACAAAGGTTTGACAATGTGCTTTTCCTGACCCCACATTATTGGTATGTTACCCATGTAGACTTTTTTGAAGACGCTACCCATATTTTTTATACCTGAAGAACTAGCAGTCAATGATGGCTGCAACATTTCCATACGATTTTATAAAGCTCTTAGTCTTGGAAGGTCTTTAATAGCTGGAGTACAAATGTAAGATCATTTTTTAGGACAGGATTATTCATATGCTTAAACTAAATTTTGGGTTTAGTAGTTATACATATATTTTCTTATATATAAGGAAAAGTCACTCTATAAGAACATTAAGCATATGATTAAATATTGCCTTGGTTTATAAGTGTCTTTAAAGTCTAAAATAGAAAGTTTTGAATACTTTATGTGACACTAATGTAAGTTCCTTTGCATTTTTGTGCAAATAAAAGTACTGTGTGTATTAACAAAAGTTCATTAAGAGATTTCCTCAGGCTATTCAACAGATATTATTTTAAATAAGTTAAATCTAACAATTTTAATTTTTAAAAATGAAAATTATTTCATTTACTGGTTCTAATTTTTTTTTACCTATAACTTTGTTGTTATTATTATACAGCCTCCAGTGGTAAGTGAAATATAATTCTAACTAATTTTTCCTACAGCTATATACAAATCAATAACTTTGAGAATCCCAAAGGAAAAGCATGTTGCACGACCCTCCAAGTTCCTAATAAATGCAAATAAGCTGACCTTTCTTTGACAACAATGAATATGTTTTTTCACAATTTTACCATTGAAATCGCTGTAATCAGCAATTTATACAGCAAAAATTGAGGCAATACTAGTTGTAAATAATTATGCATTACAAGACGGTGTATTGTACAGTTACCACAGGAAACAAACTCCATGATTTTGAGAATCAGTTCCTCTAATGCATTTTGTTAGAGGATCTCAAAAAAGGTCTTCAAAGAAAACACAAATGCTCTCTTTACCTTTTTTTTTTTTTAAGTATTTTCTACGTCCTTGAAACACTCTAGTTTTAATGTTCCTTTTTTATTTTTTAAAATACAAATAACTTCAAGCCTTGAATTATTAACTTATAACAATAACACCATTTTTATATTTAGGGCAATGAACTTGAAAGTACAGGAAGATTACAGTCAAAAATAAAGAAAAAATAGGATTCTGCATTTCAAAGGGGTAATATGTCCATGAAAATGCAGTATTTCCCATACAAAAATATAATAAAGCTGTGAATGAAAACAACATATTTGAAACAATGAGCTACTGTAGTACACATCGACATCCAATATTTCTTTCTCACAAATACTCTTGAAGAGTGCTAGAAAAATTAATATGTAAATGAAAATTATGGCATATTGTTAACATCTATTTTTAAATTAAAGGCTTATATAGGTTTAGGAGGAACTGAAATTTGAAGCACTTTCATTAGAGCATTGAAGTTTCTATAAAATATTTAAAATTTCTTTGAAAATACTATTTGGAATAGATTTGAAGAAATAGCACTTATTTTAAACATGTTAATTACAGGTGCACCTTGACCTTGGAAAAAAACCAAAACAATCCAAAAAAAGAGAAACAATACAATATTCTGTTTTATCATTTCTATTCAACAAAAGACTTGAAATAGTGGAATGTAGCAGCTTCAACTGAACACTATATTAATTAATACATTTAAAAATCTCCTTGTTTTGAAGACAGAAGATACGAAATTCTTGGAAGCATATTCATTAAAATCATTAGTTCTTTTTGTCCTATTTTTATGTTTTACAATAAAGAAATTACTGATTTAATAAGCTTTGAATGCTCAAAGATCATAATAGAATATCAACTAACACAATATTCATGATATGTGTGATATTTTAAAAGAACAGTCCTTTCTTGATGACATTTCCTCAACATCTCTACTCTCATACTTGTAATTCTTTCATGTTCAGAATGAATCCCTGCTACATCTCACTCAATATTGATCTTCAAGGCATTTCTTCCAATCCTTTCCCCAGTGTGGTCACTGAACAGTATAAAAGTTCAATAGGAAGATCAGCTGCTCATCCACTTTTTGCTAAAGCAATTTGTATTATGGATTTATTTTAGCAGTCTACAGTGGCAGTTGCTGTTTTTACTATTTAAATGCTTTGATTATCTGACCTTCCTTACTTTATCTTTTTAAGTGCTGTGCATGGGCTTTAAAGTTGATCAATAAGTGGGGATTCCTCCACCACATTATGTTGAAATCAATCCTGATTCAGACTATTTGTGTTTCACTCTTATGAGTCCATCTGTCTTTCTTAATTTTATATTCTCTTTTCTGAAATAATTTTGTCTGCCACTGCAAATACTTACTGTCAGGTAAATTTCCATTGCAATCAATTCAACTTTTCCCAGTCATTAGTATAGTGTCCGGGAAGACACAAATGTATAGGATCATATCCTATACTTTAACAGATAATTATTATTTAAATTCTTTTTCTTAGCATTTGTGTCATAAGTACTGTGAAAGTCAACAACCACAAATTTTCATTAGCTTTAAGTCTTACTTTTTCTAGTAACAGTTAGAAATTAAAAATCAAACTAAAGAGCACAAGCTTATTAAAATATTTCAAACTTGCAATTTCTCTTAGAGAAACAGATAAAGTGGTGGAATCAAGCAGCCTTCAGCTATGTCACAATATACCTTAGAATTTTCTGATTACATTTGGGAACTATAACTAGTCCTGAATTTGTGCAGTGTAAAAATTGCTCTAAGAAACATTTTGTTATATTTTGCATCTAACTTATTTATTATAGATAAACATTTAAAACATTTCAAGTTTTTTACTTCTTAAAAGTTTGAAAATTTACCTTGCCTAATTCGTAATGAAAAGACACCTTAGCATGGATATGTCAAAATAAAAAAGGAGAAAGAAACTAAATAGAAAATCTAGGACTTCAGTTAACATGCTGTGCACAGAGTCCTGAGCACTTAAGAGATTATCTACCTAGAACATATAAAACTTACTGAAATACTACTTTGATTTCATTTAACATCTCCAGAAATGTTCAGAAGAGTGAATACTATTTTCTCTTTATTTAACTAAATCACACACAAATACTAATTTGGATTTCCATTAAATTAATCTAAATTAAAGTACAGTCAGACATTTCACTGATTTCCTGTAATCCTTATCTCAAAATTCACTACTTTTATGATAAAACATCACAACTACAAAACAAAATCATGAATGATCCTTCAAAGAGTTTTCATCTTCAGTCTTGAAAACTTGTGAACAGCTTTTCACATGTTTATAGAGTAATTGGTTTCACAAAACTGTTTGCATTCACATATGTTTGAAAGATTGAGGCCTAGGATGCCAATAAAATATGATACTGCTATTACTCAGTTTGCTAAATAATAATTTTCCATAGACAGAAAGAAACTTACCTGCTTCTTCAAATTTTCTAGTTCTTCACCTGATTAAGACTATTTCTACTTATTCCAACACTGAGGCCTTGAGAAAGTTCCTATTAATCTTCTTTCTTTGATGCTGTTATTCTTACCTTCAAGTCCTTCACACTTTACCTGATTTTTTAAAACAGGAATTATTCAGGCATAAGTTTGACAATTGTAAACTGAGTGAACCTTTTGTGATGGATGGGGGAGTTTCTGCCTCAGTTGTAGCTCCATATGTGTAGCACACCATCCTGTCTCTGATGAGAGCAGAAGGAGAAAAGGAAGCATGACCACAAATATCTTAAGCATTGATATAATTAGAAGATGTTACTAGCAATGTAGCATAGAAAAAGTAGTGGGATGACAGACGTTTAAATCACACTAGGACCAGTGTTAGCCTATAAGTCATTATTAAACTTATGTTAAAAACATGATCCATGTTAAAGTGAGCCCATAAAATAATAATAAACAGTCACTAAAAGAATAAAATGGATCAGGATTTTCACTGTTAATTTTCTAAGTGCATGAAAGAGAGATGGCTTAGGCATCTAATGCACAAAGTAAACAGTACTAAAGGAAGCAGCCAATATGCTACAGCCCTTTGCACAATGGCACAATGTCATTTTTATTCTTTTCTGGAAATTATTAGCAACAGAAAGGAAAAAAATATTTTGAAAGATTTGTCTGTATAAGACTTCAGTGCATCCATATATATTTAAAAGATTGTTAGTCAGTGTACTGAAAACCTGCCCTCTCAGTAATCTTATAAACAATTTTAGTTAATTCAGGATGTCACTCCTGAAAATGAGTCAGAATTTATTGATAATTCCTTTCAGATTTTTAAGGGAACATTTGGTCATCTCCTTTTAAAATTTAGCTAACTAATAAAAGCATCTATTTCTTTATGGGGCTGTTCTGGTTTTCTTTTAAGCACTTCTGGAATTTGTGAATGTAAAGAGTGGGGTTGCTTTTGCCACAATCTTATCCATTTAGAAAATAAGAATGAAAATGCAAAGGAGCAATCTAATTACTACAAGATATTACAAATAGCATCTAATGGGGGTTTAAGGGGGATGCACACCTTATTCAGTACTTGAGGACATCACTTGTGAAGGTATTTCATTTTATTGTGACAGCAGAGGGAAAATTTAAAAGAATTTGCTACACCAAATATTACGCATTTCTGCAGAGCACAGCTTAAAAAAGACAAGTCTGTACTGTTTCTCTCATGTGGATAAATGTTAAGAGAGAAGAATCCAAGTTTCATGATGCAGCAGCACAAAGCTGGGAAGTGAAAATTATGTTGCAGCAAAGTCCTGAAAATATGACTGTAAAAGTTAATCAATAAAATGTCTATTCCTGTCTATTCACTAGAGGCCCCAGCTGCATAGCTTCACACAATCGATACTACAAATTATTACGATTTCCAGGTTCCCACTGGACATTCCGAACAAATCTTTCAGGTGTAACAGGCTTATATTGGGGGGGGGGGAAGGCAAGTGGGGGGGAGGGGGGGGAAGGGGGACTGGGGTTTATTTTATACAGGATAAGGATCCAACAAACAAAGCTTGTGGTTTATAAAAACTTTCAGTTGTTTCCCTATGAAATAAATGTATTCTTGGCACCCCATGACATTAGCAGAAAATATTTTTAGTCTGTTCTAAAACTAAATATTTTTTATTCTGATAAACTATTGAACATAAGGATCTTTTCATTGTTTTTAAATCCTAGTCAGCCATTCCCTTTTTTCACCACTTCCATGAAAAATAACTTTAAAGAAGGACTTCACAACAAGGAAATAAAAGCATACAGAAGTGGACCTTTTCCCTCAAAGGCCTCACATCAGCTATAGCAGAATCTCAGGTCTTGGTGTAGTTTTAACTGACCAATTTATGCTGTGCTGCATTTTTCTTTGTATAGTCCTGTGCTCTCGCCTTGATACCAGCTGCATTTGTCAGATTCACTAAGAAGGAAGGTAGGAAAAGTCCAGGACTGTATGACTTTGAATAAGTCAGCACCAAAGGGATGCTACTTTATGACACATGCCGTACCCTTCACAGTGACTAAATATAACCCTTATGACATTCCCTGTCCCAAAAGACCTTGGGGACAGAGATCCATTATCCTTTCTGTCTCCCAAGGAACAGAATAGTGCAGATACTGACTGGTACAGCATTGTTGTTTTCAAGTACACAGTAAGATGTTGTTTTAATGAGAAATATCAATATTTTAAATCTCTGCCTTTGTTGTTAAGTTTTTAGATTTATCAGTTCCACTTTATTAAACCCATTGTTTTGAATTTGCAGCTTTAATCTTCTGGATTCAACAAATATTTTGCTTACTGTGATCCTGTAGCAACGAGTCAGAGTATTTTAAAAAGCAATGGTATAAAAAATTCAAAGTCAAAATTTTGCACAAGATTAAATAAAAAATAACTTGGATAATCTATGTAGCTAAGAAAAAATTCCCTTACTCAAAGTTTGTTATATTAATGTGCTGAAATAACAAACTTCTAAAGTCACTGAACAAGTGTAGAAAACAAAACAGAAAAAGGTAGATTAGTTAATAATTTTTGCATGTTAAGAGATTCATTCAACTTCTATTTGTTCATATAAAGTATATCAAAAATGAATTTAAAAGTCCTTCTGAAAATCTTTTAATGATTATCATTTGGCCTTCTATTTCAACATTAGTGAAACTCACTACACTGAACTTTTGCAAAATCACTGCTCTAGCAAAAGCTATATTTCATGACACAATCAATCAGTTACAGCTGGGAGTTTCAATTCCACTCCCCACCCCCCACTCCCCCCATCTCACACTAAGTTACCACAATCAGTAATCCCAGAAGTTAGTAACCTTTTTATTTCCAAAGAAATATCGACAAGATTTGGTCTAACATGGCATTTTGTAAACTGAGGAATCACTTCAAATGGTTAAGAAAAAGCACTATGGCAAAAGATTCAAGTTGGGTTAGGAAAGTACATCAGTGACAGTGTTTTCCCTAGAGAAGTACTAGTAATGTCTTTAGAGATATAACTACAGGTTGAAAACCACCAAGCTATTTTATTTAAAGAAATGAAGACACATTACTGAAGACAGTTTTCCTTCCGTGACGCTTTTCCCAGTCCTCAGCATAAAAATTAACTTTAAACATTTGAACTGCAGAACAGATAAAGTTCAAGTCTAAAAGTCTTTTACACTGACTGTATGTAATATTTTATTTTAGGTACATGATGTTTGCTGCATCTGAATTTAGCAAGTCTTCTCTCAGAGAATATTTGTTGAGGTAATATTTGATGCTTGTCACAAATCTGAGATAAAACATTTAGCTTTAAATGTTCAGTCCACCACCAAATAAACAGACTTTCTTTTTACAGCCAAATGATGTTGTATAAAGTGTTCATCACACTCTGTGATATTACAAAATAGCTTCAGATTGAGTTTGTATATATAAGAATTGCTTAATGTAACACAACTTTAAAAAGAAGAGAATGACTGCATGAAAAAAGAAACAACTGAAGTAAGCAATTTTTAGCATACTCCAAATCTCAAGAACCCATAATAATAAATCACTTTGTGGCTCAGTGTAAAATATAGTTAACATTAAGCTAAATTGTAAAATATAATTGTTGTACGTTGTTGCCTTTTGATTAAATCCTGAGAGTTAGCCTTCAATCTAATAGATACTAAATTTGGTTGATTAGAACAAAATTACTTTTTTTCAGTGTATACTCTTCTAAAGTATACATTTTGGTTTTTTTTGTTTGTTTATGTTAGCAACTTCATATATGCCTTGCTATTGTGACTAAAAGTTCAAACACCAAATTTCCTTTAATTTGGTGGTCTCTTGCTTAGAGGCAGTTTCTCTAACAAAAAAAGAAAGACAATAAGACCCATATGTAACCTTTGGTCTGTAAAAAGAGGAAGATGAGAATACCATTAACAGATAGGTAACAAACACTTACACATACTATTCTACTTCAACAGTACAGAATATTAATTTTAAAAAGAAACCAAACTGCTAATAATAGTATTTTTCAACACCCAATTTTTTAAAGTGAAGAACGTATTTTAAAACATACATTAATCAATTATTTATATTTAATAGTTTATTCAATAGAGTTACAGAACACATTTACACTACATCTTACCTGAGAGAAATGATTAATACAGTACATATTAAAAGGATTTACTGCTGACTTTAATGCCTTCCGTTTCTCAAATTTGAAAAAGCAATAACTCACTTGCAATCACTAATTTCTTCTTCAGAAGTTAGAAAATGTTTTCTCAGGGTCTTCAGCTCTCCGTCTGTGATTTTCTACTGTTCTGTTCTTGGCGAACTGTTTCTGCTATTTGCTCACTTAGCTGCTCTTGAGTTGTTTTCAAGCTGGATTCCATTAGAAGAAGTTTTTCATCTTGACTGGCAAGTTCTTGGGCTGAAAAGTTAAAAAAAAAAAAAAAAAAGCATTACATTTTAAGCTCAAGCCGAGTGATATTTTTGTTTTAAATGCAATGCAGTGCAACCCTCTGCAAGAGCTGGGGAAATATTGTTTTCAGGAGGAGAGCATCATTCCATTCCCAAATCTTGAGAGGAAAATATGTTATAAATATATTAATAGCTAGCTTAAATCTCTTTCATTGTATTACAGTAAATGTATATAAAGAAACTTGGATGCAATATTCTGCAAACATTCAAACTGTTAGCAGAGCTCACTGTATGAATGCACATCCAGTATTTAGTTCATTCTAAAGCAAACACCCTTTGCCTTTGTATTTTGCAGCATAAGTCAACCTACGATTCAAAATCACAGTTTTGACAATAAAACTGCCTTTATATCATTTAACAGTAGTAATATATACAATTTAAGTTTGAAGTCTTCAATTTCATTATATTTTTTTATGAATTACAGAGCACATACATACTAAAAACCCGTTCTCTTCCAAGGTCATCCAATAGATGGCAATCTTTCCTCAGACCAAAAGAAACCATAGCTGTACAGTGCCAGCTCTCAGAAAAATAAGTGATTTAAGACAAAGACATTTTTCCTTTGTTCTTTGTTGACCATTTACCTAAAAGATATACGTACATAGGCTTTAATTTAAATATTTAGCCTCTAGTATGTGCACACATGAGTTTGTGTTAATGTGCAGGTGTATGTGTTCCTGCACAGACACAAATCCAAATGCATGTATTTGTTTTTGTACTCTTTCATAAATAAATGGCTTCAGACGTATAGGCACATGCAGTTAACAGATCTAGGATATCGTGGAATAAAACTAATCGTTAAAACAAGTGCTTCACAACAAACATTTTATAGCACAAAATTCCTTCATTATGTAGTATTCAAATTATTTTGAAATTTGACACCAGAAAAAATTAAGAAATTAAGAATCTTTTAGTGATAGCAGTTCAATAAGGGTAATAACAGAGGCATTCACGTGATCATAAATAAAAAACCCTGTTTTTAATGTGTTGTAGTGGAATAATAAAGAGTGATAAATGCACAAGGCTTCAATGAAGTCAGAAAACAGTATTTTCCAGGCTTGGATTGAAAGAATCCTTTAAAGAAAATCATCTGTGCTCTGTTAACAAGATTCTGCATTTATTGTCTTTAATGTCTGACAACGTTCACCATATCTAAATTCAGCTATCGTATTTTCCTTTTTGAATTCAGAATATTCAGATCAATTTCCTTATACAAAAAAAATTATTTTGTTCCTTTCTAATTGACAGTAACATAAGTCAACTTCTCACAAAACACAACGAGTCACCATTTCCATAAGTAAAAATACTCTATAAACACTGTTTAAATTTGTACCTCAGAAAGGTATACAGCTAACATTAAGAGCCAAATATTTAACAAGCAGTACATATCAGCCACAGCTCATCTTTACTGAATATCAAGCAAATCTGAATCTCTGTGAACTAATGAGTTAAACAGTTATTAATGTCAACACATGTTTAAAAAAATTGTACAGCTTAAAAAACAATTTGTAACAGTTTTTCTTTCATATCTAAAAAATGAGCAATATCGGTAAAGTCAAACCAAACCTAAACTGTCATCATTCAATAAGAATTATAATATATTAAAAATTCTATTTGTCAATGTGTTTTGGACCTATTTTTGCAATACATCTGTGAATAACTGCTGTGTGGTAGATGGTCTCACTGGAACCAATATGACTACTTATTTGAATAATGTTTTTTATCTGTGGGCTCCTAGTATTGGCTCTGGGTTTGAAATCAAAAGAAGGGTAAATATCTCGCATATAATATATACCTCTGCCATTAAAAGATTTTCAGTTGTTGATCTGTTTGAGTCTTTATTGTTCAGAAGAAAATCCTTTATATAACAAATGAAGTTTATTTAAATTTTAGAACTTAAGTCCCTGTCAATTTTATGAGATATCATTGTCTGTATTATTCAGACTTTTAACAATTCTTTAGAAGTTTTAGAAATAGTTTAAAGCTGTGATCTGTTGTATGAAGATGGAAATATCTTCCAAAGTTTGTTTTATTTATATCTGCATTGATTTGTAAATAAATCCAACAATGAGTTTTTTGTAATTGCATAGCTATTCAAACATATGAAAAGTGATTTAGTCACTACTTTTAATAGTCATGTTTAACTCACAGTGTGTCTTGGTAAAAAAGGGTTAAATTATTTTAAGTTTACCTATGCCTTGGACTTGAGCCTTGGTTGATCCCAAGCCAGAGGCGCTAGCAGCTGCATGCTTTATTTACAATCCCTTTGTCAGACTTACAACTGCCCCAGGCTATAACATAGTGTACCTAATGTTCAAACTGGCAGGTAATCTTATGTCAAACATACTTCTTTGATTTAAAGTGATCAATAGATTCTTGTAAAGAGGTAATTTCTCTGATGTTTCCACCTTGCCTTTCTTACAGGTGATTCACACAAAAGCCTGCTTATATGATGTACGAACAATAAACAGAAAGCTATAATCATGTTTTTTCAGATGTTTCCGGTGCACAACGATTTTGGATCAATACCCTGTGTAATACAATTATCTGCAATGATCTGGTTGTATTGAAAAAGAATTTGCAGCAGACCTCTAGGGGGTTTTATCCAGAAACACGTATCTGGCAATGTTGTGAATAGTGGAAGAGAAAATTAAGGGGTTGACACAGGCTGTCTATTATGTTCCAAATGACTTCATTAATATTTTATTTGGTAAAAGTAGTATATTTCAAGCTCTACTATACTGTGACTTCAAAATATTAATAATGCAATTACCTTGTTGCATTTGCTTATTTTGAAAACTAGTTCTAGCACACATGTTCAGTGTAAAAGCCGAAAGTACCAACCAAAAATTATTTAAAGCAGTTTATTGCCCATAATTAAATTACTCCTTATTTTTTCCATCTTTTTTTGCTTTTCCATATACTATTCTCTTGAAAAAAATCCGTATTCCTTAATGCACTACTGCTAAAGTTGTTAACTTATCTGTAAAGGGATTAATCATATCAGTTTAAAAAGTCACATAAAATGTTAAAAATTACATCAAACTTGTTAACTTCAAATTGCATTTTGCATTACCAGTGAATAAACAGGTGTTCTGGATCAGAAACTGTTGCTTCACCAAATTAATACAAGGATTATAGGACAGAAATAGAACTATATTAAAAAAACCCGGTTGTGCTTATTTTGTTGTGATGAAGTCACAGTCTGTATCTGTCAATTTACCCTAGAGCTGAATAGGGAACCTTTTATACTCATTTGATTGCAACAATCATGTGCTCATATGATTCAAAATTCTGTTCCATTAGACAGTACAAAATTCATATTTTTGTGATATTACTATTTTTGTACATTATTACCTGTCTTTCTGCACCACCTATGCACACCCTGCAGTTACTGATTTAGCTGCTGAATCTCAGTTCTCAGTATGGTGGTTTCTGTCTCTGTCTGATTCTTTTCTTTCTGTGTGTCCTGGATACTGGCTTTCAGTTTCTTGACCACACTGTCAAGGTGCTCCACCTCAGCCACTTTTGCTTTGATACCTTCCCTTGCCTGCAGAAAATCAGCTTCCGACTTTCTCAGAAGGTCATCTCTTTTGCGTATTGCCTGTGAAGACAAAAAGCATTCCAAGAGGGCCTTTTATGATGTACTTTTTATACTGCATCCTGCTATTTTGAGCTATAGGATACATGAGATTATACAGCACCTCATTAGCAATTGGGTCAAGTATCCACATCTCCTCTAGGATCAAAAAGTTACAAGGACTTTAATTTTTAAAAGTCTGTTGAAGAAAAGATTCAGTATTACAATAAATACATCATTAATCAATACTTATAAGTTCAAAGGCAAGAAGAAATATTCCGTCTAATTCTGAGAGAAAAATGGGTAATGGAGTTTGATCTAAATGAATACTTTTCCTTAAAAAAAAAAAAAA
>VZRZ01003345.1:73714-196544 GCA_013398175.1 Climacteris rufus
AATAAATATTTTTCTTAAAAAAAAAAAAAAAAAAAAAAAAGGGAAAATGTTTGATGAATAAAAGAAAGCGGGGGGGGTACTTAATCTCTTGGTTCCAACTGCTACAGTCCTCTTTCATTTTGCACTCTGGCAAATGCAGTAGGTTGATGTAGCCATAGGGATATCCCAAAGTATAGGGATATCCTAAAGGAAAAAAACTACCATGCTACCTTTTTTTTCCCCTTTCATTGTACAAGCATCTTATTTGTGTAAAAATATATTATTAGGCTCTCTTTTGTTTTTGTTTGAAGATGTCACACACACTTTGGACTTTGGATTTCGAAGAGCCCTTTCCCTTAAGACAGTGCCATGATTTTAATTTTTTCTGCACAGTAAAGTACAAGCTGCAAGTTTATAGGTACAATTTTCATATCAATCACTATTGAGCATTCATGAGTGACTCTGCTTTATTGGCTTGATGCCACACCTTGATTCTCTATCATGCTCCATCATGCTTCTTTTAATCTGAATATTTAGTACTCTTTCATGTCTTAATTACAGCAAATTGCGCACAGTTGGCACAATTTCTTGAAATTAATCCCAGAGTACTTTGTTTCTGTCAAGCACAGTCAAAGCCTTAGAGAATAATAGTAAATGTTATTGCAGATCTAAATTTAAATGACTGTCTATGTATTTAACTTAAGCCTTTAATTATTCGTGCTGTACTGTTTTTGGTTCAAATGTTAAATATTCCTTATTGAGAAGGTAAAATTTTTTCAGACAGCTTGAAAACAGTGATGTTAACATGACAACAATCATTTGTATTAACATATTTTTTCAGGTGTGCACAACATAATAGACAAGGTATAATATCCTGCCACATTAGTACGTTTCTGTTCCGTAAAAAATAAAAAGGTTCTAATTACAAGGGAAAGATTGTTGGGTAGTTAATTTGCTTCCGTTGTTCTTTTTGCTTAACAAAACATTAGAAATTAAACAATCAACACTACTTCCTCATTAGTTGATTTCTAAGCTGTCTGCAGGTGTGTTACACCTTGTACATCTCTTTCTGAAACACAATTGAAAATGAAGGACTTGTTGATTTTTACTGGTTTTGGTATACTAGTAAAAAAATCAAAACAAAACTTTAGAAATAGAAACAATCCGACTATCCCAAGTGCTGTCACTACTAATTGAAAGTATGTATTTGGCAAAGCTCCCAAATAAGTAGAAATTGTTTCTGCTCATTGTTTCATTTAATGATAGAGATATCATGCTATTAATAAAGTCCAAATTTTCCATTCTATGAACATGTTTTTGTGGAAGAAACATCCACAGAGAAAAGTGAAAAGACTAAGTAAAACTCCTAGGCCTATGTACATTTCATCCCAAGAAAAGGTATGACACAGTAGATTTCTGACATTGAAAATGTGTATGTATGGGATTTACAGTTAAAACTGGCAAATGCATTTATAAAAATATCTGCAAACATAACAGAAATAATATTACTGTACTCATTTTACTTTTATCAGTATGCATTTTGTCAGCATCACTATCACAAAATCTAACATATCTTGAATTGAGACAAAAACCAGAAAAATATGTACTTACAAAATTAGTGATAAAGTGTTTTTTCCCCAGAATTCATAACAAATGTGTAAGAGGCAGTGCATGCCGAGCTCCTTCACATTCTCTGTTGCAAAGTGATTTCTAAAGACATAACTGTTTTGCTCATTCTCATAGCAAAAGCATACCTGATCTTTTTGACTATAAAGTTCCTGCCATCTCTAAGGTCTCTTTCAAGCTGTGTTGTCTGCTGTTCTAGCTGAGCAAGTTCCACTTTGTGTTTCTGCTAGGAAGCTATTACATCCAGATGCAGCGACTGCAAGGTCTTGTCTAGTTTTTCAATTTCAAGAACAGACTTTTTTTTCTGTTGGTCAAGTATATTAGCAGCTTCAGCTTTTTGTTCCTGTATGATCTACTCACATTCTTCAACTCTGGAGGATTTTTCACTGTATTGATTTTTCAACATCACAAGCTCATGTTTTATATTATAAATTATTGTACATTATACCAGATATTCTGATTCAGTTATCTATCGTTTAACAAACATAAATTATAGCTCCATTTCCAGATTTCAAATGTTGAGCATGTCTCTACATGTCCCTGATTTGTATTTTATTTTCACTGAACAGAATATTTGGAAAGATTTATTAATTTTATATGTAAAAGAAATTTCTCATTTGTAATCCTAAAAAGCAGAGCTGTATCTTCATTATCTGCAAAGGCACAATTAGATAATAGAACTATTATTCTGACTCCAAAAAGTCTGTATAACTACTTGATTAATTTTATTAAATCCTGGTTGAGCCAGTTAATTTCTGTGTTTATGCAATGTATTTACTTATCTTTTTTAAAGATTCAAGTGCATAAACTTAACATGAGATATCCACTATTGGATTGGTATCTGGCAAATCAGACTGAAGTTGAAATACGACATTCTCTTTCTCAGAAATCTTTTAAAAGTACAGGGTATATTCTGATATGTGTTATACATAAGATAAACCATTAATTAAATATGGTTAAAAATTACAATGCTGAATTATGGTTTAAAACATAAAAATAAATAAATTGCCTAATTTTGAAGATATTCCTCTAGCTTTTGAATTCTTAGACATAATGTTTGTAGTATTCTTTGGGAATGCCTGTTTCTTACAGTTTTTTTATGATCCCTCTGAGATAAAGACAGATCCAGCTGGTCAATTATTTTCAAATGTCTGATGTTACTTGTGTTTATTTTAATCTGGGTGAGTTCAGCTATCAGGATGTCAGTGTTGTTCAACTTTACTGGTTTGGTAGCTAAAAACGTGTCCAGTCATATAATAGCACAATATATAAAAACTACATATGTCAGAGAGAATAGAGCCTCTAAACAAGTACATATATAAGCACAGTTGCACATATTTAATTGTCACGTTTAACCTCACTCTTAATCAAACTCTTCAGTTACTACAAATGTAAATAAAACTATGGATGTCCTAGTTGTGGGCTCCTTAGGTAAGAAAGAATAATTATTTTTCCAAATCTGCAGTGATAAAATGTTCAGAAGAACAGGTTTTATTATTCTGAATACTACTTTTCTTTAAAATGTGTATTCTGTTTCACTATGTAGTAAACATAAAAGTGAAAATATTAACCAAATATGTAAATGCTATACCTTTTCTAAAACCTTTGCCATTTCACAGCTTCATAGTAAAGATGGAGTTCCTGCTAAAAAGGACAGCATTAAATGAAACTCAACTAGCCATCAAATTAGTCACCCCAGATGGCTGACTTGTATGCAATTTAGAAAAGAATACAAGTTCAAAGACAACAAGAAATTACTCTTGGACTGTTTTGTTAAGTTCAAAAATTGATTTTTTTGGACAAAGGAAAACTCCCCTGGATTTTCTCTTCAAACCTGGGACGTCAACAGTACACAGTTTCTTAGAATTCTGAACTACCTCAGTTGTTTTCTAGGTAGAAGGTTGGCTATTTATTCAAAAAACTGTGTCACAAACCTCCCTCAAGTGCTTTTTTGAGAGAGAGAGAGAGAAAGAAACAGAAGTTCCAAGATATTTGGTCATTTCTTTGAGCTGTCGTTTCTTTGAGTTCTCTTGAAACCCAACTCACTGAATTCTCTTTGTTCAAAGAATACAGAGAGCTATGTGACAGAACTTAAAAAAATAAATTTTAAGGCTAATGCCCATTTATTGTTTATTCTTCAGAAGTGAAAAAGTGTTAGGATCTAAGACAGCATGTGGTATTCATTTAGCCCTTAAGGTACCTGGAAGTTGCTTTCAATAGCCTTAAAAAACCTAACCTGCTCATGAGTATTCAAAAGATACCAGTTATTCCTAAAAAATATAAAATATGATTCTTCATACTCAAGATCACAATTAATATTTTAAGTCAAGAATGGCAGTGGTTCCTGTTTTACACAAAACAATTAATTTCATCAAGTATTTCTTTTGTTCTATAGCTTTTCTACGTTTATTATGTAGAAACACATTTAATTTAGAACTAAACAACCTGTGGTAGGCTGATTCAGCACCAGTAACACAGCCTGTTACTAGAAAATGCCTCATTCCTGATACAAATTTTTCTGGCTTTCTCTCTTCACCATCATTGAAACTCACTGCCTTCTGCTAGATTGATTTCTACTTCTATAGTTGCTAGATATTGTGCAAAAATAAACTCTTCTTATATTTCTACAAGGATTAATGTGATCAGATTTTTCTTGTCTCTCTCAATAAGTGAGTTCTCAGGCCTCAGTCTTTCCAATAATTCCTCTGGAACCATGAACATTTGCTGTACTGTACTTCAAAATATCAGACAAACAATAAATAAGCAACATTGAACTAACAGCATCCTCTGTCTACATATAAAAAGTGGTAACATCTCTGTAATTCTATTAAAATTTTTCATAGTTATAGATCAAAAATCTGACCACTACATCCAAAAGTACAGCATGATTTCTTTCTACTCTAATTTTCTAAAATTCATCACTCTATAAGCATGATATTTTTGAGATCTCAGAAAAAACTCACAAAATCTGTCAAGAAAAATAATCTAAAGATTGTCATTTAGCACTTAGTATTTTTATTTCATCTATACATTTAATCAGCAGTAATCTTGTCTTCTTCCTGACCACTGACAATGTACAAAAAGAGGGCTTTTTACAACTTCACTACAAATGCTCCATTAGGTTATATTTGCAAATTTTTAATTTTTTATTTCTCAGGTCATTGTTGCTGTATTTGATGCATCTTACAGTGACTGTGCATAGTCAAAACAAAGGCCTTATTGAAGGGCTGAAAAGAATTTTCTTGGTCTCTCTCACTTGAAGTCCTTTAAATGTAAGGTGAGGATTCCTCAAGTCCCCACCACATTACAGAGATTTTTCTGAAACAGTTATTTTTGTCTTCTTCCTAATTTCCTCACACAGATGCTTTCTTCATACTTACCAGAAGTATGAAAAATATTGTCCCAGTGGATGGACAACCAATTGCAACACAATTAATGCTGATAATCCATGAATGTATTTCTGATAGCTTTTCAGTGATGATCTGACAAAATGTCAGAGCCTTGACAAGATGTCAAACACCCTTCTGGAAACAAATGCCCTTATTTATATGGCATTTCAGTAAACTTGATTTTGACAGAAAACACCAAATAAAGTTTGGATGGTATATGGAATATGACCCAGTTGAAAATCCCCCTGTATTTTCTTTCCACCTCTGTTAGCTTCAAGTAATCTCCTTGATCTGGTTTATCTGGTGGTTCAAGAAACAGCAATGTCTGAACAACACATGGAAGAAACTCAAGGAAAAAACTCTTCAAGAGAGATGAAGATGTTTGCCTAGGACACAACTGCCACCTGGCTACTCAGAAAACCACAGCCCTAATCAGATTCTTTTCAGACACAACCCAAATACATTTTAATACTTACAGCTATCTGTATCATGATGGATCCTACCTTCCTTCTCAATTAACAAAAGAAAACCAGAGTTTAGATTTTTCCTCCCTCAGTTAATCATATTTTCATAGTCCTAATTTTTTTTTCTGCACATTTAGCTTTATTTCCCAGCTGTTTGTAGTCTCTTTTCTCTTGTAATTAATTTCAATGCTTTTCATCTCTAACTAAGGTGCCTTCCAAAATAATAAATGTCATTTTTGATTTTAGGAGTGTGAATTCGGTACACACAGTAAAATTTCATGGAAAAATTCCCACTTACTATTTACAGTACAGGTCAGCCAATATCCCTGGTGAATCCAGTGACTAGACAAAAAACAGCAGGGGAGGAAATAATTTTGGTTTCTAAAATGATTATAAATAATAAATAATTATTGTGTTAAATGTGATTTATGCACTACACAAAAACAAAACAAAGTAAAGACATTTTGTGGTATTACAGTTTGAGATGTTATAGGGAAAGAAAAGAAAGAAAACATAAGAAAACAAAAAGCTAAATGACTTTTTTCAGATACTTTTTGTAAGCAAAATCAAGGCAACTATTATCTTGCTTGCTCTTGTCTATTGTGTCAGAGCAGCTATACTTACTATGCAAGATGTAAATCTGGTAAAGCCTTAGTATTCCATGCAACCTACTAAACATTAAAAAAAAATATGAAAAATGAAGATAGTCTCAAGATAGAAAACAGATTAGTTTTTATCTGATGTGTACTCAGCTAGAACTATAGTATTTATTTAAATTATCATCCAGTAGTTTATAAATTAATAAGTTAAAACTAATAGGCATGAAGTTGTTATATATCAGACTTCATTTAGGTGGGGTTATCATGGAAGGTCTTTCATCTTTTAATGGTTAATCTGAGGTTGTACCATGTAAATGGTCTATCTGAAACTGAGTAATAACCTTGCAGGAGCCTAATGCTTTTGAATTATTGCAACAAAATAACGGTAGCATAGGCAAATTGCACTCCAGGTAACATTAGTCTTGATGCAAAAGATTTCTAACAAATTCTGAAAAAAATAATCCTTTTTTTTTTTCTCAGAATATTTAATGAGAAGCTTCCATTAAACAGGATTTATCATAAATTTGGCATAGGGACTTCTGCTAGGTATATGCTTTGAAGAACTTTTACAAAGTTCTTGTTAAACATCTTCATTAATGATCTGGATAATGGGGAAGAGTGTACTCCCTGCAATTTTGCTGACAAAACAGCAAGGAGTGGCTGATACACTAGAGGGTCATGCTGCCATCCAGAGGCATCTTGACAGTCTGGAGAAATGGGCTGATAAGAACACCATGAAGTTCAACCAGAGGAAGTACAAAGTCCTGCAACAAAGGAGAAATAATCTCATCTACCAATATGTGCTGGAGTGTGAACATCTGGAAACCAGTTTTGCAGAAAAGGCTCTGGGGTTGCTGGTGAACACCAGCCTAACATGAACCAGTAATGTGTCCTTGCTGCAAAAAAGGGGAATGGTGTCCTCAACTGGATTAGGCAAAGGATTGCAAGAAAGCTGATGTAGGTAATCCTTCCCTTTTAGTCATTGCTGGTGAGACCACACCTGGAATGCTGTGCCCAGTTCTGGGCTCCACAGTGCAACACGGACATACTGGAACAAGTCTAACAAAGTCACAAATAGGATTTAAGAACTGAAGCATCTCTCCTATGAGCAGAGACTGTCCCACCTGGAGAACAGAAGGCTCAGGGGGTATCACAGGTATCAATACCTGTGAATACGTGGGAGTGTAAAGAAGACTCTTAGAGGTATTCAGTGACAGGACCAGAAGCAATGGTCAGAGACTGAAACACAAGAGGTTCCTTCTGAGCACCAGGAAACAGTTTTTACTCTGAGGGTAACCCAGCACTGACACAGGCTTCTCAGGGATATTGTGGAGTCTCCATCCTTGGCAATATTCAGAAGCTGTCTGGACCTAGTCCTGGGCAACTGACTCCAGGTAACCTTACTTGAACAGAGGGGTTGGACCAGATGAACTTCAGAGGTCTCTTTCAACATCAATCATTCTGTAATTTTGTCTGTCCTTCCTACATGTGAGTTTTATATAGTGATCTTACATGTTTGATGAAAAATTTTTCACTCTTCATAGACAGTGTCCTCAGAGGATTGCCCTGGAAAACAGTGAATTCCAATTTCTTACCCTACACAGCCATGAAATACTAGACTTGAGAGTAATAAACAGTTTTTGACACAGGAAAACCTTTATTAGTGCAGAGCCAAAACTTTTATATTCTAGGCCTCAGGAGAGGGAAAACTTCCTCAGTCTATGTCCTTGCTTTCCACAGAAAACAAGTATGGCACAAGAAAATCTGTTATCTTCAAACCAAGAACAAGGTCTAACTTATAAGGAAACGAGGATTTAATGGCATGACTCAGGTTGAATTCAATTTAGAAGAGATCATTATTTAATCACATTAACTAAAAGAATCCAACTGATGTAGTCAGTACTCATACAGAGTTATATGCAAGTAACCTACTAACAGGTTTCTAAATCTTTCATTTGCATGCCTTTGCTGTTACTTCCTGTCCACTTTGCACAGAAAACTCATGCATGACTGTGTGGCAAACAAATCACATTAAAGATACATACCATTAAAGGGTCTGTATGACCAAACTGCCTAGCATTTTTTATTAATATGTTTTTCTAAAACTAAATATTTGTGGGATGACTGAACAGTATGTTCTTTTAGAGAATTACAGGAAAGACTACTGAATGTTTCAGTGTTTCAGTGCAGGAAAGACTACTGAATGTTTCAGTGTTTCAGTGTACATTGTTCAGGAATAAAACACATTTCAAATTCTACCAATTAAATACGACAATATGTGCTCAGGATTCTATCCAAAAATATGCATCCACTCCCAAAAGAAATAATGACTTAATCTAAATTTCTCCTGTTGCTAGCATTTTTTCTTTCTGAGAGTTATGTATTAATATATTTGCTTAACCATAGATGGTTTCTTGCCTAATTAAGCATTTCTCTAGAGTATTTCTTGATTCCTCATATTTTTATGGGTTCTACAATTGTCTTGTCCTTGAATTACACCTACGATAACATGGCATTTTTGTTAGAATGTAGTAGTATTCCAGGTAGAAGCTTTGTTCCAATAATCATCCATCCTTAAGCTTCTTTTTCTTTTTAGAACACTGAGCAGCCTTTTTAAATATGTAATATCCAAGTTTAAGGATTCTGATAGTTTTCTCATATTGCTCAATGTACAGGAAAATAACCACACTGACAGGAGTTTTATCAGCAGAACTGCAAGGGAAGGAAGCATGCACAAAACAATAAACTCAGTGGTGTTAATAAGCTAGTTTGGAGGGGTAGGGGGAATTCTTATTGACAATTAAACAGTTTACTACATGAGGAGATAGGTGCTCAGTTAGAACAACAATTCATTTAGGATCTATTTCTCAGAAAAAAAATGATCTTTACTCTATGATAGCTGTGTTGTTCTAATCACTCTGCACAACTGCACTCCCATGTCAGTTAATTAAAAAACCCCACCACGCTTCTGCCTCAGTACCCCTGCAAATCAAAGCTCTCAAGGCAAGGTCAATGAACGTGCAATATAAGCTGTGTTGACAACATCTATAGGACTTCAGTTTAAGAATAAAAAGACATTCATCCTTTTTCAAGTGTGTCAGTGTAAGTTCCACTCTAAATGATTGTCCAGAAATGTTGTATAGAAATGGTAGAACTGAGTAATATCATTAATGATAGTAAGTTATGGAAGTTATCACCGTTTTGTGAATGTCTGTTCTGCTGAGTGTAAATTTACAGTAGCAGACAAATACAGGAAGGTTGCTCCAACTAGCACTTCTGATCATTAGTGGAGAGAGGCTCATAATCAGGGAGTGCTTACCCCAGCAGCTGGCAGTAATGTCCAGACATAGTAGCTTGGCACAGGGTCAGAGAACATATATTTTCAATAAAGTTGAAAAAGTTTGCAAAGTGCAGGATGCAGAATGCATGAATGTACCAGCTAGGTGAAAAAAAAAAAATTAAAGAAAGGTATCTCTGGAACTATTATACTGACAGGCATGTCAAGATGCTTTGTCAATACTCGTGTGCACGCACGTTGAATGCTATTTTCTCTCAGTAGAGCAGGTACTCTTAAAAATGTTGGGTTTTTCTTCAAGAAACAGGTGCTTTCGAAAGTAGTTGCAGAATTTCCTTTTAATCAGAAAGCCTGTAATTTTTTTTTTTTTTTAAATGGCCATTTTAAAAGGCCAGTGAACATCTTGCCAAATCACATACAGGTACACGTACTGATGAAAATGTCCCATCTAAAGATTAAGGACTTGGAACAGGGTCAATGAGACTAAGACACCTATCAATGACTGTCACCCATGATTACCTAACCTTCATCAGGATAGTTACTGGGCATCATCAGAACAAAACAAACCAAACTAAACAAACAAAAAACCCCAGAGAACAGAATATAGTTGCTCAAAATGCTTTTGAATAGAGTGTGTGGGGTAAATACACACAAGCTCTCTATGGCAGTGCTACAATCTTAAACTGGTAGTTTTTAATGCTGCAGAGTTTATATAGAACATCTCTGGTGGCAATTTTGTAAAAACAAAAGCATATTTATGAAAAACTGAGAAGAAGGGTGTGAAAAAGATTTTAACCCATGGCAGGTTGTTAGGACAATGATACTTTAGATATTTAAAGCATACTTTTGGTTTTAAAGCTTATTACTTTAGGTTGGTGTCATGCTGTATGAAGAAAGAGGTGATTTCCCTTTGTCAAAACAATTAATCAAAATTTTTTGGGCAAACCTGTTAGACTTGTCTCATATTAAATACTTTCATTTATAATACTTCATGTTCACAAGTGTTAAATTTTGTAAAAGATTTAATCACTCATTGAATTTTTTCTAACACCAATATTTTTTCAAAATTACAGCTTGAAAACTCATAATTTTTAGGATCAAATAAAGACAGCCTCACAGAAAAATTCCCACAAAAATACAGAATTTTTTTATTGCTCTAGCTTGAGTATAAAGTTAAATAATATGTATTTATATTGTATACATATATTTATTGTGAATTTAATATCTTTTTATGTGTTTATTATCTACTTGAGATATGTTTAATTAGGTTTATCTTTTGAAAATAATTATATTCAAAAGAATACATATAAAACATAAATACAAGTTTCATATTTTATTTCATGCAATCATTTACAGCATGAAATAAATTTTATCTGCAAAATGTACAGGTCCAAATTATACCCAGTAACAAGAACCAATTCTATTTGGAATTTAAAGGACATGTTATTGCAATTACACATCTGTAATATAAATAATTAAACAACCCCAGCACTTTTAAGTGAACACTGAACTTCTGTTGCTTGTTCAGTAATTCCAGTTTTCCAACTCATTGCAGATGTTTTTTACACTTGTGTGTGCGTGCCTTTTATACTTATATGTGTGTGCCTTCATTAACTTTTTTCTAGTTGTTTTTGGGCCTTGGGGTTTTACATTTGGAGTATTGAGTTCTTGCAAGTTAATAAATTGATTTTAGATATCCTTATTCAGATACCCTTATATCAGTGGTTCTGAAACACAGAACTGTATAAGACTTCATTAACAACCATATTTACTTTATTTAATGTTATTTCCATGCATGAAATTATGCCCTATATCTCTTCTGTACTTACAGTTTGTTACATATAGTTTATTTCAAGCTTTCTCACACACTTTTTTAGTTGTGTGTTAAGGTCTATTTCATGTTTTTAAGAGGAGAAAATATGCAGTCTTAAAAAGTAAAAAAATGTATGTCAACTGTTTGTGCTCTAAAAGCTCTTGCTGCAGCTTTGAATATGTCCTACATTTTCCATCCTCTTTATTTGGGCAGTTATTAGTGTAGGACATCAATTTTTTGGATAAAACATACAATAGATGCACATCAATAGCTATGCCAAGCTATGCCTCAGTACATTTTCCAACTTTACTGGCAGGACATCTAGTTTGAACAGTTGGATAAACAACAGTAAGCAAACCCTATCACACCCTAAGCTATTTCCCTACTTTTAAGACATTATAAAAGGTGCCAAAACAATGTGTAAGGAACGATAATTATGCCATCAGCCATTTCCAAGTAAGGACACTGTAGCCATTAAATTGTTATTACCTTCATTTTATCACATAGCATAACAGCATCAGTTTCGGATCAACTTTCACTTCAAATGTGATTAGACTCAAGTATACTGCATACTTTCTCTTTCAAAAAAGTGCAAAAGATTATGAAAAAAGATGATAATGAGTTAACACAAATATCTAGAAAAATACACAAAACTAAAAAAGGTAATGCTTATGCAAAGTACAATAAAATAAAATAATTAGCACAAATTTAAATAGTAGTACATTGATTATAAAGTTTCTAAATTATGTGGCTTACAAATACTTTTGAAAGAGCTAGTGCTGCTTCTTGGAAAGTGTAAAACCTCAAGGAACTCACTAAAGACCACGAAAAATTATCTTTTCCCAGGTGTTTCCATGAAGTAGCACATATAATTATTGTCAAATCTAGGATTTCATTATATGGGCCTAACCTGGTGCTGCCTGCACTTGATCACCTCACCCAGATCGTTGATAAAGATGTTAGACAGAACTGGTCCCAGGACTGAGCCCTGGGGAGCACCACTCATGACCACCACCAGCTGGACATAATTCCATTCACCACCACTCTCTGTGCCTGGCCATCCAGACAGTTTTCTACCCAGCAAACAGTGCACCCATCCACACCATGAGCAGCCATTTTCTCAAGGAGAATGCTCTGGGGAATGCTGACAAAGGCTTTACTAAGGCCCAGGGGACGCTTTGCTGGAGTTTCTCGAGTCCACACAGCGTCCGAAAAGTGAGCTTAGTCCCTGCTGGTGTGAGTTGCAGAAGTCCGCAGCTCTCCCAAAGCAGAGTTCTGCCTAACACAGATGACGAGTTTCTGCTGGCTTCTCTGGCTACGAGTTACCCCAAGCTTGGTGTTTTAGCATCAGTGAGAACAAAAGGCTAAAGAGGGCTCTTCTCTGGAATTACAGCTGTTTCATTGTAAATCCAACGTTGCATTCTGAGGGCCCAGGGGAGAGGGATACCGTGATGGCTGAGAATTCTAGGAGAAAGAGGAAGTGGGAACATGCAGGGACCCTTTTCTAGGGAGGTGGGACCAGGGGGCACCCAATGGGAAACTGCATGGTTCAAAATGACCAGTGGAGCGGAGAGTTTTCCAGGGCATAACCATATATGGAACCTGAGGTAGGGGATATAGATGACACAAGGGAAATATGGGATTTCACCATAGCTCAGGCAGAGAGTTCAGATCTTGGAGGCAGAGGATTCAGAGAGCATTGCCCTGGGGCTTTTCCCACCAATCCTGAATCTCAACAGCAAAGGTTTCTGCCAAGTACACTGCTACACCCAGGTATGAAACATACATGGTGTTTTCCCTCATCCACTAAGTGGGTCACCTTGTCAGAGAAGGAGATCAAGTTGGTCAAGCAGGACCTGCCCACGCTGACCAAGCCTGAAGACCTGGTTGTCCTGTACATGCTGTGTGATTGTGCTCAACACAGTCTCTTTCACAAACTTCCCTGGCCCCAAGGTCAAAATGACAGGTCTGTAGTTCTCCAAATCTTCCTTCCATCCCTTCTTGTAGATGAGTGTCACATTTGCTAACCTTCAGCCCACTGGCATTCTCCTTGGAGAACAAGGACTGTTGGCAAATGATTGAAAGTGTCTTGCTAAGCTCTTCTGACAGCTCCCTCACAACACTTGGGTGGATCTCAAGGGAAAGCAGTTTTACATTATTCACTGGAAATGATAAGACAAAGACAAACAAATTGACATTTCTATAAGTATTTCTGAAATTTAAAAAATTACTGCTGTAACTTCTCACAAACATAAACAACAAATACATTTCCAAACCTATGTTTTTTTGGGAGATTACTCTAATAACTCTTTGCTTTAGTGTTCTTCTGTGTGTTTATTCACTTGCTGTAAAATTCAAATGTTTGCATTCTTAGTTCAACACCACCAAAATTCAACTCTTAAAAGTCTTTGTGTTGTTGTATTTTAAAGATTTTGTTGGTTACTGGTACCCAGCAAGTGATTTCTGTAAGAATTTTCAGTAATATGTCACAATACTTTCACAATAATGGTAGTCTTGGTAATTCATATTTTTTAATAAATTTAAAACTTCCTGGAAAAAAAAAAAAAGTGAACAAAACAAAAACAAAAAAGAACACAACCAAAAAAATTTTCAGATTTCAATTTTTTTGGGAGTCTAAATTTAAAACATTATTTATATGGCATTTTTAAAGAAAAATATAGACATATATTTTAGTTAATACTATGCAAATTTTTCCTGCTTCTACTACAGTATTGGAAAGAATCCATCAGTTTTCAACTCCCAGCTTTAAATTCTTGTGTCTAAAGACAGTACCACACAATGTTTGAGATGCATGATAGATTTAATTTTCATTATTTAGTCTGACAGAAGTCTGACTTCAAACAGCACTTTGTAGAAATGGCAAAGAAATTTTATACCTTTTTGACTCTCAACCAATATAATGTAAATGGCAGAATTTTAAAAGAGAAGAAATAAGAAATTACAAGGTTATTTCCTTCTCAGTCCTTACAATTAATTTTTTTGAGGAGAGATTCATCTGGGAGTTTACCTAATTATAATCCTTTAAAATACTCCTTGTCAACCTTATTAAAAAGTAGAGCTAATTTCCAACAATGGAATGTTCTCTCAGCAATGGCTAAGAGAAAACATCCTAAAGAGTAAAAAAATTCAGAAAATGACTTAGTGATTAAAATAATATTCCTGTTAATTTTTTTTATATTTTATATTTTACTGATTGAAGCCTGAATTTGTAAAATTACTTTTTTAATTAAAAAAGAGACATTTGTTACAATCAAATGTGCAATTAAACTATATGTTGCTCTTTGCTTTCAAACTTGAGTAAAATTGCTCTTGAGTGGTGAAGCAGATGAAGTTGACAATGCTCAATTGCTGAACTGATACATGGTAAGTCAATAACTTTTGATTGTATGCTTAGATCCAAAAATACATTTTGTTGCATTTGTGTTATCCAGTGGGGTTTAATTTAATTCCAAATATAATCTACTTGCACATTTTCATTTTAGTTCAAGCCTATATGCATACTGGCTGAGCACTCTTTTTGTGTTTAGTACATGACACTGGAGAAAAAAATGGGAAGAATATTGATATTATTTCAATCAAATCAGGTTAAAATTTGTTCATTGATTTATTAAAGATTTAGCTGTCAAGCAATAACCTACACATTAGGATATGTATCAGCAACACAAGAGATACATCACAACACTACAAAATGTTATTACACATGTACAAATCTCTAAACATCCTTCCCTGAGATGCAAGCTGGGTGCCTCCATGCCGGCCATGAGCGAGCTGTAGGCAGTGCCTGGAGGCATCCACAGGGATGTGCTGCCAGGTCCAGTCAGAACTTCAAAAGTTCCATCTGTCAAGGTCATGCCAACCCTGTTGCTTGCTGTGCTCCCTTTTTTTCCCCACACTACAAGTATTAGAGCTTCTCTTCTCTATATTTATTTCTTTTCAAGCTGACTCCTCTGTTTCAGAAGTCTCTGAAGTTTCTTGGCTAACATTTAATCCAGTTGACGGTCATCTTCTTCAGAATTATCAGTCTGTGATGAATACTATGGCTGTCCCACTCACGCACCCTGCTACTTTCCTGCCTTTGTTATCTGCTGTTATCCCAGAATTTTGCCAAGGTTGGGCTATGCAGACAATGCCAGTAACGTGCTCTGCCCTCCCCTCCCCCCCGATGGCAAATTTCTTGAACAGCCCACCTGAAACAGATCAGTTTTCAGCTAAACTTGAAAGAATTTGCTGTGATTGCTATTTACACATTGAGGCTGCAATGGTAACAGACAGCAGAGCTGAAAATAAACTGCTTCTGGCACTTGGACAAAAATCTGAATGGAAACTGTCAGAGTTGTACACAGAAAAACATGGAGAAGAAAAGGAATGATTAGAAAGTCTTAAAATATGTACTAATCATTAGAGTTTTTTAAGAAATTCAGCTGCAGCATGATGCTATTGTAATTGAGGGTGTTTTGACCATCATCATAAGAGATAGAGTTGAATTGACTGTTTAATTTTTGAGCTGGAAACTGATGGTTACCTAAGAATCTGTGATTTTTAAGCCCATACTTTCAATATGGTCAAAGAAAAAAGAGAATTTTAAGAGTAATAAATATAATTAGTACTTCAAAGAGAGACACCTTTATAATCTAATGGATAATTACAATATTTGAAAAATGAAAGGAAAAACTGAGGTGGAAAAGCATGGAATTAAGCATACAGACAGAGATTACTTAAAAGTCTACAACCAAAAAAACAGCAAAAATTTGGACATACCTCCTTGGCTGTAATCATAAGGTGAATTACACAGTTAAGACACATAATATGGAGATAGTCCTTCAGGTTAGCCAACAGTGCCGTTCTCAATATCAGAGGCTTTGGGCTAAGACTGATGGAGTAAGATGGAGAATAGATAAAACCAGATTTATACCTTATATACTCCCTGGTGACTAGCTTGCTTGGTTCCCACAGCTAGAAAATTCAGCAGCAAATGCTCATCTGACTCAAGAGCAGGACTAGTATACAGATTTCTATCCCTAGAAATGTGTGAAAGCTGGCTGTGGGTAAGATGACTACAAGAGATTTCTTGTGAGAGGAGTAAAATGATTCTCCCTTCTCAAGTGACAAAGAAAATGAAGACCTAGACCCCTCTCAGGGAGATCAGAGAATGAGAGTGGCTCAGAAAGCGCTGTGGGAGGTTGCTCCTGCACTGTAGGAGTCTTAGCTATGTTTTTTAACAAGAGTAAATATTTTTGGACATTATGCAAATTTATGCAATGCTGTCTAGGATGATGAGTAGACAGTCTGTATGAGAGTGAAGTGGTGAGAAAGATCAATGAAGACCTTAATAGATGCTGAGCCACTGGCAGGTCAAAAGTGGTAGGAGAGAAACTACAATACAGGCAGGAAAACGGAACAGAACCTTAACTCCAAATCAACATGTCTAAGCCTGTAGCCTTTCCCCAGAACAGGCTCCAGGAAGCAGAAAATATGAAATACAATACAGCTCGAAAGACTACAGGTCTTTTTCTAAGGTTTTTCAAAGCTTCTGTGAAAGAATTAGGAGAGAAACAGATGTAAGCAACCTAAGTTTTAATAGTAGCAGATGAAGAGAATGCACAAAAGAATATAGCAATAACAGGTCATTAGGAGACTTGCCAGTGTCACAGAAGCATGGAATCATTTAGGTTGGAAAAGAAGCTTAAGATCATTCAGTCCAACCATTAACCTAACTCTACCAAACCCACCAAGATTGTTATCTCGGCAAATCTATGCATAAATTTTCACACACACAGAAAATGAATCAGGGAAATCTATGATACACTGTTCATTCTACCTCAGTAAACAACAATAATGACCCACAGTCTGGTTAGATACTTCACACGACTCTGGAAATGTTGGACTTCACATTTAAGTAGCTCTATGAAAGGAAGCGAATACCTTTGGATGCAGGGGATCTAGCATCCTAATGCTTTGCTCAGACTGGTCTGAAATAAAACATTGGCATTCCCTTACTCTTAGACAAGATGTGTTATATGTGTGTAATGAATGCATAGTATCAATATTTTAATAGATCCTATATGTGATAGAAATCAAACTGGAGCCTACTATTTAATTACAACTTTCTTATCTTTTTTTCAATCTAATCCATTATGAATGGTCTAACAGCAAAGGGAAATGACAAGCAATGCTAAGCAGCTAATAACAAGCAACTAATTTTGTCCCTCTACTATGCTAAAGAAAACCCTTTACTGCTATTGTTAATGACTTGAAATCCAGGTAATGCTCACATATGATATATTGTATTCTTTATTCATAAAAAGATGCTTACATGTTGATAAATAATTAGCAGACTAGAAAACTGCCTTCCAATATGGCAAAAATGCTGATATTTAGCTTGTATAGTGCAGCTACGACAAACAGAAACTCCCTTTTTGTACACAGCTCTGAATTAAGATAACATCAGAAGATGGAAGTCATTGCTTCTCATAGATACCTCACAGATATCTCATAGATACCTCATAGATATCTCACACTCAAGATGACATTACTGCCAGCTCTTCCAGCTTTTGCGATCATGCATAAGACACTACAGGTATATTAAAAAAGTGCTCTTCAGGGTCAGACCATCAAGTCCAGTTTTCTGTCTCCAACAGTGATAATAGGAGAAACTATATAGGGAGAATGCACAAGACTGGACACTTTCTACAGTCCGTCTCCTTCACCAACATTTGCAATTATTGTGTTAGAGGTGAAAGAGGTAGATCTATGCTCAGTGCTTTTAGAATCTATTTACGGACTTATTGTCCATGCATTAGTCTTGATTCTCTTTTTTAAATTGACTGTTATTCTCTGCTTCTACACAGTCTCATGCCACCAAATCCCATAAATTTACTATTTCCTTTTAACTGTTTTAAACTGGACACATGCTCTTTGCTCTGCACAATTTCTACTTGTTCTGCAGGATTTAATGAATAACAGTTCTGCATTCAGTTTATTCAGTTTACAGATGTCTAAAACTCAGTTACAAACCATCACTCCTATGTCTTCTCCTCTCCTAGCTGAAGAGCCAAGTTCTTTTAGTTTCTCTTTATAAAATACATTCTCCATCCCCTTAACCATTTTAGTTGACCTTATATGTACTTTCTCTAATTCCACAACATTTTCTTGAAATACTGAGACCAGAACTGCACATAGTACTGTCTAACCTACAGCACTAAAAGGTTTTCTTTTATAAAGATTGTTTCAGAAAAGAAGACAAAATCAAAAAATTGTTAAAAATGAAAGCATTTTTCAGTACTTCCTTTTTAAAATACTTTACTGACATTTTTTTTCTCCATCTTTAGAAATAATTCAAAAGGCTTTACTCAATTGTGATCACTTACACAGGAATTTCTGTGAGGCAGACCAAAGTCTCTTTGTACTCAAAATCCCAGACGTTGTTTAATTGCTTGTTTTACAGAGATGGGATCGTGTTAACATCTTTGACTTACAGCACCTATTTACCCCACTGGAATTAACACATCCCACTCCAGAATGCCTGATGTGAATACTAATACTAATACTAATACTAATGATAATAGATAATAAATAATAATTAATAATAATTAATAATAATAATAATAATAAGTAGTAGTAGTACTGTTATTATTATTATTTAAAAAGCATATTTATCTTTCCTCAAACACCACTCCTGAAATGCAAAGATAAAGATTTTATATTCTTCTTTGCTAATGAACTTACATTAAAATGTCCCAGTAAAAATGCTGCTAGTTGATTTAGACAAGATGAATTATCCTGTTGGTGTAATTTCCATACTCCACATATGTAATGTACCACTGAGACAAAGAGGAGAGACAGCAGTGAGATCCATTAAATCAAACTTGGGTTTCATAACCCTGAGGACTGTTCAACCACTGGACTAAAGGGCAAAAGAAGAAATTACACCTCCAGCAACTTATATATCTAATATTGAAGAATGGAAAATACCTGGTGAATTCAAATGACCTCCATTGTTACATATTTTTGACAGCTAAATTATGTCTTAATGCCTCACTCAGTTCTAATGGGTTCCTTCTAGAAGGCTAAACTGCTGTGAAAAATGTGGTGAAATGTCTATCTTTTGATAACTTCCAAGCCAAACTAAAAACTTTACAATGAACTAAGGTTTAGAAATGTTCCAACTATATTCAGGGGGAAAGGAATGCCAGAACAATTGATTTCTTGGCTGCTTAGAGGGAGAAAGAGACAGACTGACACAAGAGCAACAGGAAAAAAATTAAAGAGAAGGCTGAGAGGGAGAGAACAAAAAGAACTTTAGCACGTTCTCTTGTAAAACCTGAACCTTGTACAGCCTAGGATTCCCTACAATGCTTGACATCCTTTCTGATTTAGGGGTTAAGCAGTCATATACCCCTATACTATAGGGCCAAGTACCACTATATTTGTCAATCTATAAAATGTGTCAAAATTCATTATTTACATTATTCTAAAGCTTTACTTGTTGAAAAGTCTTATTAACTCTAAAGATTCCAGTCCCGCTAAAGTTAGAGGAGTCAGTGAGGTTCTAGCTTCCTTTGTTCTTATGTTTGCTCCTTTATTACTTGAGAATTGCATTGACAAAATTGTTATGATAAAAGAATATTAATTTCAACAGTCTGAGCCTAAGAAATGCAGCAGCTACGTTAGGTTGGGCCTAATTTTCCTCTGCCTCTATGTGTATTTTTACAGTCTTTGAGTACATGATTGACTTTCTCACATTTTTCATGCTTATTCCATGAGCAGTATGGAATCTTTTTGTTGACTTGCTCCATTTGAATGTATGCCTCTTTTTAGCATCTTATATGAAACTAAATTGCAAACTAGAAAAGATTTCTGCAAGTATTTCTCATTTGAGTAAAAGTTCTCATGTTTCTAGGCATTTTAAAAATTTTAAAGAACAATTATAAACTTTTAGAAGATGGAATTCATATATTTTTGGGGCAAAATATTAAAACTGTTACTAACTATTACTAAAACACTTAAATCAGAGGCAGATACAGTTCCAGTCTACAAAAAGGCTACATAGTCAGTGTTGCAAATGTACCATGTGAGGTGGATCTACTAATTAAATCTTTTATTTTTCACAACAGGAAAATTTTATTAGCAGAAGAGCATGAGATCCAGTTTGAATAAGCTCTTAGGTAATCAAACTGTAAGAGAAAACTATTGCTTTAATGACAGCACACAGAAATGTAAGCTGTATAAAGTAAAATATAGAATTCTGAAAGTGTTTACAATAATTCAAAATAAATGTTTCTATAAGTTTAGCATCAACTAGAATGTTTAAAAATTATAACTTTCTCTTGAGATTTTCAATGTATATGCAGCGAGATCTGAGAAAAGCCATATTTTCAAGTAAAAAATAGTGAACTTTTATGTTAAAGTGGTAACTTTATTTTGACATTTAATCACTGGAATACTCTGTTACTTCCACTGCCATCTGCCCAGCTACTGTCCTACAATGATTCAGTATACTGGTAAAGCTGAATGAATACAAATAGAAACAACTGGTAGAAAACATGATGAAGATTGATCATAGAAAGAATGACTAAAGAAAGCAAGGAAAGTGAGGAAACACTGAACAAGAATCAGTGAAAGAAATACTAAACAGGAAGAATTTATTTTTTACTTCTAATGGGCAATGTATAGTATAAAGTATATTCTTGAATTCGTTTTTCAGTGACTAATGGTAGTGGCTAGTAACAAGAAAATTGTGTCTTCCATTCAACCCTTTCAGATTTAGTATTTTCAAGAGTTGATAATAATATTACTTATTTAACATTTGAATCTGCAAGGTGCTAAGCACTATGATCATCAGTGTACTTGCATTCATAGGTAATTTTAAGCAGGCAAGTAGCCCACATGAAAGCATCATCGTGGTTTTCATAAGCATATGATGAATCACATTATCGAATCCAGACAAGAATGCTCAGAACATTGTACAATCAAGTTAAGGGCTTTACATGAAGTGAACAGACAATGAAGACACCCTGAAGAGTTTATAACTATCAGTTTAAGGAATATTAATGTTTTTATTCCAAAAAATCCCCATGAATGTCTGTGAACAGATTTTCTTCAATGTATCATCATATTCTGTTACTAATTCTTTGGAATCTTTAGTGCTGTTATATATCTGACTCACTGTATTTTTTATAGACCCATAAAGAAAGGCAGTTGGGTCTTTGGGAGTGGGGGGAGAAAAGGGGGAGCAACAGAGGAGAAGGGATGGTGGTGATAAAATGTAATTCCTCCGAACACCTGCTGAGTTTAATTGCACTACAGCTGCTGCTGATTGTAAGTGGGAAAGGGAGATATAAGGGGGAGGGGGAGATGGTGGTGTTACTGACTGATTGGCTGTCGTTACATCCAGTTTTATTGTCTTTTTTTACCCTTTCAGTATTATTCTTACAAGTTAAAAGAGACTCTGAGTCTGAGGGATTAGGGACCTAAACCAAAGAGGAATCTTATGATCTGTGAGCAGAATGAGATGTGGTGTTTCCTGGATGAAGACATCTGAAGAGAGCATATGTGAACCTCAAGAGCAAGACTGATGATCCCAACAGACAAATTGCCACAGTATGCAGCATTCACTAGAATGAAAGGTTTATAGGTGAGATATTTAAAGAGGTCACCACGCCCAGAGCATGTGGGTCTGCAATGAAATAGAAGACAGTGCTTGAGATGAAGGAGCTGTGGTCATTCAAAAGGGATAGCAAACCATGCAGAGAAATTTTCAAGCAGGTTCTCATTCTGCGAGAACTTAAAGATAACAAAGTATAGTGGGTTTATAGCATCAAGGCACTGTGGAACAAATCCCTGTTCACAAAATTGATAGAAATGGGTACTGGAAACTGGACTGCCATAATCTGATAATTGCTGGGGACAAGCTGCTTTAATATAGAGAAGTACAATGCACATACTTGTGATTTAAAGACTTTATTTTAAAATACATCAAAAGAGATGATGAAACATTACAGCTAGGTAATTCCCTTGAAAAGCAAAACAAACCAATATTACCCACATCCCCAAATCTTTGGGTACTTTGTTAGCAGCTGCAAAGGTAAAAAATGCTAATAGTGATGTTAAATGAATTTTGTAAAAGTTAGAGTTAGCATTCAGTGATGACAGATATGGAGGGAGAATTTCCTTGGAGCATGAAATACAAGATTTTTAATTTTCACAATTATAATAGGCAAAATATTAGTTAAACTTAGCAGCTCAATTTTTATAAATTAATTTACTTCATATGTAGTTTTGACTACCTAAATAACAAATTTGCTATGTGTAAAATAAACTATCTTCAGGAAATGGTTACCCAAATAAAAACTCTGTAGATGATTTAACTGTGTATTAAATGGAATATGGGCTTAATTATAAGTGCCTGTGAAATAAGGTCAGTAAGAAAATTCCAGTTGGGAGGATACAAATGTTTATGGTACATCACAATAAGAAAGCACATTGATATATAATAGTACTAACTGAATACAGAGGAAAAGAGGAAGAAGATGCGGTAATGTTTGCGTGGATTAAAGTGCTACAAACAATACCTCCAGTCCTGGACAAAGTGACCTAGAGAGGCTTTTCCACCACTGGAAAAATTTACACAGAGAAGAGGGAGACCTTTACTTCCTGTTACACCACAAGGAAAGTCTGAGAGGAATGAGTTACTTAGCTCTTAATGTTTTGCTCTCTATAATTCACTCTACCTGGTACTTTAATATCTAGCTGACCTTCACAACAACGTCAGTGCACCTTCACATGGCATCATTTATTCAGCTTCTTTTAGCAGGCTAAATCTTGTTGGCATTACCAAAGCCTTTGCAGTCTGAGTGTTTCCTTTGTGATATGCCTTTAAGAAGTTTTCAGAAATTAATTAATTCCAAGTTCGAAGACATTTTTTCACCAATTACTTTAAACAGGTGTTATGGTTTGAGATAACAGCTAGAGGGGAAGACATCTTCCCCCATTAAGTCTGGAAAGAAAACTCTTGGAAGAAAGTGAAAAAAAAAAAAACTATTTATTCATACACAATATGCATGCAAACACAGCAAAAAAAAAAAAAAAAATATATAATAAATCAGATAATAAATCCCCAAAAAGGGAAAACCTCAGTAGAAAAGTCTCAGAGAGAGTTCCTTCCGCCTGGTAGCTTTCCAAGGGCCCTGGCCCAGGCTTCACCAGGCTTCCCTAGGCCTGGGGCGGGGAACAAATGTCCTTCCGGTATTGATCCCCTCCTCAGTTCCAGGTGATGGCACAGGTCCAAAGAAACAAAGAAAAAGAAAGAAAACACACACCAAAAAAACAGCCGAAAAGGCAAGGGGAAGGGAAAAAAAAAAACCCTCTCCTTCTTTCCGCCATGCTCCCTTTGCACTCACCACAGCAGGGAAGAAGAAGGAATCCCAGGGGAGTCACCTTGATTATGTACAGTCTGTTGGGAGGAACTCCGTTGTCCTCTGGGTGGGAACATAGTCTTATACTGCAAACAGTCTGCTGATGATAAGAATACATAACAGTGGTGATATGATACTATCACCCCAGGACAACAGGATATGATCTCAACTCTGATTTCACATACCCGTATGTGTAGAGCCACAAAACATTGTTAATAAAAAAGCTAACAGTTTATTGCTGAACCCATCATCATATTCAATGTTTTCATATTAGTGTCCTGACTGCAAGGTAGAAAAAGACACACAAAATGCAAAACTCTTATAAAGTAATGCTAATTTCAATTAGAATTTTTAAATTGTTTATATGCTGAATTAACGGATTAAAACTGTTGAAAATTTTCTATAATTCTGCCTTCATTGAAATTGCTATTCCAAGTATGACTTATCTGCTCTGCTTTGATAATAAAATAATTACTTAATTTTGAATTAATTTTATTTCTTAGCCTACAGATTGACTATAAACATTCTATCTCCATTCCATATGACAGCTGAGAACTGTCAGAATTTTGATATTTGTAATAGGAAATGAATTTTTTTTATTTCTTTATACTTTCTGTATTTACCTTTCTCCAGTTCTCAGTCAGGGAAGAGAACTACTTCTGGACTACTAAACAAAAGGTTCCATTTTTTATATATCTGTCAAGAATGCAAGCTTCTAGTTAGGACTCTTAACATAGATTATGTTTATCTTTTTCTCTCTATGATTGGTGTAATTGTAAGTCCTCATTACATCTTCTTTTCAAGAGACATACTAGCACCACTAGTCCTCAATGCAAAGGAAAACATTTTTCTATTCATAACATACTGCTTTTTCATGCTTGCTCCTTGGAAAAAAACAAAACAGAACAAAAACAAAACTACCACCAAAACAAGCAAATAAAAACCCCAGACTTCAGAAGTCAAAAGCTTACTGAGTAGCACTATGAAGACCTGAGAAATCCTTTTCCAATATTGGCAAAGACTCCGCTGAAAATTCACTCCTTCTTAATTTTTAAAATAAATTAACAAAACAGACTTACACCAGTGTTGTATAAACCTTAAGGGATGGAGATTGAACAATTTTTCTGGGCAAGATGCTTTACTGCTGGACTGTCATAGAACCAAAGAGTCACATAATCATAGAACAATTTCTGTTGGAAAGGGCCTTAAAGACGGTCTAGTTCCAATCCCCCCAGCCATCGTTCACAAGGTCAGGTTGATCAAAACCCCAGTAGCATCCCACTACTGTCCTCATAAAGAATTTCTATTAGGTGCCTTCAAAACTGTTTCTTCTCCTGGCTGAACAAGCCCTGGGCAGGTCCAGTCTCTCACCAATTTGATGACCTCCCACTGAACTCATTCCATTATCAAAATATTTCTTGTACTTGGGGGGTGAGGCTGGGGAGGCAGGGGCAGCTCTAGACGCACAATTCTAGACTCTATCTCACAAGTACAGAGCGCAAAGGGGCACAGTCACTTCTCTCACCTACTGGTTGTGCTCCTGCCAGTACAGCCCAGGATGCTGTTGGCTGCCTTCACTGCTAGGGCCCAGCTCTGGCTCACATCTAGCTGACTGTGAAGAGCCACAGATTTTTCCCAGCAGAGCTGCTCCTCAAGCAGTCCATCCCCAGCCTGTATCAGGGCAAGTTCTTCCTTCCCAGGTGCATAGATTAGTCTTTGTCCTTGCTGAATATCACAAGGAATATCTTTGTCCATTCTTTTGGCCTATCCAAATCCCTCTGAATGGCAGCCCTTCCCCTGAGTGCATTGACTTGTCCTCCCAGTTTGGTGTCACCTGCAGACATGATGAAAAAGCACTCTATCGCTTTCTCTGGGTCATTAATAAAGATTTTAAACAAACCAGACCTCAATACAGAACTTCTTCATAATTCTTCAGTTCCTGGTCCCCACTACATGCCTGTCCATCCAGTTTTTTGTCTATTTACAAGCCACACATCTAGACTACAATACTGTAAATTGAACATGAGAATATTCTGGGAGACAGGGTTGATAATCTTCCCAAATTCAGGGTAAATTATACCTACTATTCTTCCTTTGTCCACAAATACAGACATTTTAACACAGAAGATGATCAGATTGACCAGGCATGAATTACTTTCTCTAAACCAGGCTGACTTTCCCTAGTATCTTTCTCCCCTTTGTGTGCCCAGAAGTGTGTTACAAGAGGACTTGCTCCCTGATTTTTCTAAGGACTGAAATGAAATTGAAATAGCCTGTAGTTCCCTGGTTATTTTTGTATGCTGTTGGAAGATTAGCAGAACATATTCTTTCTTTCAGTCATTGAATTTTCCCCTAAAATTTATTACTTTCATGATGATAGAGGATGACCTTGCAAGAACATCAACCAATTCTCAGCGTGCTTGTATGCATCCCATCAGTTTCCATGGACATTTATGGGTTAAGTCCTCTCAAGATATTGCTAGCTCACCCACTGATGACAAGTTCTTCTTGAATTCTTTCGGTAATCAGAGACAGCTGGGAGACTGAGACAAGGAAAGCATTGAGTACCTAAGCCTTATGTGTCTGCTGTTGCTAAACCACCTACCCCATTTAGCATTGGACCTACATGGTCCTTGTTCAACCTTTTACAACTGATATAGTATTAGAATCTCTCCTTGTTGCCCTTAATATCTGTCACAAATCTGAACTCCAGTTGAATTTTGGCTTTCCTGACACTGTCTTTACATTCCTTGGGCAATGGTTTTAGACTCCATTATTTCATCTTCTCCCTTTTTCTATCCCTTGTGTACAGTCTTTATGGATTGGAGCTCTATCACGAAATTCCTGCTTAGCTAAACAGGTCTCCTGATACATCTAGAGGTCTCTGAGTATCAGGACTGTTCTTACACTTGGGGATGATGGTTTCTTGAGCTTTCTTACCTTTCAGATCTGTCTTCAATAGGATTGAATCTGTATAAGGTGAAGGTTTATTATAGCAAACGTCTAACTGTTGAGGGTGTAATTGCCACAGATTGCCAGCTATGAGGCCTATAACTTTAAAATATGCATTACTTAATTCCAAAATTACATTATAAATGTGTGAGTGCATTAAAAGTTAACAACATGAATATTACCTATAGCTATTCTTTTTTTCACACAAGAGGCAGAATCACAAATAGGTCTTTATGATGGTGACACCTAAATCTAAACAAGTCACCTACATTCCCTACATGGCCAGTGAAGAAAACTAAATAACTCTGAAAGACAAATTGTTAGTCTAAAAGAGGCAGACAAAATAATTAAAATACACCCCCTGTAGTATCTCTCAATTGCCTCTTTTTTCTCATTGTCTTTGAATTAGACATTAACTCAGATGTAGACATCCACCTGGTGAGATGAACATTCATAAAAGGTTATAACATTCATAAAAGGTTACACATCTTTATGAAAACAAGAGGATGTGTTACAAGGAATTATTCATAAATATACTCTATATGCATTTCCTCTCCTTCTCTGAGACTATTGCAAATTTCATTTCTCATTACTTCTACTTTTTACTGAATTTGCTTGTGAAATACAACTGGAATCTCCTTCCTTAAGTCAATTTTTTTGCAGAAGTTTCTATCTGAAAATTACCTAGGCATTAACTTGACCACAGGTTATGCAATTAATTTTATTGTTTGGTTTATCTATTTTTAAAATGTTACTGACCTAAAAGAAACAAAAATTATTAATTTATATCAAACATCCTTGTCAGTGTCCTTTAGCCTATTTAGAAAAGGCTGAAAATTTATTTTTACTTCTTGGATTACTTTGATTAAAAAAAAAAAAGATGACACCAGTGAGAATTGGGGATTCTTGATTTGTTTGGTGGATTTGAATTATTTTTAGCAAGGAGAATTTGCCAAGCATAGCAGAACAGGAAATAGAATCTAATGAAATTTTGAGTTGCAATGTAGGCTGATGATACTTGAAAGTGACGTGGTTATATCTCAACAGGATAGCACTGGGCTTAGTCCAAATGTCAGGAGCTTGACAGGTAGGTACCATAAAGATACATGTCAGTCACCTCCAGTGCAAGAATAAGTGATGAGCATCGTCAAGAATGTCCTTCATTTTTCCTCTGCAAATAAAGCAAACAGGGGGCCCAGTGTCTGCTCTGCTGTTCCATTCACTTTCTCCTTTCTCCTATCTAAGCTCTTGCTGTTCCATTCTCCTGATCAACAAAGTGAAGAAGGAAACAGTTAAGTCTTCTAACTTCAGTGGTACTGACCCATTTTTTTGCACAGAGAGGTAAAAAGAAAATTGTTAAGTTCCAGAGTGCTTAAAATCTTCTTATTTTTTAACATTTTTCTATTTCTGTTTAAAACTTAGTAACTCTGAAACACCGACTTTGGCAACAAAGCTGGTTCTGGTTCATAACCTAATCCTCACCATCTTTCCTACCCTGAGTAGCTGAGATGTATAAGCCACAGTGGAAAGTCAGCAGTAAGATTGTTATCAGACAGTAGAGTAAGCTGAAAAACATGCTAGCTTCATGTGAAAGCTAAGGAAACGAGACTGGGAAAAATAAATAACCAGAAGAAATAAAGGCTAGGAAGAGGCACAGAAATGAGAACTGTCACAAACTGAGAGGTGAGAATACCAGCCAGTTGCCTGAATCAACCACCAACTTGTTTCAAACACTACTCTCCCAGTGAGAGCTGATGTGCCTGGAGCTGTGTGAAATCAGAGGCACTTTGCCAGGATGGCCAGGAACTGCCTTCATGCAGACTCCTGCCATAGTTGAATGTTCCCTTCTCCTGTTGTCTTACAAGGGAATAGGTAGCTATGACAGTGGATTACTGCCAAAGTCAAGGTGTATGCATCACCCTGGCAAACTGTGATTCATTATAGCCAGGAGCAGGACACACAGTAGATGAGTAGCATTATTTCTAGCCAGAGCTACTCACTGGCTGATAATGAGAACAGTGCCTTAGGGGAACTCAGCTGATTTGCTTTTTCCAGTTTCTGCACCAGCCTGATTCCTTCCTACGCTGCCAACTGTGGGCAAAGAAGAGATGATTCTTTCTCCCATGACTTCATGCTTGATTTAACCCACAAACCAAAGTGCCCCAAGGCTCTCCAAGTTTGGCTTACTAACCGTTCTTGCAATTACACATAATGTGTTCCAATGTTTCGGTTTTCTCAAAGCTAGGAAAAGGAAACCTCCACAGAACCCATCCACTCAAGCAAGCCTATTACACAGATAAACATGATCTCAGTGAAAAAAAGTGAAGAAGGCGCATAGCCCTATAGACACACAATAGAATATAAACAGATTCTTGCCTGCCAATTTGTCTTTACAGGAATGGTTCTCCAGCAGGGACCCTTATGAACAAATAGAAAAATGGTGATCCTTTACAACAGGTAATCAAAGCCTGGAAGCATCAACACTGTTCCAGTAGCTTTAACTGCTGGCAGTCTCTCCAATTCCATTATCCACATTTCAGATATGTTTCGTATGTTCCTTTTCAAATGCACAACAGAAAGGAAAGGACAATTACAAATGGGTAGTTCTTTTGTGCACCTGACCATCAGTCAATTTCAGCTGATTAAAGACTTATTCTGTAGATATTTTGTAGTTTCTCAGGTAACAGTTTAAGAGCCTTTTTGTTTTATGACCCAAAGTAAGGTAGCAAACGATAGCAAATGATCAATAGAAACAAATCACATTTGTAATGACATTACTCATGTCAGTTTGCCTTAGATCATCAATGAAAACTTTTAACAGTTATTAAAATTTCTGGGAACTTTTTTGGCCAGAGTGCCTCACTTTAAAGTTGGTGTGCCATTAAAGATCACTGGGTCTGGAGTTCAGTGATAAGTGTACTCTGCAGCCTAAGAAGAAAGGATGGAAAAAAAAGATGTAGCATACCTCGTTCAACAAGATATACCATATTTGCAAAGACATGAATAAAAACTGAGGTTTTGCAATCTCATAACAAATAACATCTCTTTCCCTAATTTTGGTGTTCAGCATTTTCTTTGTGGATATGTCAAGCCAATATATCCATGCCAAAGTACTTGGGTAAACTAATAGCTCTCAGGGTTTGTTTTTTCCTATAATTATATTCATTCAAGAGAAATCTGCTGGTGGTAAGATGCTTTGTGAGTCTGAAATTAATTCTGAATAGGTTTTTACCTTCCTCATACTGTATTTCTTACAGCACTGCTGGACATTTCATATCTACAATTTGCTTTATACCATTCTGTTTTCCAGATTCTGAATCAAAAATTCTTGGCCTTGAAATACTTCCGAGCAAGCACTTCTTGCCTGCTGCATGAATACTTTTGCCATCACTAAGCTGCCCATTGATAAACAATTGACAACTACTCATGACCACTTAACAAGATTGGTTAATGAGACTCCTTTGTTATTGCTCCTACAGATTTTACAGTCACCCTCTGATCTAACTGATTAGTCACACAGAGAAGAGAGAAATCTATTTCTTAGAGATAACTATTCCAGCTGTGTAACTTTAAAGTAAACCTACAACTCAAACAAGAGCAAAAATGTAGTAGTAACTTGAATTGTAGTAAGAGGACAGGAAAAAAAATTGTATAAGGTTTCTTATTAAATAGTTAAATAATTTAAACCCTTCAAAGAAAAGAAGATATGTCTTAGAACTAAATTAATGCTTCAAAATAGATAAACATAAATAAATTAGGACTATTATGTGAAAAGATATCCAAGGAATTGTGTTTGGTAAATAAATGCAGGGGGCAGGGAGTGAAGAAGCTAAAGCTAAATTTGAAATCTCTTCAGTGATCAAATGCAGGCAAGTGGTAGAAGAGAGGATTTTTTTCACAGTGAAAGGACCTCGATTATGGCTTGAATTTTAAGTCAGCAACTTCATGTTGGGGTTGCAATTATCTCAACAGTTCCCAATAATTGTGCTTGAGTTTTGGTTGAGTTTTCATAACACAATTTCATCACAACTTTGAAAATAACTGAGGAGATTTCCGTGCTACTGCCTTGTCTTTGTGCTCAAGAATAATGTATATTTCTTTTCAGTTCCTCACACTCTCTCGTCTTTTACCCTGAAAACATGCTCTAATCCTTGCAATCTTTTAAAATAAATGGATATGTTGAGATCTCAACAGTCCTCTGTATATTCAATAATAAATTTCAGAACTTGGTTTAAAAGAAACTTAGGCAAAATTTTCAAGGTGCAGACCTTCTTCTGGTGAAACTAATTAGATTTTTTTTTCATTTCTTTTAGGGGTCATTGTTTAACTTTTATTCTCCTAATAGGTATCATCATGCCAGGGATTATTCTTTGTAGGAGAGGTATGAAGAGTGCACCTGCTTTCCTTGTTTAGTTGCTAGAAGAAAAGCGTCTTGATCTAAGCACAGATTACCTAAGGGACATCTCCATTCAAATAATAGTACCATAGACAAATATATTCATGTTTACTTTACAGTATTATAGAATTTTTTATACCTACTATATATAATTTTCTTTTATTGGTCATATTACCTATTAGACTGTTTTCAAACAGAATGTTCACTGTATGCTCTACCTCATTATTTCCATGACCAGTTCTCCCTATCCTGATTAGTAGCTGTTCAACCCAGTTCTCATCAGTCCTTTTCTGTAGTAAAAGAGTAGGCAAAATCTTACAGACCTCTATCCTAAGTGACAGTATCTTCTTCCCAGTCTGATGCCCTATGATGTTCCAATGATGTTCTGATGTTCCAAAAAAAAAAAAAAAGAGACATGAATTGGATCATAACTGGATTATGTATCTTATTTTCTTAAAAGTTCAGACCACTTACATTGAAATTGTGGTCACTGAAAATAATTAAGCACTCCACCTCTCATAACAAAATATTAATCCATGAAAGTACGGGCATAATAACATAATAGTATAGTTAATAAAACATCTTTAAAAATCAGAATTTCAGTTGTCGATACCAAAACCTTTCAAAAAGTACTTTTTATTTCAAGGTCTCTTGCCAGGGTAATGAGATGCTCCATCATGAAGCTATATATAATTCTCTCAAAATAATCTTAGAAAGTATATAATTTTGAATCATTGCTGGAAGCAGAGACATGAGCAACTGCAAATGTGTTCTTCTAAACTGGGAATGTAGTATAGAATTAAATGCAAATGACTACGTTAATGCAACATTATGATTGAGATATGACACAAACAAATGTCATTAAATTTTCTATGGCTCCCTCAGCAACGGTAATTCTGCCGCTTTGCACTTTCTGTACATTTTATATTGTATTTCTATGCCATATACAGTATTAACTTCGGTATTAACTTCACTGTATTTTTGTATATTTGCATTGTGACTGAATAATAGTTGTTCTGGGAACACAAACTCAGTTTCTTATTTTTCTTTATGTAAAATCTCCACAATAATGTTGCATTTTTTTTTCTACGTTTAATTTCTTTTGTTTTGGTTGGTTTGTTTGTTTGTATTTTTTTAAAGAAGACAGTATATTATTTCAATGTATATGGCCTGGCTAGAAGTCACTGCTTTTGCAGGTAAATATGCATTTGAGCTACAATCCAAGCCATGAATATGTTTAAATAAATTTTAATTTCACTAGATTTTAGTCAGTGTGATTTCTTTTTTTTTTTTTTTACTTTTGGATTTTCCTTCCCAATGCCACAGCTTGAGCCTTAGTTTTACACCAAGAAGACAGAGGTTTTAACAGGGAAAAAAAGTCATCTGTTGTGTCTCTATTTTCACCATGTTAGCCTACATATAAGGAAAGATCTGCAGGAACTCAGTAGGCTATCTATTGAGGCCATGACAACAATTTAAATTTAACAGGTTTGTTAAAGTGCAATTGTGGACTGAATGCCTAATTAACATTCACAAATTCAGAAGAATAACAGCTTAAGGGAAAAAGGAACATCTTGTATTGGTCAACTTCTTTATTTTTGCCAATTTGCTTTAAAATATACCTTATTCATATATCAATCCAAGAGAGAGACTAACCGTAGTATACATGAAATTTGGTACTTACTAGTTTCAAATTAGAGCTCACTAATGTGATACAATTATACAGGAAAACAGATCAAAAGTGTTAAACAGGAAGCCCTGTGTAAAAATAAAGACTTCTATCATTTTAAGAAAGAACCAATTTAAGTAATTTTTTTTAATTCCAGGAAGGCCATGCGCATAGTCCTTTAAAAGATGTGAAGGGGAAAGGGTTTATGGTTATTTCTATTTTTTCAGACCTTTACATTTTTCAGATAATACAGGGATACATGCAACATGATTGGGTTTGGGGAGTTTATTTTCTTTGACTGCTATAAAAACTGTAGATCACTAGCTTTGCAGAGACCTTGACAAATTAGAAGATGAGCAATCACAAACCACATGAAGTTCAACAAGGGAAAGTGCCAGATTCTGCACCTGGGATACAGCACCTGCATGTACAGACAGACTGGGGAATGAGATGCTGGAGAGCAGTGCTGCAGAAAGAAACCTGGGGGTCCTGGTTGTTGGCAAGTTGAACATGATTCAGCAGTGCCCTGGCAGCCAGATGGGCCAAATATGTCCGGGGGGGCATCAGGTACAGCACCGCCAGCCGGGCAAGGGAGGGGATTGTCCGGTTCTGCTCTGCTCTGCTCTGCTCTGCTCTGCTCTGCTCTGCTCTGCTCTGGGGTAACCTCACCTTGAGTTCTGTGTGCAGTTTTGGGTGCCACAATGTAAGAAAGACATTAAATTGTTAGAGACCATCAGAGAAGGGCAAAAAGAATGGTGAAAGGCCTTAAGGAGAAGCCGTATGAGATGTTACTGAGGTAACTTGATCTGTTCAGACTGGAGAAGATGAAACTGAAGGGACACCTCATTGCAGTTACAACTTCCTTGTGAGGGGATGAGGAGGGGCAGACACTGATTGCTTCTGTGGTCATCAGTGTCAGGACATGAGGAAATGGCCTGAAGTTGTGTCAGGGGAGGTTTAGGCTGGATATTAGAAAAAGCTTCTTCACCCAGAGGGTGGTTGGGCACTGGAACAGGCTCTCCAGGGAAGTGGTCACAGCACCAAACCTGACAGAGTTCAAGAAGCTTTTAGACAATGTTGTTGGGCACATGGTGAGATCTTGGAGATGGTGGTGTGCAGGGCTAGGAGTTGGACTCAATGATCCCTAGAGGCCCATTCCAATGCAGTTTGTTCTGTGATTCTGTGATTTGTTTCTGCAACTACTTTAAAACTTAATATGAATTAAGGGAAATTTTCCGATTTTTTTAAAATAGCTGCTTTCAGTATTTTTGCCATGTATAGGTCCATTATGTCTCAGTATCTAAATAGTCTTAGCAAATGTTTCCAAACATCTACTCATGTGGACTATAATTCTGTTTGATTTCATTTTGCTGAAATACCTGACAGGCAAGCTCATGCTAACAGTGTTTTATACATAGAAGAGCAAATACTGGACAATATTTGCCCTAATAAGACTTCCTAAAGTGTTCTGAAATGCTTCTTCCTATTTTTCCATTTCAGGACTTACCTATGAAGAAAGTGAGAGAGAGAAAACAAAAGCATTTCTCAAACTGTGCTAACTTGCGATTTGCACTAGTCTGAGTAGATAATCTACCTCAGTGTAAATTGTAAGTAAGAATAAGTAAGATACAAGTAAACTAAATTACAAGATTTTGAAGACGGTAGCATGACATAGTTTTGAAAACAAATTACTGAGATATTATGAATGTCACTTTGGTTTAACCGATTTGAGATTCTGATAATTGTTTTAATTACTCTGTTCTGAATACCTTTTCAAATCCAATAAAAGTGCCTATGCTTTATTTCAAATTGTTGCCCATGACAGACCTTGAATAATATTTATAGAAGAAATGAATATTAGGTATGATTTAAATAAATAGTTATATTCAATGGAGAGCACACCTAACTTTCAGCACCAAAAATAGTAATAGATTCTTCTAAGCTGATAGAATTGTATTTTATGTTCTAACATCTTTAAATAAATACAGCAAGTGAGCTAAGATACTATAAAATATTCACCTGTATTCTCCCTATGTAAGTTTCCATTTCTGTTCCAAAACTTATCTCAGTCTGTTATGATGCTCAGACTCAGTCTGTTATTATGGAGAGTTTTTTTTTATTTCTTTAATGAAGAGATGCTGTTCTTTTGTAATATTGGCACATAATTGTTCTTGGTTTTTTTCCTTAATTTTCTCTATATTTATATTTTAATATACAAAAGTACAACAGAAGTTAGCAAAAGGATTACCTACTCGTAACATGCAGAGTGTTGGACAGGTCCAGCAACAGTTCTTGCCTAGAGTTTCAAGTTCCTTTGTTTTGTGTAACAAATGGGAGGAATAAAAATTAATCTATGTGGAAAAGGGAAAATTATTTAGGACTTTCCAAAAAATAGGTGAACTAATAATCTGGAACCATTTATTTTTGTTCAGTACAAAAATAATAACAATCAAATCCTTCATTTTTGCTTCACACAAGTAGCACCGGAATCAAAGTTTATGTGACGAAAGAACAAGCTCTGGTTATACACAAAAACTCCTGTGGATTAAAGCTGAATCCTCTAAGTCACAAAGAAATATGCATCTTGTGGTACGTGTTCTAACAGCACAATCTTCATACACACTTTGAGAGATCAAGATGACCAGACTTTGAGATTTAATGCTTACAAAATAAATATGAAATGAAAGTATGGTGTAAGATTTCAATTTGCATCAATATCAAATCAAAAGAGCAACAATTCAAGCCATACATCTGTATGCACTGTAACATTTTAAAACATTTCTTGAAGAAAAAATAGAATACATATTTTTAAAAATCATAAAAATTAATGCAATACAAATATGAAAAGTTAAAGTACATGTTGAAACAAATACACCATTTAAAAAGCATTGACTTCATGTAAATGAGATATTGGTGTCAACAAACATTTAAAAATGACTGAGCAGTTCAGGAGATGCAAACACAAATCCACCTTGTGCACTATAAAAGGTTTCAGTTTTGCTATTTTCTAAACACAGAAAAATGTATCCCCCCCATTCAGAATATTGAATGTCTTATGAAAAGTGAAAGGTCATTTGTAACTGTCCAAAGGATTGATGGAGTTGAGATACCTCCTTGACCTTCACCCTGCACTCATAAAGAACAGTCTCAGATGACAGAGCATCAGGCAAGTTTTCAGAAAATGTCTTTTCTTATTTTATATTGCATAGCAGGCTTGTTACCTGATATTTTTCATAATTGTATGTCAAGATTTAATTATTTCATGTCTTCCCTCATTAAAAGCAAACTGTCATCTAATACCATACAGCTATGTTTGTGATTTGCACTAATTCAAGCATTTCTGTCTGCTTTTTGCCATTGTTTTCCATCTCAGTTTCTACAATAATTGCTTTGGAGGCCTACACAAACAATGTCAAGGTCAAACCTTATAAATACAAAAATTCTTTTCCAATCACTTATTGTCAGTTAAGGATGGACATTACAAAAACTGGTTCAGAGGAGTTTCTTTTTTTCTTTGTATTATAACCTTCACATAATGCAAGTGGGAATGAAAACTTCAGATGTTAAAACAACAAACTTCAACAAGACTTGAGGAAACATGAAGCATATCAGATTTTAATCATTCTACCACATTTTCAATCATTCCAATATATTAGGGAAATCATATATAAAATATACTATTAACAAAGTGCTGGAAGTAAAATAAAATTTACTCAAAGGTAAACCCTTTGGTTGTTATATTTTTTCATCCTACCAATAGGGAAAGTCAAGGACATACAGCTTAATGATCCGCTTACCAAGAAACAAGAAGGCAAAGAATTAATTTATCAAGCTTCAGTATAAAGTGTCACTCTCCCTACTTCCCCGTAGAAAACATGAGAATGCTAGGCAGCAGAAGTGTGAAATGAGAAGAAAGATACAAGAAGCAAAAACCAAAATGTATATCCTGAAGATGGTGGGGGTACATTGGAATCAAAAAGATAATGACAGAGAAAAAAAAAACCCCTGAGAGTGACTATTATTTTTAGTTCCTTTGCTAATTATTTTCTCATTCATAGAGGTGTTAGCATGCATATAGAACTTTCTCTAAAAGAAAAAAAAAAATATTAATACTGTTTTGGAGAACCCAAGCTGATTTCACTGAAAAGTCAGAGATTTAACTTTTATTTGGTATGTTGCTTATTCTTGGAACCTAATGAAAACTACTACACAGTTACCTGGCTGCAGAAATACTTTGGATCTACAGGATGGGAAACCAAACGCTTGGTAATCAGTTGTGGTTGACCGATTTTTCAAATGCTAAATCCTTCAGGTTTTTTCCCATGTCCTTTCTTGACATTATCATGAAAAGGTATGTCATGTTAAGACACCTGTTTTCAGAAAATCCCCCAAACCCATTGTAATAGACATTTAACTTTCTTGTACATGGGCTACAACACCACTAACTATGTTTTCATGAAAAGCCATTTTAACATTCAGGTTTTTCACATTATTTTGTTAATTTGTTGTATTTAAAGCAAATTACAATCCAGTTTTTAGATCATTCTTCCACATTGCAAGAAACACAGATTTAATTCCTTCTTTTCCCTCAAGAAACTCAAACCAACTTCTCCAATCTTTTATGCTTGGTTATCAACCAATAAATTCTTGTGAAGGACAGGATGGTAAAATTCATCTTCTGATTTGTGAGAGGGTAATTCTAAATTTCATCAAAATTCACTCAAATATTTGTTATAATTCTCAAAATGTTAAAAAAGAAAATATAAAATCTGCAAGGGAAACGTGGTTTATTTCAGGAAGACACAGGGCTACGAACTGTTCAGGACAGACTCTTTGCTTAACTTTTCCATTATAGTTCAGCTGCCAGATCACTAAAAATGAATAGATATAAAAAGCTGCTGAAGTATTTCAGTTAGTGAAAGAAAAAACATTTAAAATCCCCAAATTAATGAATAAGCAGAAATCCCTATAATGACTGGGGAGAGGGAGAGAAGGGGGGAAGAAAAATCTAAACCAACAGCAATTTCTACAATATGCTCACATTAGCAGGAAAAGCAGCACATATTAATACATAGGGTCTAGGAAAACTGTTTGGATCCACAATGTTTAAGAGTTTAAACCAAGAGTATCTGGTATTGTTCATTTTCCCTAAGCCCTGTGTTTCTGACTGAAAAAGTCTGCAGGTTTTCATCTTTTTTTTACAGACATACTTTGCATTTCCAGGATCTTAACTGGTTTTTAGTCAACTCCAACATAATTTGCTATATGGAATTCCAAATTTACAAACATTTGAAATATAAAACATTTTGGTTTACTATGCCCTTTTGGTCATATGAGTGGAACAAGATCAAGGTAACAAAATACTTTTTTTCTCAGTCATATATAGAAATGATGACGTTTTATTATCTATGGACAAATGCTTTCACTTAAAGAACAGATGAATTTTTATTCTCTTTTGTCATTGGCTATGAAATCACAGTTAATAAACTTCATAGATTGCAATAATACCCTTGAGAAACTGTGTGCTATCTGTCAAACGTAATTTTAAGGTCTAATAATATGCAATATATTTACATAGGTTATTGAAGTACACTTATTTCCCGGTATAGGTATTTATTAAAAAAGATAGAAGTGTAGCATCTCAATGCTAGTAGAATTTAATATAGTTATTTAAATACAAATATAAATGTTAGAAGATAAATTTATACAATATATGCAGCAAAATATGCTTCTGTAATGCAAGAAAATTGTTTCTGGAGACTTCTGCTACTGCAAGATTTTAAGGACATACAACCATATCAGAACTGATGTAAATTTTTTTTAAAGTCAAAAGAAGCCTTGAAGAGTTCTGTGCAATGTCCATTGGAAAAATATTTAGTTGGATAACGTGTGGATGAGTGTTTATGCAGAGGACTTGTAAATATAATTTTATAGTAATTTCTTTTGGCTGTTATGATCAACACAAGATTTTGCATTTTTAATTTTTATTTTTAGATAGGTCTAGAGCTGAGAAGATGTACCTTTACAGCATAACTCAATATGACTGAATCCTTCAATTCCATGAAACATTATAACACGTGTTAGTGTGAGACAACGACATTTCTATTTTATGTTACAATACGAGGAAATACAAAATTAAATTGATGTTTATACACATTAAATTGATATTTTTGCCTTTTAATACACAACAAATATAAACAGCATCACAGTAAGTTGATAAAAAAATAGCATTTTTTATCTGCTGTTTCCCATACTATTTTTTAAAAAATTATTTTAAAAATATTTCTTTTTAATACCTTTAGTGCTAACTGAACTAAGCTTATTAAGTATTACAGAAACCATTTTCTTTTTATTTTATTCAACCTTCTAGTATTCGTGAAGAGTTGGCTTGGGTTTCCCAGAAGTATGGTTAAAGCTGACTTTTATAATCAAAAGGATGGAGCATTATGGGAGAAGGGTAAGAATGTGGATCATTCCTGTGAAACAAAAAAAATAGTAGACGGGTAGGGGAGAGATCTCTGGTGGCTCAGTGGTATTGTCATGCAGAAGAAAGAAATGGAGGCAGCAATCCACTGCTTCTGCAGCCACTGTTCATCAGGCGCTGTCCTTATTCCTGTACAGCACAGTTATCCCTCAGCAGAATCTACCACTTACCTGCATTTACAAAGTGCTGACCTAGGCACACTCAAGACCATTTTGCTATGCAAACTTTCATTGTTCTAAGCATAAGGGCAATGCTTTGCCTAGTCTTGCAGAAGTCTGAAAGTTATTATATAAAATACTGTATGATTTCTCATTAAAAAAATATGCACTTTTAATACGTTTTATCACAAATACCATGTAAGGATAATAAGGAAATATCCAAAATGTTTGCCTCATGGTCACTCATAATCCTTTTGGCTAGTAGAGGCAAAATATGTAATGTATACTAAACCAATCTATTCTCGAGATAACAGTTTCTTCTTCAATACTACCCTTAATCATTCTTGGTTTATCCTTAAATGGACAAAAGTACATATGAGCTTATGAACTACACCTGCTGGCATTTTATCTTCTAATGCAGATAACATACCCTATTTTACTAGCTAAGATTACATTTACATCTTTTTTACATTGCAGTATCATGAATTTCACTGTTGTTAAATTTAGTTTTCAAAGTGTCTTGAAAAGGACCCCAGAGCTTTATGTATGTCTTATAAGGATCCTTGATGTAACACATCCGTATTACCTCATTTGCAGACTTTCCATTCTTAACACACTGTCATAAAATTAATTGTTGCTCTACTCCCCTAGCAGACATGGTAGATTTTTGGTTTTTTTACTTTATTGTTGGCCATTACATATTTATTTCCCTAATATATTATAAGAGGAAATGTAACAGTAAGCAGCATTTGCCAATTCTATGTAGCTGTGTTCGAAAACAATCACCACAAAAATGCATTAATCCTGAACTGGAAGATTCATCTCTAGGTACAGGAGGGTAGCCTAGTTTCTTTGATCATTTATCTCTCTGAAATGATCAGCAAGGATGCCAATTAGAAACACTATTTATCATTGTAGTTTAACCTGCGATGTTTACACCTTCCTAGTAGAAGCCAGACTGAAAAAAAATTTCTCTTTTCTTACAATTGTTCGTTTGTATCTACATCAAGATCAAAAGATTTGGATAAGTACTCAATTCATCTGGCTCAGAACATTGCCTCCAGTATCAACCTGTGCTGAATACTTCATAAATGTGTGCAAAAGCATTAAAAGGCAACTGTCTAATGTTTACATTAAATCTCAATGGAATATTAAATTATTAGCTCATCCCATGAATTCTAACATTATATATTTCATTCATACACAGTACAACAATGTAAGACAAGGCAAAATGTGTAGATCCAAGAACATTTTGCAATAGATGGTATCATACACACCGTTTGTATGTAAGAAGCATCTTCCCAGATCAGCGTAAGTCTATGTTCTCAGTTTCAACATCTATGTTCAAGCAGACCATCATTGCAAGAAAATTTTCAAAAAGCCAGTTCAGAAAAACAAGTTTAAATTATCTAATAAGTTATGGTACATTACAGTACAGTGCCCTACTATGCACATTACAGAGTGTAGATCAAATTGGTGGATGCCATAAACGAACTTTAACTGACTACAAGTTTATGATAAATGATTTCTTCTTATGGAAATTCAGTGAGAAATTTTAAAATTATTGTATAATGGGAATTAGTTACTATCAAATGTTTAAGCATTTACAATTATAAGTATTTAATCACACAGACAGGATGAAATATTATCAACAGTACTTGTCACCTAAGCTTAACCATAGAATACTAAAGGCATCCTGGTTGATCTGTTTAGTAGAGCCACATTTTCCTAGTTTTGTTAAGATCTGAGCTTTACGTGTACCTATATATTTATTTTCAATTTAAACTCAAACTACATACTTGAAACTTTGTTGGGAAAATGTAAAGACATTCTGTTTCTCTATTAGAGTTTGCACTGAATTGGACCTGCAAGTGAGTATTAGATAAAGCAAATTCCACAAGTTCTGCTCAAAGCACTTTTCTTCCACTTTGGATTGTATTTAACAGGATAGAGTTCTACTAAACAACCTTTAAAAAACTTCAGGTACAGGTTATCTTTTCCTGATTGCTTACAAATATTCTTTGAGACCTAATTAATATAATTTTATTTAATTACTGGTATTATATTAAGATTATTGTCATTTTACTTGCATTTACTTGTCATTTTACAAAACATTTAATTTATATATTTAATGAACGTGAAGCTTTAAAAAACCTAATGGATTTCAAATTATGAGTTAAAATCAAATGGCTCATACTTCTCCTTCACAGTGTCTACGTCTCTAACAATTTATCTGACATTGTAATCTCTTGCAGTGCTTGCTATTAGTCATTACATATTACTTACAGGCATCTCTCCAACATAGCAGGATTACAAGCCTCCAGAATTTCAAGACTGTAAAGCTCTAGAGGTAACAGTTTAAAAAGGGACTAAAATGAAGATGAGCATTTAAGTATTTTAAACCCATTTACAGGTTGTAAAAAAAAAAAAGGATACAAAAAAATTCAAAATCCTTGCTAGAAAAAGAGCCTTTGCTAGGAAAAGTTAGCCCAATGTCTGCATAAGGTGATTTGAAAAAGACAAGAAAATAAATAGTTTAGGAGGTACTAGAAGTAATAAACTTCATTTCCCATAAATCTGTGCCCTGTGGCAGATAAACATTGGTGTCTAACCTGTTATGATCTCCCTCTTTTTCTTTCTACCTAAGTGACTATTTGAAAGAAACCTGCAGAAATGTAGCACTGAGACCATATTTTTGACTATTCCACCAAATTCCTATTAAATCAGTTAGCATCCAGTGATATCAAGTAACTAATATTTAACTAGAGAAAGACTTTATGTGCTACATGATAAGCTATATACTACCCATATAGTACCATATATTTAAATTTTTCTCAGATAAATTCTTAAAATAAAAGTATTCTTTAATGCTTAATTCTGTATCCATTAATGATGGAACTTACAAAACAATTCTGGCCTTCAGTTTAAAAGCATTTAACATTATTCTTATTTCTAAAGTTATTTAGTAGTATCAAGAAGTTAGCATACTCATTAAAAAACCAAATGAAGGTAAAATTCAAATCCTATATACATAACTGCTATATATAAAACAGTCTGTATAGCAAATATTTTTCCTTGAATGAATAGCTTTTGTAACCTGCCTTTTTCTTAATCAGGTACATGACTCTCTGTAAACTTTCTTTGCTTTCAAAGGCAAACATAAGTAATAATTTCTGTAAAGGTCTTGAGTCCCTCCAACATCTGGTTTTGGTTTACTATAAAAACTGTGTCTCTGATCTCATGTGTTGAACTACTGTATGTTTGCCACTGTCTGTTTCCTGTGAAAAAATACACTGAACAATAATAGCTTTTGTTCCTCACCTTCCAGCCACTAGAGCAGCTGAACAAATAATTTTTGTGCTTTCATTTGAAATAATTTATTCCATGTATATTTGTGTAGGGTCATTTGGGTTATTGGATGTTTCATCATTTAAAAATGAAATATTAGAAATTTAAATTACTGAAAACTACATCTAATAGTTTCCTTATGCTTTTAGAAATTCTTTTGACAAAATTTCCTTCCAAGATATCTTTGACTCTATATATAGTTTTGTGTGAGTGGAAGGAACTAAAAGAAAAGTTATTAAAAATTTATAAAGAAACATAAGCATTGCAAATAATCCTAGCCAATAATAAATCATAGGCGCCAACTTCTAGTTCTGCTTCGATATTGATAATTTTTCTATATTATCTACATTATGATTAGCATATATTAAGATTAAATTGCAAAATTAAAATAATTACTGCTTCCTTACATCATGGAAAACATATCTGCGTGTGTTGCCCTGAGTTTTGCAGTTCTTGATGTTTTCATTCTTCTGTAACTGTTTCTCACACATTCCCTGTAAACATAGCCATGTTTTTGTAATGGTAGTCTATTATTTACATTCCTTTCTCCTGGGTGGAGAGATTTGATGGATATTTCCTTTGACCAGTGTGATTGAGGGGCAGCAAGTTCTCCCTCCAATCCGTTGTGGTTTCTAAGAGACATATAAAATAAAGTTCGGGCCAGTTCAGCCCCAGTTGTTTTTGGCTCTCTCTTCAACAGGTGTTTGTGTCTTTCTTTCGTGTCAGCTTGCAACATGGGTGCATGCACGCACACACACCCATTGAGTAACTCCTATCCTGTTCATTCCTTCAGCCTGCAGGAAGAGATTTGGCCTTTGCAACAGCTCAAGATTACAAATGTCATTGGCTTCCTCATTATTTTCTGCCCCTCCTATGCACAGGCCTTTATTTTGCATTCTGCAGATTTCTTCCTTCCTCTTCTTTTAAACATAAATCTTTACAGTCATGATGCATTCTGTGTCTATGCACTATTTCATGATTTACCTTTCTCCAGGGTTCCATATTTTTATCATGTCATGGATTTTTATGGAGCAGTTTTACAAGTAATTAATTTGCTGTACATTATTAAATTACTCAACAATGCCAGGTTCTGCTATGTCTTCTTCCTTTGTTTATTAAAACTTTTTATTTAATCCAGTGCAAACTTGTTGTTGCGCCCGGATTGTTAGAATTAGGTTGAGTTCTAGGTTAATTGTCAGCTTAAGGTCTAGGGTTGTAATAATTTTCAATGTCAGTTATGGATAGCTTCATCTCACAAATCTAACTGGTTTTTTTTAAGTATGAAATTCATACTTATATTTCTAGGTCTGATGCACATTGCAATCTATATAGTCTTATTTTAAAATTCCTTTTTTTATTTTTTTGCCTTTAATGCATCAGAATTGCATTCTCCTTGTTTACCGTTTTTTATACAACTCACACTCTCTAGTTTATCTTCATTACTATAATAGTAAATAAATATTTGAAATTTCTATAATACACAAAATAATCTATGTTTTATTTGGATGATAAATATCATATTCCTATTTATTTCTTTACTATCTGATTGAGATTTCTTTAAATTGGGCTATTGGCATTCAGTCTATTTGCTATTCAGAATTTTACACTTTTGTAGGTCACATTTAAAAGGAAAAATATAGAAAAAATATTTTTTAGGACTAGCTAAAGTTTACACAACTTCATTACTCTAGTTTCTAATTTTGCTGTTATTGTGATAGAGGTCTTCTAAATTAACACAAGGGAGTAGAGTTGCATATAATGTATCTGAAGTGATTCCAGCATCCCAAGATTCTGTGTTGTTACAAATGTTACTGAATTACAGAAACCTTTAGTTTAATGCTAATTGATAATCCTAAACAAATTTCTAATTAAAGGTGGGAGTAGTGGGAAACCCATTATCATCCAGTAGTATCAAATCACATTAACATCCATGTAGTTTCAGGATGGAGTTTGTTTAGTGTCTAAAGTGTATTATAAGACATGTCTGCATTATCAAGGAGTGATGCAATGACTTAGGATATGACTTTTAAGATAATTTCCTAAACTAAGGAAAATGTAAACCAGTCGTTGAAAAATACCACTACTTCTCTTTTCTTGCCTTGACTGAAAATTTCTGAATATAGAAGATATTCCTTTTGCAAACTGTAGACAAATTTCAGCCGGGTTTAGCTGAACTACTCACTTTTGTTTGGCAGATAGACTGTGTGCTAACTTCACAAAGGACAGCTTGAAAACACATTCAGTACTCAGTTGACACAACAAAGATCAAGGCTTATGATATCAGGAATTAAAAGTAATACTTTTTTTCCTCAAAATCATTACTTTATTTACAGGAGTCTACGTATTTTTAGCACCTCACTTATTCTATTCAGAATGTACTCTCATCTTAACCTTTAAGCATTTTAGAGTTTTCTTCTTTTCTCTGAAAACTGTGTTTTAATAATCCAACCTTTAAACATAATACATCTTATTTTTTCACTGATATTGGAAAACAAAAAATATATACTGATATTACTTAAGTCAAGATCTTAAAATCTATACAAAGAGTATGCATAAGTTTTAGAGTAGAATACAAACTCTACATAATTTATATTGTAAATATGTAGCACATTTTACCCAAGTTTACCTAAATTTAGTAATTTTCTTATATACAGTATATATATGAATGTATTCAGTATATGCAACAATAAAAATAGCAAAGATATATTTTCCTGAGATGACACACTGTGGTGGGCTAATCCCATGGAACAGCTGAACTCCCACCCAGCTGCTCACGCACTCTCTTTCTCAACAGGACAGGGGGGGAAATAGGAAAAAAAAGAAAAGAGAAATATTTTGAAGATAAAGACAGACAGACCACTTACGAATTACTGTCTCAGATAGAATAGACTCAGCTTAGGGAAAATTAATTAATAGCCAATTACAATATACTTCTATAATGGGAAACAAAAAAGGCAAACATAAAAACAGTATCTTTCTGCCCCCAGGCTCAATTTGTTCCTTCGTTCCCAACTCCAGAATGTCCCTCAATGAGCAGTATAGTAGGAATGGGAGTTAGAGGTTACAGTCAGTACATAATAAAGTCAGTACAGTCATACTCATTCCTCCTCACACTTTTACCTCACTCTGGTGTGGGTCCTCTATACAGGCTGCAGTCCTTCAGGAGAAAATCTGCTACTGTGTGGACCACCCATGGGCAAGAGTTCCTTCAGGGAATATCCATCTGCTTCAGCATGGGGTTCTCCACATGTTGCAGTGAATATCTTCTCTAGCACCTGAAGCACCTCCAATTCCTCTCTTCTTTCTTCTTTTTCTTATTCCTTCCTTCCTTCCTTCCTTCCTTCCTTCCTTCCTTCCTTCCTGCCTGCCTGCCTGCCTGCCTGCCTTCTTGCCTTCCTGCCTTCGTGCCTTCCTTCCTCTTCCACCTCCCTGACCTTGGTATCCTCTCTACAGTTTCTCATTTCCCTAGTCCCTCCACCTCAGCCATCCAACAATGCAGTGGTTTTGCCCTTTCTTAAAAATGTTTAACCTGAAGCTCTATCAGCTTGGCCAATGGGCTTAGTGATGTCCTCTGGTGGGTCTGTTCAAGTTGGCTGGAATCAGTCAATCCAACATGGGGCAATCCCTGCGGCCTCCCTTCTGACAAGCCTTTTACATATACAACCAAACTGTATGAAAAGGAAAACAGAATTTCAATGCTTACCTACCTCCCTCTGAAGATGCAACAAAATATTTCTATATACCAGAATGAAACAAACGCTAACAGTGCCATATAGAAAATGTTTCAATAAAAAAAAAAAGAAGATAATTGTATGTATAAGTTACGAAAGACCTACACTTTCTACCTTTCATTTTTCTTACATTTTCTTTCACTTTCTATTCTTGGAAGCAAAATTATGCAACTCTCATTCAATTCTTTCTGATCCATCTGTTAGAACTATGTTAGATGAGAGTTGTTGAATTTAAATTTTATTAATCATCAGGCTTGGGCAGTTTTTACTTAAGGAATTTTTTTTTAGGACTTTTCTATATAATTAATCTAAATAATCAATTAATGATTATCACAAATCAATCTCAGAATTCTGAGAAATCTTCCAGAAGACTAGGGAAAAACAAAAAAAAAAAGGAAAACAGTTTTCCAATATCACATTTCCTTTTAAAAAGGAAATGTGATAAATGGATTAAGAGTGTGTCAGTTGCTCTCATACTGATCCAAAGCAAAACCACGTATAAACCAGCAGAACCAGTAAAAACATAAACCATCACTAATGACAACCTATGAAGAAAAATTGAAAAAATAATTCATGCCATATATTTTATAACTTGTTAAAAGTGTGCTTGAAAATATTAAATTTATTGATTAAATATTTTAATAGCTATATAAATAATTATTGATATTAAAAGGGTTTCATGCTTGTTTAAGATAAGGAAGCAAAAGTCTATGTCATTATTTTTCAAGAGATTCTGTGGATATCTCTTCTTGTCTCAATACTAGTCAGTAGTATAAAAGAAGCTAAAAGTAATTGTTCATAAGTTCAGAAATAAAATTAAAATAGTTCAGTAGTAAACACAGCAGTATGATTACCATGGCTAATTTAGCAGTTTGGGTGCATTTGAAAAAGGTACATTTTTGTAACAGCCAAAATTACAACCAAGCCAATAGAAGACTGCAAGTCATCTCAAGCACATATGAGATACTGGAGAAGTTTCTTTCATTTTCTAATTTGGTAGTCAGTTTTGCTCTGAAAAGTAGGACAATTTCAGGTGATGAACAACTCTACTAGAAAAGTCAAAGTGATATACTAATGTGTCAAATAGCTTAAAGCATAAATACCAAAATAGTTTAGAACTAAAAAAAAAGAAAAATTAGTAAATAGCAATTGAATTTCAAAGCATGATTTAACATCTTTGTTCCCATTCAAAGAGGTAAGCCATATGCCTATATTCTTAGGCACATGCCTGTAAGAGAATCTTCGACAGAATATCTTGACTCATATTTTCGAAGCAGAACTACAGGATTACTGAATATATTGTTCAATTATCCTTGAGGACTTTGTGACTGAAATAATGGAAAGGAACAAGGTGGAAGTAGAAGACAGATTAATAGAAAAATTCTTTGTAGGTGATTTAAAACACAGCATGCTACAGCAGTGTGCACTGGCAGCCCAGAAAGCCAAACATCCTGGGCTGCATCAAAAGGAGCATGGCCAGCAGGTCAAGGGAGGCAACTCTGCCCCTCTACTCTCATGAGACCCCCACATATAGTACTGTGTCCAGCTCTGGGGTCCCTAAAATAAAATGGACGTGAACCTATGGGAGCAAGCGTACAGAAGGGCCACGAAGATTACTAGACAGCTGTAGCGTCTCCTGAGGAGACAGACTGAGAAAGTTGGGGCTGTTTCGTCTGGATAAAAGAAGGCTCTGGGAAGACCTTACAGCAGCCTTCCAGTACAAAAGGGGGCCTACAAGAAAGCTGGAGAAGGATTCTTTACCAGGGCATGTAGTGAGTGATAGGACAAGGGGGAATAGCCCTAAAATGAAAGAAGGCAGCTTTTGATTAGATATGAGGAGGAATTTCTTTGCTGTGAGGGTGGCAAGGCACTGGAACAGGCTGCCCAGAGAAGTTGTGAATGCCCCATTCCTGGAAGTGTTTACAGCCAGGTCAGAAGGGGCTCTGAGCAACCTGGTCTAGGGTAAGGTGTCCCTGCCCATGGCAGGACAGTTGGAACTATGTGATCCTCAGGGTCCTTTCCAACTCAAACCATTCTATGATTTTATGCTCTATAAGTCAAATGCTCCTTCCAAAAGGCCAATTAAAATTTTATATACATATAAATAGTTATAAAAATATTTTGAAATCTTTAGTGTATACATATCCCTAATTACATATATTTACATGTGTTTGTATTTGTATTGTGTTGACAATAACATTTCAAAATTAAGAACATTAAGGATTTGTGGTTTTTCCATCAATGATTGTAATTATTTGAATGATTTATATACTCTAGAATGAAGTCAGTTCTTTCTTTTCTTTTGGCCCTCATTTTTGTGTTGTGGAAGCAAGAGGTGTTACCTGTATACCAAGTTGCACTGAGGAGAAATGTTGAGCAATAATAAGAGTTCATCCATCAATATAAAAATCTTCTTATAGAAACTGTCAAGTTGTACACAGCAGTTTTATTATTTAAGTAGTAGACATATATTGGGAAATCATAATATATATTCATACAAGTAAGGGAAAATTTAGATCAGTCTTCCAATATAAACATATATTACAATAGTACCTCATTCAGGATTATGATTCTATTGCACAACTCTATTGCATTTGCTGTATAAAAGCACAGATACCAAGCCCAAAAATTATAATCAAATTATATGTGTATAAGGATTTACTTATCTTACAGTAGTTCATCATTAAGAAGTTCAGACATAATTTTATTTCAATTATAAATTATTATCAAAATAGAAAATATGAAATCCACTGCTTTAAGATTATGTTAATTAACCACACTAGTTTAAACTGGGATAAAATATAAAACTTTTTAAAATTAGATCCTTAGCTTCTTAATCTGCCTATCATTTTTTCTCTGTCCACACCTCTCTTAGATAACAACTCTACCTCAGCTGGAAGCATCCATAAGATGACCAGTGGGGCCTGGAACCCAGCGCAGGCTAGCACCACAACACAGTTTGAAAGCAAATAAACTCAATAGTTTTGTTAGGCAACAAGGAAAACTACAATTACATTTCAAAATTCTTTTCTATCAGAATAATCTTTCTTGGAATGATGTAAACAAATATATAATTTCACAAACATACTAAAAACTGAATTATTTGCCAAGAAACAAATATGACATTATCTTGTAATTTGATTTAGCAAATTGGCCTTTTATACATCATATTTAAATATAAGATATACACTGTATTAGCCAAAACCATGGACAGTTAAACAGAAGTCTTGATGTTAAGTGATGATGGGAGTTAGTATTAGCTTATGGAGACATACAAATGTAAAAGTCAAAAACTGTGTTATATTAAAAATTGATAGAAGATAAAGGAATTCGCATATATTCATAGATAAGCCCAGAGGCAGTAATGGAATTTGTATATATATATATATATATATTTTCATGCATACCTAAGAAAGTTTTACACTACATGATAACACTATAACTTTCTACAGAATGTCACTGCTTGTGTTCAAAAATAGTATAAAATTTTCACCTTAACCTTAGGCAATGCTAATCAGTGCATGGCTACTCTGTAAAAAAATGTAATACAGACATGAGGCAAACCACGGGGAAACAGGAATAAAAATAACAGTCAGAAATTATAACAGGTATGTAGACAAAATTCTGAAGAACAGCTTTGAAGAAATTAATGAGAGAAAGATACAGCCTTTGGAATGGCTGCAGGTGGAAGAATTGATAAAGACATTCCTTTGCTAAGCCTAGAACACACTTGTGTTAGTCAGTATAAACTTATTCATGTGCAGTCAATATCTATTAGATTTTTTTACACCCTTATTTAAAATGTCCTTAACTTGATTTCCTTTTCAAATCATACTTTCCTCCCACTACTAATTTCAATAAACCACATCACCTCTCCTCTTAACAAGTTATCTCCATTTCCCTACAGATTTGACAAGTTTTTCACTACATCTATTCTGAATTTCAAGCCTGTTGTAAATATAAATCAAGATTGTGCTCAGAATTTCAGACATGTCTCAACAGCAAAAGAAGATGGAAAATTCAGAGAGGATTTTGACCTATGCAAGATACTTACTTACTCACTTAAACAAAACTTTTTGCAGGAGTTGTAACTTTTTCAATGGAACCCAGTATATAACACCCATTCTGAATCAGTGGACATACTGGCAATTTTGCAATTGTTGACATAGTCAGTGAACTTGATTCACTACTGGGTACAGGGATTTACAATAACACCGAGGTGCAGAAATACTGAGCAATGTTATGGCATGATATGTCATATTATGTTATATAATATAAAGGGAAAGCTCCTGCTATGGAAACCTACACACAGGATAAACTCTGATTATGCAAATAAATTTAATATTGGGAGGTCACAAGTTTGCTTGAGAGTAATTTGCCAAGTTTTTCAATAGGCAAACAGAAATACACATTGTGTTGGTGCTCAGTAGATAAAGCAATGTCTCAGCCATTACAAGTGAAGGTCTAATAATATGAGCATGGGATAGTAATCAGTCTCAGAATATGAAGTTTATATCATGTTTATATATACTTATTATCAAATAGGAATCCAAAATTATATTAAGTGTGTTTCAAAGCAAATCACTCTGGGCACTTGGAGTTCGGTACTGGTCACTCTTACTAAGCAAAGTAGTGGTTGCTCAGAACTTCTTAAAATTATATTTATTAACAAATTATGGTACTATTTAAAAAAAATAGTAATTATTCTGGGTGTGGGTCATTTTTTAAAGAACAATTTAAATAGTTCATATGAGGCTATTCAAATACCAACTGAGAACTACGTCTTGATGACAGTAATCGCAGACAATGTTAGTAGTAAAAAGATTAAATAGTAATTCTACATTGTGATCAAGACAAATAAATCCTATTAGTTTTGTGTCCTGAAAGTTTTTTCATAGAAGGTTGTGAAAGTGATGCTCAGAATTTTCAGTTGTATCAAAATTAGCACCAAAATTTTTGAGGAGTCATGGCAGTTCAATTTCTAGGAACTCTGAGGTGTATTGGGTGTCCATTGCAGAGTGATGGCAGGGTGGCATCTGAGGGGAGGCCAGGGATGTCCCATTCAGGACACGGATGGTTCCAGATGGTCTCGATGGACCCATCCCAGGACGCAACTGAGTTCAGCAAGGCTGGCAGTGCCTCTGGGAAAACATATTTTAGAAAGGGAAATACACCGGACAAGGAGAAGAGGAGGAAAAACAAACAAAACCCCCTGAAATTTTGAGAAACAACAGCATGAGCACTCAGGTCAGAGACGGATGGTGGGGAAAGAGATGTGCTCCCCACAGATGTGCTGGAGCAGAGATTCACCTGTAGGTCATTGACAAGACCACAGTAGAGCAGGCATTTCCCTGCAGTTTATGAAAAGGTCCACTCCAGAGCAGATATCCACACAGTAGCCTGTAGACAACACACAATAGAGCACATTTTTTTTCCTGAAAGACTGCAACCTGGTGGAGAGGTCTCACACTGGAGAGGTTCATGCAGGGCTGCAGTGTGGGGAGAGGACCCATGCTGGAGTGGGGAAAAGACAGAAGGAAGAAAGGAAAACCAGAGAGGAAATGCTATGAACAGGCTGTAATACCACTCTGTAGTGCGCTCGGTATGCGGAGCAGGGCAGAGGAGGAAGGACCGGAGGTGAGGAGGGGGAGGAGCTGGGGTGAAGAGCTGGAATTGAACTTGGGTAACAAGGGCAGGAAAAGTTTTAATTTTTGTCTTTTTTTTAATTGTTACTCACTGACCAAATCTGTTTTAATTAGCAATAAATTAAGTTAATTTTCTTCAAGCAAAATCTATTTCACCTGTGATGTTAACTGATAACTGATCTCCCTGCCTTTATCTGGGCCATTAGCTTTTTCTTCATTTTATTTTCTCACACTGCCCTGTTGAGGAGAGGAAGTGGCAGGGCAGCTGAGTGGACAGCTGGTTGCTGGCCAAGATCAAGTCAACACATAAGATATGCTGACATGTGACTGTATAATCAGAGTCATAGGTATATACAGTTTATAAACATTTAAAATATGGAAGTAAATATTTTTTTTAGAGCAGTTATAGTTGTCCCAACTGAAAAGGCTATTTCATTATGTCCAAGAAATTATGGCTGACCTTTAACTTATGAAATCGCTCCACTTGCTTATTCATTTCTGTTTGCCAAGGCATTAAGTCACAATACATTTAACTATTCCTTAGAACTTTGTCAGCACAGAGTCCTTATTGGAGCGAATGTATACAAGAAGTCAAACAGGCTTTTGACCTATCTGTTTGAATCTCTGTTTTGCCTGAAAATGGTTCAAACAGGTTCTTTTTCATACGCTGTGGTAAAAAATTAATACTCTGATCCCAAGTATGGGGAATTTGATGGCTTTTCAGCTAGAGAGAAAGTTGTCAGGGAATTTCAAGTAGCCTATACTTAACATCCTAATTTAAAATTTTTCAGTGATTAAAAACTAACTATATGGATATTTTGAATGTTATCTTCAAGATCCTCTTTTTTTTTATACTACTGGAAGAAACTGAACCAATCATGGCAAGAGGTAAAAAGTCATCAACCTGAGAACAAATATGTATACAAAAAATATGACAAAGAATAAAATATATTTGCAAATGAAGTGAATACATTGTCATTTTTTCAGAATTTTTTCATTCATGATTTATTGCCTACAGAGTTTTTTTAAATATCTTGTGTTGCTGTCTGAAAAAGATCATCAGCTATTTTTAGATCTTGGTAAAACTCTTGCTAGGAGATCAGAGCCATGTTGTAAAACAATGAGAACAAACTTAATTGTTCCAGAACCAGGAAAATTAAGTTATCAGTGTAAATAGTGTTAGAGATATTTTGTCTAATTTCTTTTTTTTCCTGTGAGTTAAGTTTAGCTATAATGTAATTGTTAGAAACAGTTGCTTATTTATAATTAACATGGAAAATCCTGACCTTATTTTGAGAATTTTTACATGATATAAAATCAGAAGACATTTAATTAGACTACCTATTTACTTTTGTTTGATGAGTCAGTGATTTCTCTAAATGTAACACATGTAAACTATACTAATTTAATCATGTAGTAGGAATACAAAAATGTGTTGTTACTGATTAAATGATTACCGCAACATCTTGCAGACTCAGCTTCAGGAAAAATTATGTGAGCAATTACAGGAAAAGCACTTGATTGCAGTAAATAGTGGGGCATAAAAGAAAAAAAAATCATAAAGAAGGAGATGGAAAGGTTGTAAAGTAAGAGGTAAATTTACAATGTTTTAGGATTATTTCAGTGTGATTGAAAACCACACACTTATGAGGAATATAATTGCCTGAAAAAAAAAACCCTAACTTTTCAAAATATGGATTGATTTTAGTAATGTAACTTCCGTGGATTTCCCAGTGCACTACTCCTGGCATCAGTGAGTCTGAAAAGCCATTCTGTTCTACATGGATTTTTTTCTTTTGACTGTTTTTTCTAAATATTTACTTTTGTACAGTTAGAAAAAATGCAAACATTGCAATCTTCATAAGCTTACCATTCATTTAACCTCATAATGAACTCTTTTTTTAGGAACCATATTAGGGGTTTTTCTTCTGAATAGTAAGGGACTCTTAAATGATTAACAGGAAAACACTGAAATGAACATACTGAGTCTATAAGAATTATTTTTTTCAGAGTAATTAAGACAGAGTTTACAATGGAATAGCGAAAGCGTTATCTAGGAAACAAAAAAAAAATCACTCTTTCATTTAAGAAAATATAAATAGAAGCAAACTATATATGAGATATAAGGTTCTTTCAATAAAGGATGTGGAAAATACTTGATAGAATCATCTGATTTTTAAAGAAGAAAAATTGTTATTTTGCATTAGGTTGTTGGATTTCACTTGCAAAATCTTAATGTGAAGAAACCAATTAGAAATGAAGAAGTCAATCAATCTCTTCTCTAAGTTATGTTTTGAAAGAAAAAAAAGCCAAAACCCCACACTTCATATGCATTCATATTAAATTAAAAATTCAGCAAATCATTTAAGCACATAATTATTTATAGGCAAGTGGTTAAGTATATTGACTTCAAGTTAAGTTCATGGTTAATTGCTTTGCTGGATCAGACTCTCCAAGATATTAAATAAGTGTTGGATTTTTTCAGAAAACAGGATAAAATCATCATATCTTTGTGATTCTCTTGGGTTTAGTTACATAAATACCTAGTCTTATTATGTATTTCAGTACATGTCTCATGGTCTTTGATGTGTTTATCTACTCAACTAGCCTTTTGCTTTACAGGTAGGAAATTAAGACTATCAATATGCCTACACTGATAACTCAGTCAGATTTGAGGTAGATGCAATCTGCCTGATAGAGATGGAAAGTCAGTGCAGCATGCTCTGCTGCTGCTGAAGAACACAGGATCCCAGACAGGCTCCTATAAACTTGTTCAGAAAACATATTTTCCTTCAGAAACGTAATAATTTAGAAGACAAAATTTTTAAGCATATGTATTTTTAGCTATATTGTACATGCATATATATACATACACACATCTGTATATAATCAAATATTTCTATGTATATATATTCATATATGTGGACATGCAAAACTGAAAATTAGTAAAAATATACAGTGTAATTGCAACTGTAATTTCTAAGGCCAAAGAACAGTACAATCAATTGATTTGTAAAAGACTGGTGTGGTTAAAGCATGTGATAATATCACATACATATTGAAGGACCAAAACACCCTGGGGTTTTTCTTTCTGTAATAGCCCTTCTTTCTATAATAAGATGAAATGTAGACAGATTTTTTAAGTCATCATTTATTTATGAGATAGCTTAAGTCTAATGCAAAACTACTTAAGAAACCCAAATGTCTCATCTGAATTTCCAAATGAGTAGCAAGTATTATTAGAGCATTAGTCTTCCAAATGTAGATGTAGCTGGCAAAAGAAAAGGAAGTTGAAATCTCAGACAATCTACGTCTATCCTTTCTTTCTCTCTGAACAAGGAAAATGTCTGGTTTAAACATGCGATTTCTTCGTTTGTTTCTATATGCCTCTATATTGGACCATAGGAAACCTCTGAATAAGTGAGCTCCACAGCATTAATTAATTAATCTTAAGAGTTGCTGTGTAAGATACATTGGTTTTATTATTGTCCATTTTCCAGATAAGAAATAAACAGAAATTTGTATAAGATAATGTAGTGAGGCAATGGTAAAGGAGAGGGAAGTATTCATGTTTTATGCTCAAAGTTCAGACAGTCTGCAGTAACCTGGTCTATTTTAGACATCAGTGCAATTTCAGTGTCCATAATGCTATGTGATCTCCATCTGGAGTGAGCTATCACATCAGTAAAACAATGTTGTAGAGAAAGAGAATGGAAACTTGGACAGTCTAAACCCCTCTCTACACACAGTACTATCTTCTCAAGCTGTGTTTCAAGGACAAACACTAGAGGCACCATGACAAATCAGATTTCAAATGTTTCTAGATACCATAAACTCCAATCATTGTCTTTATCTTTTCCCTGCTCTTTATAGGAGACAATTTCTATTTCTTCTGAACTGGATTCTCATATGCTTCTTTAGAGCAGTCTTGGAGCTGCACTGGCTGATACATTCATTTTGCAATAAAGTTGGCTTCTAACATCTGAAAAATTTGGTGATGTTTTCTGCACAGCCAGTATGTTTCCAGATTGTCAGGACAGTCTTTTTGGTATACTCTATCCTTCAAAATACACAGCTAAACCTGAGGCATAGTTTGAGGCTAATGAATGGGAGGAACTCCTCTTTCTGTAGAAGTATGAGAAATTCTAGAAGGAAGAACTGGTTGAACAGTAAGCTCCCAGGGAGTCTCTAAAGCTAAAGGAAAAGGTCACCATCTACTTACACTGGCAGATCCAGGAGGCAGAGCAACAAACTGCTGTTATGGAGACAGTACTGAAGAACACTTAAGGCACTGCGATGAGGGGTTGTTCACTATAAGTGAAGAATGATCAGTTTATAGAAAATAGAGACTTCTGAAAAACACCTTGTCCAAATGCCTCCTCAAAGTAGAGCTAACTATGAAATTAGATTGTGCTGTCTAGATCATTCATCCTGGTGAAGGGGTTGGTTTTTGTTGGACAGTGTCCATGGCCTGTCTTTTTTACTCACAATTTGTGAAGTGTGACACTTTCATGTGATGGAAGGAATAACTGAGTTTATAGATATGTAGCTGGTATGTTAGGACCTATAGAAGGATAAACTTCATTCTTGGAAAGTGGTGTGGCAAGAACCTGATCTTTGAGGCTCAGTGAGAAGCTGGGTGAACAGGTTTTTCTTGTTAAGAGAGAAAAATAAATAACTGCTGCTGTCCCATCTTCAACTAGAACAGAAGTTTTATGAGGAAGCAGCAAATGAAACTGGAGGAAAATGGATGCCTGGGATATAGTAATTTATACAGTTAAATTAATTCACCATATAAAGTGTGCGTGGCAAAATGTGGTGTTCGGAGTCAGGATGTGCAGAACTAGCCAAACTTGTCTGCTTTGCAACAGGCTGCAAAATAGGTGTGGTATGTGTCAAGGAAACAGAAAGATGTCTTTCTCTTTTTAGTACTATTTAACTGGTGATACACTTTGCTGTTTGTAAATAGTATCCCTACTGTTTTCTGTGGCTTTGAGAATGTGTAGCCTGAAAGGTACAATGGAATGAGAATGTATACAGAATTATGATAAGGCTTCCAGTGTATTGACTGGTGCCTGCCTTTGAGCATGCGTGTAAACCTCTGGATAGATTACTGAGGAGCACAGTGACTCCAGCTGAAGCCAAAATCTGAAAAAGTGCTTTCCAAGGTGTATTGGTTCTAACAGAGTTAGAGTTCAGCAGCCCTGCCAGTGCTGTGCTTCAGCTGATAACACAGCAGTGTTTTGGCTACTGCTGAGCAGCACTGTTCCTCTAACATTCTCCCCCATCAAGGGGCAGGGAGTGGGCAAGATCTTGGGAGGGAAAACAAGCAGGCCAGCTGACCCAAAGGAACCAAAGGGATATTCCATACCATATGACATCAGCTCAGATATAAAAGCTGAGAGAGAGAGAGGAGGAGGGGGGGGGATTCTGTAATGTCTGCCTTCCCACGGAACCACTACGCATGCTGAGGCCCTGCTTCCCGGGACGTGCCTGAACATCGCTTGCTGATGGGAAGTAGAGATTGACTTCTCCTTCTTTTGCTTATGCTCACGCAGACCCTGCTTTTGCTTTTCTGTGGCTTCAATAAAAACTGCCTTATCTCGACCCACTGATTGATCTTGTCCTTTCCCCTGTCCCTCTGGGGGAGGGAGCTATAGGGCAACTCAGTGGGCACCTGGCACCTAGCCAGAGTCAAACCATCACACAAGGCAAAGAAATGGATGTTAGATAAGGGCAAATAAATTTAAGTAATTGAACATTTCTATTTGGGAAGGGATGTTCACCTCATTTTGAATGTGGTTGGTATAAATCATAGTTTCCCACTATCCACTAGTGCAAACACATTTTGATTTTACAGTCTGTTCAGTTTAAATAGCTCTACAAAGTTGGCAAGCTGGTGCATCCTTTAATGTATGATATCTTGAGTTTCTACACTAAATTACCTGTCTTGTTAAAGATTTTTGTTTAAAGAATTCTTATCATAAAAAAGTATTAATGACCACAGCCAAATTCAAAATTTAACAGAATCATGGAATAATTTAGGTTGGGATATACAACCCTGTTCTTAAAGAAGTTCTAACTACACAGGGCTGTGTCCAGTCAAGTCTCAGACACCTCTGAGGATCAACATGTCACAAACTCTCACGGCAACCAGCTTCAGGACTTGAAAAACTTCATGGTAAAACCAGTTTTTCCCTATATCTAGTTGTCACTTCCCACATTCCAATTTGTGACCATTGCCTCACATCCTATCACTGCACACTTCTGGTAAGTGTCTGGCTCCAACCATTCAGGTAGTTGCAGACAGAAGCAAGGACTCACTTGAGACTTCCTTCGTCAAAGCAAAACAAACCGTGTTTCCTCAGCCTGTCCTGATCCATCATGTCTTGCAGCTCCTTGGCCATCCTGCTCACCCCCTACTTGACTCGCCTGAGTCTGCTAATGTCTTTCTGGAAATGGGGAGTCCAAAGCCAGACACAGCACTTCAAATGCACTCTCAGAAGTGTCAAAAAAGGAGGGAAGGATCATGCCCCTGAAACTGCTGACCACATTCTTAGTATTGGAGCTCAGAAGGCAGTTGACCTTCTTGTTACTGAATCACATTCTTCTTGGTGTCCATAAGCTTTTCAAAGCTCTTGTTTTCAGCTAGCTGGCTGCCACCAACCTCTACTTTTGCATGAGGTTACTTGTCCCCTGGTATAGGACTTTGCACTTGCTTCTGTTGAACTTCATTTTGTTCCTGTTAATGCATTTCTCCAGCCTGACCAGGTCCTTCCATACAGCAGCCCTCCAGTGTATCAACCACTTCTCCCAATTTGATACCATGAACAAATTTTCTGAGAATGTATTGTGTCCCACCATCCAGGCCATTAATGCAGACAGATGTTGAACAGTCCCAGTACTGATCCCTGAAGGATGCCACTTGCTACTTGACCATCAGATAAACTTTGCATTTTTCACGATTCTTTGGGCTTGGCAGTCCAATCTATTTTCCTTCTACCTCATTATCCATTTATTCAGCAAGTATGTCACCAGTTTAGTGATAAGGAGACTTGATAATAATGTGTAAAAAGCCTTGTTAAAGTCAAGGCATACACCACACACTGAACCTCCCTTTGTCCACAGCACCAGTACTCATCTCACCATGGAAAGCTGGTCTGCATGATCTGTGCTTGCTAAATCTATGTTGGTTGCTCCCAAATACTTTTTGTCCTTCACACCTCTGAAAATGGCTACCAAGATGATTCATTCTATCACTTATCCAGTCACTGAGGTGAGGTAGACCAGCTCATAGTCCCCTGGATCTTCCTCTCTCCATTTTTCATGATATGTCTGACATTTATTTTTTTTCCAGTCATTGGGAACCTCCTCATGACCTCTTGAAGAGATTAGACAACAGCCTTGCAATGATATCAGCCAATTCCATCAACACTCTCAGATGTATCCCATCTGTTCACAGATATTTGTGTATGACTAATTGGGTAATCCTGTCTTTGGGTAATAGAGATGGTATTTCACCCTCTTTTCTCTCTTGAAAAGGGAAAAAGATAAAGTAGGCAAACATTATCAGAAAACAATACATCACAAACTCAGCTATAATGTTAATTATAGATTTTCCATCTCTTTGCCTTGTTAGGCCCAAATGCCACTGAAACAAATCTGACAACTTCTATCAGTAGACTGTGGTGTTTTAAAGGCTTTTGAAAATAGATACAAAGCAACTATTAAGACTTCAAGGAACAAATTTTGCAAAACTCAAGGGCAGCAAGCAGATTTTTGAATGTATACAACTCCAAAAAGACAGAGCCCTTGGGAAAAAGATCTGAACAAGAATCTAGGAATCTGAAGAAGAATCTAGGAAACTCACACATGTGGATACACTCTCTCCCTCACCATCTTCCCCCCCCCACCCCCCACCCCCCGAGGATTAACAGCTATCACTTGCTCAGATAAATAAGAAATTCTTCTTACTGGAATGAAGGCATAACAAAAAGCAACAAGACTTAGACGGCAAGTTTGTGCTGGGAAGCGCGACTATATTAAAAGAAGACAGAAGTTTGGATAATTTAGTATGTGCTCTGCCAGCGAACCACAACTACAGAATATCTTTTAAGCAAAAAAATTTACATGCCCTGCTTTTCTTCCTAATAGCATTACGTATTTTCATTACTTCAATTCTCCCCTGACAAATTTGTACTTTAAACTTGCTGGGTCCTATTTCTTCATTCAACTCCTAATTTAAAACCATCATAGGGTTTTGTTCATATTCTACTTTTGCAAGTCAAATTATGTTATCTTCATATAGCATTTTAGTTTAGAAATAAAAAAAAACCTGACTACTACTAAATATACCATAATTTCTCTCCACAAGAATGTTTCAGAATTCACCATAAAGATGCAACTTCAAACTTTTCTTTCAAGACAGTACAGGTCAGTAAAGGAACATGACATTAATTACAATAAGAAAATCATATAAAAGGAACAAACCATAACATAAAAATACAAGGTAAGATTACAGGTAAAGGTCCTGTAAAAATAACATAAGCAGCAATATGAAATATTTATAATAAAGATTAAACAATTAACTCGTGTCTGAAGTTTAGGATGGGTTATTCAGTATTTTAATGGATTTTGGTGTCTTTTTTTTCATTTTAATATAAGCTATCAGAAGTAGCCAAGTGAAGTAATGCATTAACTTTCTAAATGGTTAGTATAAACATGAAAAAAAGCTTTTTTTAAGAGTGTCTCTCATCTTCATGAGACAGAACTAAAATAGTAAAGAAACTTTGAAAAATATTGAAATTATTTTAGGACATTTGCAGTTTAACAGGTACTGTTGTGATTCAGAAAATAAGTGGCTGTAAATAAAGGAAGATTTATCATACTTTAAATACTACAGTTTTATAAATATATGCATATTTTATACACATACCCAAAGAAATTTCAAAATGTGCATCCAGTTGTGGCAAAATAACAGTTATTCTATATTATATGTTTTATACTATATTTTTCATGTTGTGGTCTAGTATTTATTTCACTAAAACAATTAGCATTAAGATTCCAACAAAATCAAAAGTACTATTGCATTTAAATAAAAAATGAAAAGTAAGAAAACCCCAAACTAACATAACTCAGAATAACCCTTTAGTGAGCACATACCCAAACTGAAGTACTTTATGAGCCAACATTATGAGCCTTTGTTATTTTTATTTTGGTAGACAGAACTGTAGTGCTTACTCTCTAGTATATGCTGTAATGAAGCAGATGCAAAGATGTGCCCACATCACATAACTACAAATGGTGAATTTGATACAGTCCTGTTTGCCCTTCCTTTCATTGCTTTTTCTTCTGAACCATCACATATAATCTTTTATTCTGTCCTTAATTTTCTGATGACACTCCATAACTAGGTTTATGAATCTTTGATTCATGCAATCCTTCATCTTTCTAATCTGGCTTGGGGAACCGCCATTTTTTACAGGAATCATAAGCTTGTAAATCGTGTCCAGCATTCATACGAAACTTTAATTATTGTGTGATTAACACTGAAAATTAGTTGGTTCTAATAAAATCGTTTTGGTAAATAAAATTCCCAAGTGCTTTTAAAATACAACAAATCAATGATGTTTAGCCTTTCATCAATGCTGAAACATCTGGGCAAGTGCCATCCACCCTCATATTGGTGTGTTGTATATTACACTATTTAATCCAACAGAAAGCTCAAAAGTTGTTAGACTAAATGAGGAAGACAACAACAGGAAAAATAAGGAAGACATAATAAACTGTGCATTATTTGTTTGACAATGTACACATTAAGGTTTTCAGCACATTGACAAAACCGTCAATATCAAAATACTTTACACCCTGCATAACTAAAATAGTCCTAAATTATTTAGTTTAATCTTAGGGAAATGTCTTTCATCACTCATTTTTATATGTCTTTCAGTTTATACTTCTTACATAAGCACCGATGTATATTAGACATCTGAGCTTCATATTCATTGGAAACCTAGGCAGTAAACTGAATTGAAATGTTCTGAACTTCTCACTATTCAGTTGACCAAAGTGTCTACTTAAGACTGAGAAAGAAAGTCTGATTTCCGTTAAATATTTTGTCTCTTCATAGAAGCACAAACACATTCCTCATATGTTGATAACTACAGATAGACTCCCAAATGTAGAAGTGAATTTAGAGATGAATCCCACCAGCATGAATTCAAAATATTCTAAAAGTATTTAGGTTATTTATATTATTCAGAACAAAAGCCTTTTCCCTTCAGTAATTCATCCTGAATACCTATCACATTCAGAAGTCTTCCACATTCAGCGTTAGTCTTCAGTGTCCATTCTAAATAACAAACTCTGAACTGCCAGAGTCTAAATGTTTGTCTAAAAGTACTTTCTGTTTCCATAGTTGTGATTAAACATACAGCAAAGATGTTCTACAAGTTCCTTAAGCAATCCTTGTAGAGTAAAAAAGACATAATTTGCACCAACTTTAGTAAAGCTTTCACTGCTGCCTCCCACAATATCTGAATGTAATCATTGTGGTATGGATAGATATTCAGACAGATAAAAGTATAAAGCTGGCTGAATTTTTAGGCTAATAGGTTAGTGGTTAGTGGGTCAACCTCTACCTGGAGGCCAGTAAAGAGTGTAGTACCATGGGATTCTTTACTGGGACCTCCCCTTTTTAATATCTTAATCAAAAAATGAATTTTGGGGTGCAATAACTAGAAGAGGTTTTTAAGATGGAGTCAGGCTTTTTGCAATAGTGAATCATGAGAGGAAGAAAGACAACAGACATTATTTGGAACAAGGCAGCTTTAGAATGGAGAACCTGGATAAGGAGATCAGGTGCCTGGAAATTATTATATTCAGCTGAGTAAACCCCTGCATAACTCATTGATGTCATAACTGAGTCTTTTTTGAGCAGCTGGTTGCACAAGAGATCTTCTGAGGTCCCTTCCAAGCTGAATTTTCCTATAATCCTATCATTTGATTATTCTATATGATTAAATTTTGAGAAAGACATCGTCTTCTTGTAGTAGTCAGATACACTAGCAGAAGGAGCTCACATTTGTCAGCACATATTGCAGGTCTTTTCTGTGCATAAGATAACAAAAACAACCATAACACCATGTGGTTTCCCCTATAAAGTGTTGACTTTTTAATAGAGCAAACAAAGGATGACTTGTACAGTACAGCTTTCTGTCCCTTATAAAATGATTCCCTGTACAGGACATTGTTCTCAGGTACTGGCTGTTTGTAAATGTAAAACACAGCTACTTGAATGTCTGTTTAAATTAAGCCCATATGCTGAGATATTAGCTCCCCAATGTCCAAAATGTATGGCTACCTACTGACATTCCCAATACTGACAGACATTCCACATGTAATGTAATTAAATTTAGATGTCTAGCCTTGAAGAAAGAAAGTTCATGGGCTGCAACCAAGTCAAAGATGGTACAGAATTACTTAATTCACTCTGTGATATGAGGATCCCAAAAAGCTCACATTTTCTGGACTCTCTTGGTATACATAAACTACTGTTCTGGAATTAGGTGATAGATACAATAAATATAATTTTGATTATATGAGAAACCAACATCTACATCATAAATTTTCCTGATAGCTGTTTTTCTGCCAATCATACAAGATCCTGGATAGCAAGCAGGAAAACTAACAAAGAGATACAAGAATGCTGACTTCATGTTATGTATGAAAGCTTGTCTCTGTAGAAGTGTTCTCCTCTGCATGCATAGGTTTTCAGGGAACACACACATGAAGAAAAAAAACAAGAAACTCAATAAAAAATATCAAGTCAATTTTGTCCTTACACAGGTCCCTTAGATGTTTACCCATAAAATATCATTTTACTAAAGAATAAGGCTATAATTTTACCTAGTATCAGAAAAGCCAAATTGCAACTAGTCTAGAACAAGCAAGTCTAATTCTAGATGTAATCATATACTACAGACAAAAAGTCATCTAGTGCAAATGGCTCCATATGCCACTAGGTGGAAAGATTCATATTCCCAACAAAGAAAGTAAATCTTGGATGCCATAGCTTGGATGACATGGTATAGCATTTAGAAGAAAAAAAAACTTGTCCAGTTAGCCTCAGTTACTTTTCAGGATATGTTCATTTCAGATGGATTATTGATTTACAAGAAGTGATACGAAATATTTTTCATGAAATGAGGTTACCCTACAATTAGACTGTGTATAATATACAACTACAATGATTCAAGCCTCTTCTGACTCAGGTAAAATGCTCAAAACTCCAGAGTATAAGTGCTGCAGATTGCACACTTTCAAAGTAGTCTCATGAAAAGTTAGATATCCAGTGTAGCAAGCCTTTCATTTCTTCTTTAATTTTTTCCTCAGAAGAAATACAAATCTTCTCATCACCCATCACTGTCACAAGAGTAATATACTGTATTCATTGATAGAAGTCTTGTGAGAAAAATTTTAGAACAACTTCTACATGTACATATTGTTATACATGCCATGTAGCCTACAGAAGAGCAACTTTCTTATCCTGTCTCACCTATATAAAGCTTAAATTGCAAAGATGTGATGGAAACAGTTAAATAATAAACAGCAGAGATACATGTATTACTCTTCTTATTTTTACTTACCTGGCTAAAGAATAATGGGAAATTGAATGTGGAATCATTCAAGTTGTATTGAGGAGAGAGAAATAACCTGAGAAGATATCCTTGCAAGGATATTAATTGTTATGACAAAAGGAAGATCTGCCTACCCAACAACAGGCACCTACTCAACTGCACAACTTCAGATACTATTAACTTCTGTTTGACTTAAGTTTGTACAGATTTTTGGCAGTTGTCTCCCTAGCACCATCTGGTGTCTGCCAACTTGTAACTTGTGAGAATGCACCAAACACAAAATTAATTCAGCTCATGGCCTCATGGGACAGAAAAATTTATAGCAGCCATCTTCACAAAAGCTCAGAAGAATATTAGGCAGGCCAGAATGAGCATACATTATGTTTATGATTTTCACCAACTTGAGTTGGTGAAACATTGAACAGATACACATTTGCCCATGTCTCATGTATTTCCTCTGTTGGAATATGAAGGATGATAGGAGCATGGATGTTCCTGTTAGCAGGATTTTACATATGAAATATTTCCTTCTGCAATCCAAATTTTACCTAGAAGACATGCTAACTACATTTCAGCTAAATGGTGCTTTATCCACCTTCAGCCTACCTGGCAAATGAAAAAAAAATCACATAATATACACTTTTCAATAAAAACACATTGAAAGATATTCAGCATAGCCTTAAGAAGTAGAATACTTTTTTTTTTTCTTTTTTTTTTTACAATGCATAGTTGTCGACAGCAATATCAGGACACAGCTGTGCAGAAAATGATTCAACCGCCATATGCTGCCACTGTGTATACTATACCGTAATTCATAAATATGAAGAGTGAAAGTATCATTATTCAATGTCCCTGAAGAAAATGAGAACCTATGTTTTTTTAGTATTCATCCATTTTGCAGAATGATTTAATTTAATTTTAATATATGCATTATTTTGTCTTAGGGGAAAAAAAGCAACCTTGAAATGGTAAAATAATCAAATACTGAATCAATATGCAATAAACTGTTCTGATATCACTTTCAATTTGTTTTAGTACAATTAAAATAATATATTTTCTAAATACTTTTAGAGATGTGCACCTGTTATATCTTACTATTATTACAGAATATATCACTATTTGATAGTTTCATCAAAAAATCCTAGATGGTAGTCTATCTGAATTATGTTAAATAAAATATGGCCACTGTCTTAATTAGTCTGCAAGATTAAAATCAAATGGATCTGGGATAAAAACTGAAGTCTAAACATGCCGTATATATCATGTGTACAACAGGGCACATAGAAGTCAAAAGGTCATTATTTTTTCTGAAAATTACATATTCTCATGCAAAATCTGATATTCTTTATTGATGGACAATGTCATAAAGCCATCACTGTGTTTATAGACATTTAATTGAAGACAGCATAAAACGATAAACTAAGAAACATGCATGGTTGACTCCTCCAATTCAAACCATAAATCATACTGATGTTCAGACAAGTCGCCCAGACACAAATTCTGATGATAGATGAACCATTTAACTTTGATTTTTGAAAGCAATGAGCTCGCTAGCAATACCTCACACTGACTAATACCGCATATGGTCATATAAGAACTCATCAAAAATCCATTTTTCCCTTGTGTGGCTGCTAAAATTATCTTCTAAATGATCATTATTAAAAGTGTGCAGTGTGTAACATCCTTCTAATGTTCATGGCTGGATTCAAAGTCTGCTTGCTTCAGTAAGCAATGATTTTATTGCTGTTTGTAATCTTAAAAAAAAGCTCTTAAAATATAAATAAAAGAGATGAAACAATATGTAATATTAATTTATACAAAACATTCTAGAAAAGCTAACAAAACAAATGAAGGGAAATAAACCTTTTTAAAAATCTCCTTAGCATAATATAATTTCTCTAGATGATAAAATATACTGTAAGAAACAGTATGTGATGAAACCTGAATCAAAATATTCCCTTCATATTTTACAGTCAGCATCCCACCGTGTATCTTTTTGGACTATTGAATATTACAGCAGTAAAATCCACAGCAAACAGACAAACAATAAATAATCTAACTTTGGTTTACATTCATGTGTTCAAAACAATTAAGTCATTAGCAATTTTTCATTATAATGTTTAGGAATTGCACAAATTTGTGAACTAAGAGACAAGTGACTATATCTGTGTAAGATTACAAACATGCAAATTTTCGTATGTACTGAATGCTCTTTTTTAACCCACAGATATTAAATTATCACTAATCAGAATATATACGGGTGAATTAAACCTATTAACATCAGCCATATGGCAGATTCATTATTTATTTTATCAAGTTATATTTCTCTTACTTCACTAGAAATATTTCAGAATTTTGTACTTTAGCCCTTGAGCAAAATTTCAACAAGCTAAAAATCAGGCCTAACTCTGAGTGTAGGAATAAGTTAATACAACACTTTGCATTACTTTGCTCTTTTTACTAAGGTTCAAATCTCCAGTCACTAGCTGAGTTGACTACATAATAAAATTGACAAGAAAGTTTACATGGAAGACTAATAAAATAAGCCAACAGTATTTTAGTGCAGTTAGAACACTTCAGAAAGAAATTTTCAACAGAACAGAAAGATTTTAATATATTTGTTATCAGTTATTTACAATGAAGGAGAAAAAATTAAAAATATTATTTCCTATGCAATAGTTACTTTTCTAAACTTCCAGTACTCTAGAATTATTTTGATTTGTGTCTAACTATATTACTGTTCTAATGAGCTATAAATTTTATAAAATTCTGGGGGTTTTTTTCCCCCTATTACTTCTCCTACTAGCAGCTTCCTGCAGCTAGGAAAAACAGCTGAATGTTTCTAGAGTGTTTGAAATTAAGTTGGGACATGTAACAATATTGGGGAGGCAGGCAGGGAAATCAACATATCTCTGTTGTAAGTGAATTTCTTATACAGATGTTATTACATAGAGTTAACAAGTGAAGTAGATTTATCCAAAAAACTCCTATATTTTGTTCCTCCTTTTCACAATAACAAGACTCACATTGTTAAAGTATTATGTGGGTTTAAAATTTGAAACTTAATTTGAACCTATATATTTAATCAAAATGAGTGTGAGTAAAGGGGGTTTGCAAGCTCACATACAAAAAGCTGTATCCTGATCTTACATATATGTAAATATACAATACTGTCCCTGAAATCAGTTAATCTATACCAGCAGGTGGAAATCTAGACATTAAGAATAAAATTTCCTTATTTTATGTAAAAAAAGGAAAAATAATAAACTGTAGAAAACATTCACTAGTCACTGACGCAAAGGGTTCAAACAACCAGCTGGTTTTGTAGCATTCACTCAGACGATGCTCATACACATTGCCTTACCTCAGCTCTTGCCAAATCAAGCTCCTGCATGACCATGACAAGATCAGTATGCACCTCCTCCAGTTCCTTTTTGGTATCATCCAACTGTAATAAATGAAAGAGCAGTGATATTTAGATGGATGAGTTGTGCGCCAGGAAGAGAAAACTACCAAACAAGGACCTAAAGCGATCCCCTGTCTTCACATGCTTGATTTCATTCCTTAATTAGAGTCATTAATCAATAGGTATGAGATATGAGGCTTTAGAAGGGCTTGGTGACACGACACCTTGCCACCTGTCAAAATTACAGCTTTCTGTTCATGCACCATCCCTCAAATAGTTATTTTCTGCAAGCCTGGCTGCATCCCACAATTCATTATTTACTGTATAGTTCTATCCCTGTGCAATGTCAGAAGATAACCCTTTGATGTTAAGGAATGGTTTACATAAAATTGTTAAAACTCACAAAGTACTTTGATACTTCCTACAGTAGTTAAACCTTAAAAAATATTACTGTTTTACTATGACTTTACCAGCAAAGAAATCTTGTATTCAAAATGTTCTCTTTGCATTTTCCTTTTTAAAAAGTAATTCTTTTCCAATATGAAAGAGCAATTCATTATTATAAGGAGCAGATTAAAAGTAAGATGATTATTTATTGTAAACTGCCCCTATGCAATGTGTATCCAAATATCTAGATATATTTGTGCTATTGCTGGATATAGTTTTATCCAGACACCACCATTCATACCTATATACACAATACAATAAATGATAAATCTAGCATGTAAATAAACAGAATTTAAAACTAAATAAAATTTTATCTTTGAAGAAAAACCTACCAAGTGTGTCGGGGATGTTAACAAATTCTAGAGTAGTAACACTTAGATGTAGATTCACTGTGTCATATACATGTAAAGAAAGGCAAAGTGTTGCATGCAGATTCTCATATATCTGATTTAAGGGAGTAAAAGCATAGCTGCTTTAAAACAATATTCCCTGTACTTTTCCACTGACATGATTCAGTCCTGGACTGCAGGGATCACCACCTATGCTCCTGAAGTTAGGCTAAGAGCAGCTACACATTTCAGACAGGCCACCAATAGCTGTCACATGGCAGCAACCCTCAGTCACAACTGACTGAGGTAAGACTGGAACTGGTCACTCAAGGTTTAAATGTTCTGTATTGTTTCACCAGTGGTAGCCATCCACTCACCACATTATAAATATTTAATATAATTACAGTTTGCTCCTCATAAAATTTATTCATTTGTGGGTGCCACAAGTTTCCAATTTCTTGATGACAGAAGCTGAAACTCAGCTGGAACTGAACTAACAAGTCTTGCTTTCCTTGTCTTTAGATCAGTTCTAATTGTTTCTCAGGCTAGTTTCAAAATGTGCATACAGAGTTGCTCCTATAAAATGGAAAAAACTGTCTATTTCACATTCTGGACAATGTAAAATGTCTGTCTCTGTTTCCTTTTTTCCAACAAATTCCCTGAAGTGACAAATTGAATTATAGAGTCAATCTTCTGTGCTGTAAATAAGAACAAGGTCCTGGTAGAGGAGGGAGAATTAAGAAGGTATTTTCACACATTAGTGATGACAACATATAATTGACTTGTTGCTCTGGTTTGTTATGCTACTCAGTGGTTATGCTGTCATCAATGACTTACAAAGTTCACTCACTCTCTTTGCACATATGTCCTCTTTGAATGCCTTGGTAAAGGAAAAGTGGCTTACTCCACCCTGGAAATATTTGACGTGTATGTTGTCATCACTCTAGAAATATGGTAAAATCTAAAAGAATGTGGGGAAAGTGGTAGTTGTTTTGCATTAATCAGTGCAACTTTTGGAAAAATCTTCATTCTTCACAGGGCTAAACCACAAAGCTAAACTTACTTTTAATATTAGTAGTGTACATTTTAAGTCTTCAGACTCCAGATGTTTAACTGTTGGACTTCAGTTCACAAGAGAAGATTCCTTTGGAAAAGACTTTCTATCAATGTTCTTATGTATATACATATATCTTTATTATGAAGTATTATTATTTTGAAGTAACAGCAGCCAAAACATAATCTAAGTTGAAGATGAGTTCCTGCTATGTACTTCATATAAATATCAAAATTCAACATGTAGGGAAAATACGGTGTTAGAATCAGTTTACAAAATTAAATAACTGCACAATTTGGAAGAAACTAATCCTGGTAAACAAGAATAAAGATTAGCACTTACCAGTATTTTCAATTCTTCAAGTGAAAGGGCATATACATAGTCATAAATGTCCTATCATTAGACATCTGAAAGGTTTTTCCATTGCAGTGCTTGTAGAAGTAAACACCCAAAGCCTTGCTTCCTTATTTAGTATGAAGAAACATACTATGGAATGCATTTGCCATTGTTTCAGTTTTACTTCAGCCACAGAAATAAAATCTTAGAAATACTGGAAGACTGAAGGAGAATTGAAATCATACTCCAGCTGAAATTACAGGGTGTTATGCTACACCTGCAACAGGAAAGCAGTCAGATTACTCTTCCACCTTAACCACAATGGATCACAGTGGAAATGTATATACCAATATGATGGAATGGGGAATGTCCTCCCAAAAAAAGCCTGTATGCTCATGCAAATGGAAGAACAACTGATGCTTTCTCATCATGCTGGGAAACAAGCAGATCTAAAAGATGTTGGCAATACATATCAAGATCACCAAAAATCCTATGGAGCAGAACTCCCTCCCATTGTGAGTTTGTTAAAGAACTCTACACCAGCAGTGATTCAGTAAACGGTTATTTAGTTAGCTACCATTTACTGTATGGGATAATTTTGGAGATGAAATTAGAACATTGTGCTGAAATGCTAAGGTAGGGCTCTAAAACACTGAAATGCAATTTCTCTTCCTCCTGAATCCAAGGCCTACATGCAACAGATATCCAAAGAACCTTGCCATGCCACTACATCCATTTGTGACATCATTGGTCTAGGAAGCCATAGTAAGTGAAGGAGAATTTCTTGTGAACACTGAGCTGCTTTCATCATTGTGATAGTTTGAGGGGGTCTGGCTTTTTTGGGTGTGGTAGGGGCCAGAAAGATGCCTCCTGTGAAAAGCTGCCAGAAGCTTTCACAGCTGTCCAGCCAGGGCCTATCTCTGATGGCTTCTGAAGATGGATGTGCTGTTAGCCACAGCTCGGCCAATTAGGAAGGAAGGTAATGCCTCTGTGACAATATATATAAGAAGCAAACACGAGAGTATGCATGCACGCGCCATGTAGCAATAGTTATGTAGTTGTAGGCAGGGGAAAGGAGTACAGCATCCAGAAGAAACAACAGATATGGACACCAGCAAAGTCAGCCAAGAAGAAGGAGGGAGTATGAGGTCGTTTAAACATCGGAGCTGAGAGATTTCTGCAGCCTGTTGTTGCCCTGACTTTTGCAGTTCTGGATGTTATCATTCTTTTGTAACTAGTTTCTCAGACATTCTCTGTAAACATGGTCATGTTATTGTAATGGTATCTTTTTGTTTACATTCCTTTCTCCTGGGCACAGAAGTTTGATAGACATTTCCTTTGACCAGTGTGATTGAGGGGAGGCCCTTCGTCTCCTCCAATAAACAGTGAATTATAAGGCACATATATAATAAAGATGGGTGGGGAAAGCCCAGGGAGCTTGTTCCTTCAGAGAACTTGTTCCTTCACTCTCCAGAGGTTTCTGTCTCCTTTCGTGTCGTTACTGCAATAGCCTGTGGTAAGGACTGTACTAAATGCAGTGTTTCCCTGCACCCTGAGGGTCCATGAAGGAGCCAAGATCCACCCCACTATGGAGCAGGAGGGGGTGCACTCCTGCAGGAGGGACTGTGGTCTGGTGGAAATTGACATAAATAGTGAGTCCTTTGCTCCTGGGAACTGAAGGGAGTCAACTGAGTTTAAAAAAGCCTTGTTTATTTCCACCCTGAGATGGACCAGCTCAGCTTTGAGAGGACAAAAGAGCAGCAGCAGAACCAGGTGGGCTGCCTGACAAGAGGGAAAAAATAAGCTGTGAAAAAATTGCCACAGTCCTTGCGAGAAGGAAAAAAGGAAAGAATTGCCTCCCCTCCAGGTATTTTGCCAAGAAGAGAAAACATCTGAGGAATGAACTGACTGGGAAAAACTCCCCAGTTCTCCTTGCTTTCTGAGGGAAGGGGGGAGGGCTCTGGGGGAGAAGGGGGAAGAGAAAGAGTGTTTTAAGAAGATCTTTTGCTTGTTCCTTTAAATCTGTAATAAATTCACTTTATCACTTATAAGTTTTGAGCCTATTTTAGCCTGCCTTAATTAGAAGGTTTTCTGTTCTCTCAGTATCCTTATCTCAGCTTGGTAACTAATTCCTCCCTCCTGTCCGTCTGTAAAGGGGGGAGGAGTGGCTTTTCGTGGGGGCTTTGGCATTCAGCCAGGGCTAAACTGTGACAATCATTACAGCTGAGAATCCCAACAGTGTGAAAAGCAATGACCTGCCAGTAGGTGAGAAAGCACATTGAGTGTAATCATACTTGTAGACAACCAAAGCAACAATGAGCATGAGATATTAGAGATATAAAGACTATTGGTCCTTAGGAGAATGAGGGCTATTTTGCTAGGGTGGTTAGCAAACAAATAAAACAGATTCTTCCAGGAACTAAGAAAGGTCTCATCACTAAATTCATTCTACAAATCTCCATTCTCTATGGGAGTAGAGATTCAATTTTTGAATGTTCACTGAGACAAAGATGCCTTAACAGAATCTGTGCTTTCCTCAGAGACTGGTATGCTTTCTGAAAAGAGAGAGATTGGAAAAAAACTAGTAATATAAAGACCGTGCATAAACTTGGACTATTAATGATCCCATCAGAAATCAACAAAGAAATAATAACATTGAGGTGATCTACATAAAATATATGCTCCTCGAAATCTCAAATTGCAGACTGGACTTTCCAAAAGAGCTCCAGAAATTGCTATCCTTAACTTGACTATCCTAAAACATCCTTTGCAAGTCCAGACCCAGTCAGATTCTCCTTGCAAAATTAAACAAACAAATAGAAAACCTAGCCAACACATTAAGTGCAGCACTGAAAGAAGTATTGTATCTTATAGGAACCCATATTCCACATTATATATCCCTTTGTTTAGCAAGAGCAAGGAATTAAGCTATCCTTTATACATTCTCTAAAAAGGCAACTGTTGTACAAGCTTTTATGACAGGGCACATTTCCACCTATACTCTGGTTGCACAGGGAGTGTGTAAGACCCTCTTACTGAAGGCTCTCTCTCTATATACTCATATATTTTCCACTAACGGTCTTTCATCCTGACCAGTTAGAGAGAGAAACAGGATAAGGCATCTGGTGCTATTTGTATTTGTGTGTGTGCTGTGTTTTCTGCCTTCATTGATCTGTGTGGTCGAACACTTCTTTATGTGTATGCACAGTGTGTAGGTGTGCTAGGGAGTTTGTTGCAAATATGTGCTCAGCCTTGTTGTTGCTTGGGTCTAGGGACACCTGCTGCAGACAGCTTCCCCTCTGTTGAGTGAATCAGTGTATTCAAAATTTTCTTTGCTTACAAAAAAACCCCAAACCAATAAACCCCAAGAGTTTTCCAAAACACATAATATCAGAATAGACTTCTTCAAGATATTATTAACTGCTGAAGTATATCTGAGGAGAGCTAATTAAAATCTCTATAAATGACAACTATCACTTTTCTTATATCAACACACAATCAAGAGAAATGAATGGTGAAAAACTGCATAACTTTCTAAGGAAGAAAAAAACCCTCGGATGCCACAAGGCAGTTTCCATTCTGTTTTCTTTCATCTTTTTTCAAGGATTCTGCAATTAGTTACAAAAAGTAAAATATATCTTATCTTCCTGTATCCCAAATCCACAAGCAGTGTTTCCAGAATCTTGGTATCAAGGGATTACAGCTGCCATGAAGGCAATTTTGTGGTAATTCTGCCAAAGAATTTTAACATTTCACAAAGAATTGTTAAAGGAAAAATCTGAACAAAAAAGAAAAACTTTAGAATTGTAGGCTCCTGTTCATTCTAACATAGTTGCTAAACTATCTGACTGAAACTAAGCCATACCTCCATCATTCTGTTCTTCCTTCTGGAGCAAAGTGCCCAAAAAGAGTAAATGGAAAAGTCCAGCAACAGACATAGTATTAAAGAGGTATGGGCATTTCTGATATCATTCTTCACATATATCTATTTTGTCTGTAATATATAATAGCCATAATATTTATGACAAAAAATTTTAAAAGGGTATAGGAACAAGGATGAAAAAAAGAAAAAAACAGAAGGAGGAAGACTATATAAAAGCTAGGAATTACAGCTGCAATCTGCTTCTTGAGGAGGATACAGAAAAGCAAAAATATTTATATTCATACCTTGACTTTGATGGACATTCTGTCAGGTCCCTCATGGTGAAGTGAAGTTAATAACATGCTTTGCAATCCTAATTCCCCCAAAAATAAAAATTATTTGCTTTGTTTTCTACTCATGGAAGGACATGGGTATGCCATTTTGTCCTGGTAGGAAGATGAGACACTGCTGAGAAATGTATATGAACATAGATCTGGGACTACACTGGTATTAACACTGTCACCTAGAGATTGGCAATGACTTCTCAGCTCCATTTTAGAGGTGGGGTCATTTTCTCCCCACAAATATATAGGAAACTTTTGTCCTGTGTACAGATCCCTACAGCCACTCGGTCTTTGCTTCCCCATTTATTACATGGGTACTTAAAAGGAATAAAAACAACCAAACAAAAAAGGACAGAATCAAATCTTCCTATTTTAAGACAAGAATAGACAAGTCTTATTTGAGTGACTGTATCACAAGATATTAATTCCTTTACCAATAAATTCATATTGCGTAGCCAAATGATAATGTACTACAACACTAGAAGAAAAAAATGAATCAGTCTTTAAGATGCAGAAAAAAAATAATCCACAACTAATGCACCATTCAGAGTCCTGTATTATTATGTGCAATAATGTATCTTAAATTATTATACCTGTAGGATATTGCATGTAAATTTCATATAGTGATCAAATGTACAAAATAATTGAGAGGAGATGACTGAGAGGGAATCTTATCAAAGTCTATAAGTATTGTGGGAGTACAAACGTGGGAGTGCCAATAGGCCAGAGCTTGGCCACTTCTCAGTGGTGCCAAGCAATGGGACATGACTCAACAGGCAGAAACTGATGCAGAGGAGGTTAAACCTGAACATGAGGAAAAACTTTACTGTGCAGGTGACCACGCACTGGAAAAGGTTGTCCTGAGACGCTGTGGAGTCTCCCTCACCGGAGATATTCAAGAACCATCTGGACAAAATCCTGTGTCATGTGCTCTAGGATGACCCTGCTTGGTCAGGGAGGTTGGACCAGATAATATGCTGTGGTCCCTTCCAACCTGACCTATTCTGTGATTATTGCATCACATTTTGATAGGACTGTTTCCTAGCACTCTCTTTGGCTGCCACTATTCAGACCATACAGAAAAAAATTATCAGAGGAAAGATCACTGTTTGGCATGTGGAAGGAAGAGCAATTCCTGACTCTAAACTCTCACTTATAAGACAGACAGTTGACTTAGCTGGTATCTCAACTGTATAATTTCTTCTTTTAGCCTGATGTATTGTATATTTTACAATGAAAAATAGTGTTTTGGTGCCACTTAAACATTTTGGGTGACCATAAAGTAAAACAGATTTGCCTGACAACAACAAAACTGTGGATGCTCCTCACATATCCAGGTGTTCTTCTTAATACAGCAGGACACAGAAGAAACTTAAAATAAATGACTGTTCTGTTCCAAATGAAAAGTAAGTAAGGCATACAGTTGAAAGTGCTGCCATTCACAAGGATACCCAATACCATGATTCAATTAAGCCATTCAATTTCTGTAATTGTGTATCTAAAGCCCATTCAGAAGACAAGACATGGTTGCTCCAGATGGTTATATTGAGTAGCTCCACTGGATCTTATATTGCAACACTGTAGAAATATTCTAAATATGTGTAATAAAAAACAACAAAACCCACAATTTTTCACCAGCTTTGTAAGCTTTGAAAGATGAAACAAAATTTAATGAATTTGCACTTTTCGCAATTGTCATTCTTTACAGCAACTGAAAATTTGGAGACATTATGATCTAAGTTATACTGCATACACATTGTATGCAGACAAAACCAATCTAGGTGGAGAATCACCCTGAAGATGTGTGCACTCAGGTGAACTCCTTTTCCCTGTTTCTTCAGTGAAGCAGTTACCCAGAAGTTGATAACCTTGGATGGTGCAGTCTGTGCATACTACATGTGATGAAGATAAGTGTCCCTCAATTTTATGATCATAGTCTCTATAGATTTTATTTATTAGAACTATATTTTTTTCCTAATTTTCTAATTTCTGTTGGTATTGGTACCTAAGTACAAATTATTAGGTCTTTTCTGTGGTGTTTAGAGTATTTATTCCATCTATCCAGTTGCCAGAATGCAAAAAGTAGTTGCATTTTTTTCTTTTTATGAAATAAAACAAAACTATAACCTTCCAGTGAAGCCTCTATACCTTAGCCAAATGCACCACAGGTAGCAATAGTGCATTCTATTACTCATTATTTAGACAATCTGCCAGTAACTTACCATGATATCGTAGAGGTCTTGGGGATAAGATTATCAAAGACTGTAAACAGCACTGTCCACAATTTCAATGACATATGACTTGATCATTACTTACAGCAAAGGCATCACTAACTCCATTCCCAGAAGGAAAGGAACCTGCACCAGTTCTATTTTGTAAAATAGAGCTGTCTGGCAGCTTTAATTGTATTTTTAATTTTATGTACTCTCATATAAATAAATGATTTTAAATATATTGTAATAGAAATCTGGTAACTAGATCTGTTTTAAAAAAAAAATATTTTAAACGGAGAGAAACATGCCATTCTCACACATTGCCACATTTTCTATGTTTCAAAAGTAAACAAAGTCTACAGCCAAGAGGATTTAAAGACACTCAACCCAGAGCTGTCGAGGTAGTGACAGCATCCTTTATGCAAGTGAAATCCCTGCCGAGACAAGTTGCAATGGTTTTACAACTCTCCCAAAGGACGGAGTTCTAGATACTGCAGATGATGCTGGTTCCTCTGGAACTGAGAGTTACCTCAGACGTGATGTTCTAGCGTCGGTAAGAATGAAAGGCTACACAGAGGGCTCCTCTCTGGGATAACAGCCTATTTATTATCAATCCGGTGTTGCATTGTGAGGGTCAAGAAAGGGAGTCCAGAGACATCCAGGCAGCTGGAGTAACCCAGAAGAAAGAGACCGAGTGGAAGCTCTGCAGGGGTCTTAAAGCGGGGTGGGACCATGGGACCACCCACTGGAAAGACGCATGGTTCAAAGAGACCAGTGGGAGGGAAAGCTTCCCAGGGCATAGCCATATATGGGACCTAAGGTATGGATACAGGTAACACAAGAGAAATATGGGACTTCACCACAGCTCAGGTAGAGGGTTCAGATATTGGAGGGAGAAGGTTGAGGGCATCGCCTTGGCTTTCTTCCCACCAGTCCTGAAGCTCAAAAACAGCAGCTTCTGCCAAGTATGCTGCTACAAGGATTAATTTCATTCAGTATAAATATGTTATACAATGTCATCTCTTCCTTTATAATAATTGTAAGCATTAGGTCATAAAAGTCATGTGAAATTTTTGCAGTGAACTGGCAGAAAAAAAGTTGTGTTTTTTTCCAGAGGATTTTTGCCACTGCATATAAATATACTTCAGTGTAATTAATGCATATTTCACAGTCAAAAATGAATAAAAGCAAAATTTATTTAGGCTTCACACACAGTATTCTTTTCAAAATATTTTGCATGTTGTTTCTGAAAGTTTTGCTGGGAGATCTTTTGTCACTCTTATTTTGTGGATGAGCTGAACTAAAGCTTGACACACCTTCCTTCCAACTTCTGAGAAATCAGATTTAAAAGTGACAAATACATCACACCAGTGAGCTTCTTCAGCTATAGGCACGTTCTGATTGTCTATTGAAGGCTGCCTGTGCTGACGAACAATGATCTTTTGGTCTTTCAGCTGTGCATTTAGATCAACAGAAAAGACAAAGATAAGAATAGGTAATGTTCAAAATACTACAAAGAAATTAACTTTCTGTCATTATATATAATTCCTTACTACTTGATACATATTTAGTTCTACCAGAGTTTCTTACTGTTCAGTTTACTTATACATTATATACCTAAGAGAAATATCTTTGTAGTGAGCTTTTAAATAAACCTTTATAAACATTTCTTGATATACTATAAATATCTAAGTTGCTAAGAGTTATTATCTCATAATTTTGTAATATTCCTACCTGTAACATGTCAAAAAAAATGTTGCCAAAATATGTTTGTCTATCATCTATCATAGTTTGGTTTCCTGTCACTGAAAGGCAGATTTTCTAGAATGTGTTTTCTCATTAGGAAACAATTTTGGATTTTCTTTGAGAATATTTTTCATTTTAGGATTTCCAACTTCTATGTTTTCATATATGCTGTTTTGAATTTTCAGTCTCTTTACTGCTGTGCAAAAAATGGAAACTATTCTATGTGGCAATGTCCAGTCTGCAAAGGTCATTTATAATGAAGCATACTGTATACATCTAATTTTCTATTGCATAATAAACCTTCATCTACCCCTGTATGTGACAACTCTGAAGGTTCAATCAGAGGTTGGATGTATCAATATTTAATGTATCTCTTAATAAAAAATTAGCACAGGCATTCAATGAAAATAAGGGTTCTTGGTTTATGTAGTCTGCTTCACAAGACTATGAAAATTATTTTTATTACAGTGTTAGTATTCATACAGGCATAATGACAAAGTTAACTATTAGATTAAACATGGCAAAATAAGCACTGAAATATGTTTGCCCTCACAAGGAAAATGTCCCCAGCCCAACACTGGCAAGCTACAAAGTACAGCAAAATTCAGTACCAAGAAGAAAGAAATGTCATTCTACATAAAACAATGACTTATTGTAATATAGCTCAGAAAATAAAAAGTTTTATTTTATTTTGTGTTATTGTAAAACATACTTGGTCAGCATGTTTTAGATAAGACAGTAAAAAAAAATTATATACTTAAAATGTTGTTTGACACATTACTAAACCTCAATTTAATACACCAGTGTGTTTCAATTTCATGTAACAGATTCTGTTGTAAGCGTCTCTGATTAGTCTGATCAGAAATAGTCACCATTCTATTTTCAAAATAAATGGAATCAAGAAAAAAAAAGGTTTTTGGACTTCCTAAAGTCTTTATTTTTCTGTGGAGCACACCATTCAACATATTTTTCTCTAAATGATATTTACAGCCAAACATTTTTAACATGCTCAGTTTTGATTGAAAATACTTCTACTCTCATCTGGATACTTAAAAATTTATTTATATTGATGTAAATATTCTAGCTGAATCTACTATGCAGACTGTTTACAAATAAACTTTCTTCTTTTGTACTTAAATGCCAGATGGTATTTTGATGAAAAGCAATGACTCACATTCTGCTATTTAAGACAATAAAATTTCTCATGGTTTCACTTGTGCTGCAGTGAATTTACTGCAAATTCCACCGGTCTGACAGATTCAATCTGTCCATCTGTTGAAATGACAGGTTGTATTTGCAGCATCAAATATTTCAAGAATTGCCAAGTATATTAAGAGTGACAAAGAGTGCAAGGAGCACAAAGTGCATTCTGTCTGTAAAATAAAATTTCAGAGACAACCACTCCAACGAATCTACACACATGATACATGAAAGTGTGCAGATAACATTGCTTAAATGCACTAAGTTAAAAAAATCCATAAGCTTTTTTTCCAAGTTTTTCTTTGCCATCTGCTGAACCAAGCCTTTCCCTCTCTCTCTCTCTCTCTATATATATATGTATTTAATTTTTTTGCCATAACTTTTATATCCTATTTGGAATGTTATTTTTGCTCTCACTTTTAGAAAATATATAATGTCTGTATAGGAACTCTAAGAAGATTTCTGGGGTAGAATATGCTCTGCAGCCTGGTTATAGCTACATTTTTATTTGTCTCAAGAGTCTGTCCTCAGAAGATGCTGACATGCTAAGTGATCCAGCATAGCATCTAAACACTCCTTAGCTACTAGCTTCAAATGGACAATTTATCTCCAAAAACAGCTGATGCACAATCTGAAGCATTAAGCTGTATTTTTCGTAATCAAGCTGTGTATATCTAACATACACTTGAGAGACTAGTTTTGTGCATCCAAGTTTATGAAATGCTGATGCTTTTCAAATTAAAATCTTCTAAAAACAAGTTCTAACAAAACATTACATTATAGTTATAACAAACACACTTCTGAAACTTAATCTTTAAACAGTATTATATTTTGTGGATTAAAGGTACATTTCTCAACTCTTCACAATGTTCAAACTAAATAAGTTTCAATACAATTTTCCCATGAAGAGAGCTTATTCTCAATGGAGTTCTCTAACAAAGCTTGATTTTGCAGTTTTGATTGTTTTATCTCTAATCATTTAGGATGCTAGAAAACACAACTGAGCAAAAAAGAGGAATTTGTGAATACCATGACTATTTCTAAAAAGAAACAAGAGTCTAATAAATGGCATATCAATTAACAACATTTTTCAGTAGGCTTTACTGGAAAACTTACATTAAATTGTTCTAAATACGCATTCAAAAAACCTCTGTAAAATCTCAAAACAAATATTGACTTCTGAAGTGAATAGAAGTTCAAAGATGGCAGCAATCTATCTTGCTAAAAACTTCCAAGGCATATATAGTTTTAAACTTAGCTGAAGCTTAAATATGTCCTATTTACATTTATAATGTGAAACACAGGAAGTAGTAACAAAAAAAAAATCAGAATACTTATATTAAAAATAGCCATTTCCTGATGCCTGGATATTGTCCCTGTCACTTGAACTCAAGATCTCTAAATACAATAAGAGCAAAGAAAAGTGAAAAACTGAATTCAGCCAAAATATCCTATGATTCAAATATAACTCATGAAATACCAGTTAAATACCTTTTATTCTCCAGACATGATATTATCATTATGGTTAAAAACAAATAAACAACAATAACAAAACAACCAAACAAACAAAAAAGCACGCACACAAAACCCAAAACTCAAAAATCCCCTAATCCAACAACCTCCCACTCCCCAATAATCATACAAACTGTTGCTTTCACAAGCAGACAGAACAATAAGTCCTAACTTACTAAAAAATTGTATCATTCATTACTTACTTTATCTCTTTGACTCCACTCATCTGGAAAGACTACAGCAAGGTCCAGTCTGTGTTTGTGGGTGAGCCAGAGAGCAGCTGCTACACGAGCTGTGTAAGAGTGCAGTTAGAGGTAGATGAAACTAATGGACTTCAGAACTTCTCTTGTTCCATCTCTGCAGAGACAAGGCTCCCAGTGATCCATGTCCCCATGTGCAGCCAGTGGAAGTCTCATAAGTTGTGTGTTGCCAATTATTGCTCAGGCAGACACACACACACACAGTGCAAACAGTACACACGTGGCCAAGCACACAGACTGTACAGTGAGAAGGGCCTATGCTGCAGCCCACACCAACACAAACAGCTTTTATGCAATTGTGAACAGCACACAGAGCCCAATTTTCTCTTTTCTGTTCATCTGACCAGGACTGAAGTTTGACACACAGACATAACACAGGATTACCCATAGCTGGCCCCTAGATCCTGATATCCTTCAGTTGTTCAGCCCCTCAACTCTCAGCTCTCTGGCTTGTGGTCCTACACTAGAGGTTGGCACTCTGATCTCTCTCCCTACCCACCAGTGAGTGGCTGAAGTCTGATAGCTGTCCTGCATACACACATACACACACACACACACACACACATACACACTCATTACAGCCTCTCCAACGTCAGGCCTATGATAGTCAAAGTGGGGTTCACAGATCCTGGTCTATCCACTATTTGACAGGTAGACCCATGGATTTTCAGCCCATGTTCTCTCAAACTCTCTCTCTCTCATTGCATGTAGTCACACCTTTTATCCTACTCATCTGTTAGTCTCCTTTGGAGTTTATTACCATTCAAACATACAGGCTTACGATAGAGAGCATGCTCACATACAAAGGTGGTTAGAAATAGGGTTTAGTATAAATGCAGAACACACTGAAGTGAAAATGTGCCATGTTCAGCCTGAAAACTGAGTTTTGGTTTCTTTTTCTTTCAGCTGTCCCACATTTGTCCCTACCCAGTATCAAGGTGATCTTTAAAGCTCCTTCCAACCCTAACTGTTCTATTTCTATGATACTGGTGGATGTTACATCAAGGGCGATAGGCTAAGTGTTCTCCTCTGGTGGTATAAGGAGTAACCAGTTCAGTGTGCTCCATTAGGTTGCAAAGGTTTTTTTCTCTGCCTTTCACATTGCTTCTCTGAGCCTCACCAGGTCCTGTGTTTAATTTGATTAGCTTTCAGTCAGACGACCCAGCCTCTACCTTACAAAGGGAGTGATATTTGGAGTTTTGCTATGTAGCTGCTACTTTTCACAAAACTTACAAAATTATCTTTGAGGTTTGTATTTTAGTTTTGATTTTGAAATCACTGGACAACAGATTAGAAGTGTGATCATGTATGACTAAATTTTGCAGGAAATTAGGAATGTTAGTAATCTTCCTTTTCTTCTTCTTTTAATACTGCACTTTCTTTATCTCTCATTAACTAACTAATTTCTCCCATTGCCAGTAAATCTAAGGACACCTATTTTCTATCTAGGCAAGAAATTCCTTTCAACCCTATATTGTTTACATTTATTACCATGAATCTTTGTCCAGCTATATGCATTTTCCATGTCTTCTCTCATCCTCAGTAGTACATACACACTACAAGCCGGATTCTCCTTTAATGTATTTGGACAAAAATCTAGAATTGCTATCTCAATTCTTTCAAGCATTTCTACTCTAAATTTTTGTCAAACTTTAAACTAGCCAATGTCTATTTGTCTTTTTAGGAGAAGTATTTCGTTCTATCGTTCTTAATTTGTTTGCTGTTCCTGCAGAGCTATGAAACTGGTTCTGTTTTTCTTCTTCAATTTTCCCCTAGTGAAAACAGATCATGGCTTGTAGCTACCTAGAGCTGTCTTAAAAAATTAATGTCCTGGCTGTCTCCTCTCCCAATTTCTTGCCCACCCACAGCCTGCTCTCTGCAAAGCCAGAGTCAGAAACACAGCACACCTTGTGGAAGCACTGTTCGGCAACAGCTAAAACCTCAGTTTGTTACCAGCTCTATTTTGGTCACCAGCATAAAACACAGCATCATATAGACTGCTATAAAGACAATTAACTTCATCCCATCCAAACCCAGTACATTCCAGTAGTATTTTCATAATTTTGCAAGACAACTCAAAATTTTTTCTTAATATTTTGATTCAACCATTGGTTAAGATACCCTTCTTACCTTCCATCCATCTGATGTCTGTACAGTCATTATATCAATTAAGGTATAAATTAGGTGTAACTCAAATAAATCAATGAAGAATACTAGTGCAAAGCACTGAAATACCTTTGCCTGGAAAAGACTCAAAAGTCATGTACTTACATGCACAGAGGTGGGCCTATTTGCAGTATATTAATTTTCTTGTAGTTACACAGCATGGCATTTTTTGCAAGATTATATTTTGTCAGTACATGATACCATCTGACAAACTATATAAGTATTTTGTATCTGATTCTTCTGAATACTTATAAAAAGAGAATAAAAAAAACTTGTAGAAATATTATGTTCATGGCTGTATGCACAACTTTTACACAGCAAAGTATAAAGCATTAATACTCACTTTTAAAGTTGATACATCTGTAAATAAACTACCCTGATTTGTACAGCAACCTACAATTACATTTAAAAACACATGCATTACAGAAAGGTTACATTAATAAAATTAAAATAATTATTCTTCTATCCCATAATTTTTCATTATTATGGAAGAATTATGGGGAGGAAACATGTATGATGATGAAATTATTAGTAAGTTACCCCAGTATAATAATTATTACAGTTATGATTATGAAAAATCAAATCACATGGACATCTCTAGGTACATAGTGTCCAATTAAAGAGAAAACATAATTATTTGTCGCAAGAAAAATCTGCCAGAATGCTAACTGTGGTAATTTTAGTGAAGGTTGCCAGTATTACTGAGACTGGCACAGTGGCAACTTGGAACTGTATATTCAGTTACATCAATTACTTTTCCAGGATAGGACATTCAAAGGACGCATTTCTTGGAGCTGTTCTACTGTTCTGCTCTTCTAAGAAATTTCAAGATTCATTTCCTGGTAATTTTCACTACAAAGGAAAAGTAGTGCTACGAAAAATGCACCATGTGCACATACCTGTGAAGAGTCGAACTTGAGAGAGGATCCTTTTCCGTTGTTATAGATTTTCAGTTGTTGCTTATTTAAAAATTCACTACCTACATTTCTCTCCCTTCCCTTTTCAAAATCTATGTTTTAAACACTTATGAATTGCTAAGAACAAAAGCTGTGTAGTAGTAATTTTTTTTTTTTTAGGATTATATATGGCTTGAAAAACTAGACAGAACCACTGCGTTCTTTTAACGCACTTGCAGTGCAAAGTCACAGACGTGAGTGTATATAGATGGACAAACATTCAAAGAATGCTAGTCATGTAAAATCCTGATATAAGATAGTATTCAACAGTTAGGCAGTAGAAAAATTCCATCAGAAATGAAAATTGAGAGTTCCAATTACAGTGTGAAATTTTCCTTAGCTCTTCACAAGTAGAGGTATTCAATTTTTTTCTCATTTTCTTTCTTTTCAGAGAATTTTAGGAGAGTACTTGTAGCATATTTGAGGGTAAAGATTCAAGGCCAACTGCTCACTAATCCAGGAAGAAATAATAGAGATCCATTAGGGCTAAGCTCCAACTACTCCTGCTTTACCTCACCTAAGAAAAATGCTTGAAAAATACATTAAATAAAAATAACAAAGAACAGGAATAGAGAAATCGAGAGTTTGTTGTGTAGAAGTGCATAAACTGACATCTTCGGCGTTTCAGAGATGAAGCAGCTGTTCCAAAGGGAGGTTAGGAGGAAGACCATAAAGCCTTGGGTGTATTGCCAACAACTTTGTTGCAGAATCAAACTCTGGCCTGAAGAGTATCTACCTTAAGTTACAGAGAAAGGTTTACAGAAAGAGAGAAACACAGCGTCAAAAGGGCAATATACATGGCAACACATCTGTCTGTGGGGAGAAAGTAAGATATTAGGGCAGAGAAATTATGAAAACTGTATTAAAGTAAAAGACACAAACAATTTCCTTTGATACATTTTTTTCTTTCTCATAGTTCCTTATCTTACCAAACTGAAATAGTCCAGAGCAGACGAGAGATGTAACAAGCTGCAACTCACAAAGTTGAGTTTCCTTAGTGTGCCTCTTTGAGAAATCTGCAGTCCAAGAACTACAACCCAGGTAGCAGAGTGATACAGCTCTGAGAGCTTTGTTGAATGAGGAAATAATATGCTTGTCATTCAGTATGAATACCTATATCCACCACTGCCTGTGATGCTCAAATATCCTTCAAGGACAACTACAGAATTCTGATGACTTCAGCTTACATGTCAAAACTGTGCTGGAAAAGGCATTTTTAGCAGCAGTCCTCACTTTATGACAGGCATGCAAATATCTAGGCAGAAATAATATCATATCATATCATTCTGTGAAAAATATATGTTACATGTGCTACACAGATCAAAACTTCTTAGTAATTTAAGGTGACTTATGGTTGGACTTATTCTCAGTTTATGAAAATAATGCTACAAATTCCACTTAATCTTCTCTCAGCCTAAATTATTGTAATTATTAGAGGAACTACTATTTCTTGTGCCAAGACAGCAATCAAAAGTCAGTCAGGATCAGGAGAGACTGCACCCATACCAGTAAATTAAATGTGCCAGGAACTACTCCTTGTCATTGAGGCCAGTGATCATGGATCAGCTAGTGTCCATGATTGGAAACATGTTGATGACCTATTGGAAATGAGACTATGCCTATATAAATTCCTGAACCATTCCCGATAATTATGTGGAGAAACACAGATAGCATGAGAATCCCTACAAGCAACAGACCCTACTACTACTACATTTATAAATAAAGGTGCAGCCTCTTATGATGGACCAATTAAAAAAATCACAAAAGAAGGCATAATTCCTCACCTAATTAATCTGGAACACCATTTGAAGTTAATCGTAAGTGAATGTGATAAACAGGAGGAAGAGAGAACTGAACACTGGAATTAAAATATGACAACATGAATATGCAAGCTGTAAAACTTGATTGTTACACACTGTGCAAAGGTCTGGATTCTTGTCGGGGAGACAAGAAGGAGAGGAAAGAGTCATTCATCAGCTTTCTTCCACTGGTGCAAAATTTAACAATCACTGGCTGGTCAATTTATATAAAGAACACCATAAAGTGGATTTAGAGGAACAAGTTTAAGAAAAATATGAATCCAAGAATATGGCATACTTCAAAATTGCAATGGAAAAAAGTATAAAGAGAGCCACTGAAGGAGCAGAAAAAGAAATTTCACATCATGGAAAAAAAAGGAGAGATTGGAAATACGTGACACCAAATGACAAATGTCAGAAATGAGAAAAACCCATGAAAGTTAGTGAAAAAAATTTTAATTTCATGCGACAAGATGAGAAGAATAAAAAGTGGCATGGTAGAAATGACGGAGTGGGTAAAAGGTCTTACCACTTTAGTTGGAAACCTTTGCTTGGTGGGCTTGTGATAGTAAATGAAAAAGAAAAGAGATGAGAGTCACAAGCATTTGTCGCAATTTCTCAGGCAACTGGGAAAAGAAGTTAAGAAAGTAAACAGTGTGCATAGCATAAGGCTGTGAGGGGTTGGATAAGAGTTTGTTATGCCAGAGAAAGCAACCAAGATGGAAGAGATTACAGAATCACTGAATATCCTGAGTTGGAAGAGTCCCACAAGGTTCAAGTCCAACTCCTGGCCCTGCACAGGACATCCCCAAGAGTGGCACCATGTGCTTGAGAGAATTGTCCAAACACTTCTTGAACTCTGTCAGGCTTGGTGCTCCCTGGGGAGCCTGTTCCAGTACTCAACCACTCTCTGGGTGAAAAAACATTTTAATAACCAACCTAAACCTACTCTGATAGAACTTCAGCTCATTCCCTCAGCTCCTGTCCGTGGTCACCACAGAGACAAGATCAGTGTCTGCCCTTCCTGTTCCCCTCATGAGGAAGATGTAGACTGCAATGAGGTCTCCCCTCAGTCTCCTCCAGGCTGAACAGACCAAATGACCTCAGCCACTCCTCATATGGCTTCCCCTCAAGGCCCTTCAGCATCTTCATAGCTCTCCTTTGGATGCTGTCTATTAGTTTAATGTCTTTCTTACATTGTGGTACCCTAAACTGCACACAATATTCAAGGTGAGGCTGCTGCAGTACAGCACAGAGCAGGACAATCCCCTCCCTTGCCTGGCTGGTGATGCTGTGCCTGATGCACCCCAGGACATGGTGATGAATTGACTTCTTCAAACCAACAAAAAGCGAAAAGGGAGAGAAAAATTGCATAGCAGAAAGGTTTCATTTCTCACCATCCTGTGTATGAAGAATCCACAGAGTAAGACCTCCTAATGAAAGAGATCTAAATGGTAGATATGAGGCTTAAAAAGTGATTCAGATAATCAGATAATTAGAAATGGCAATGACAGCTAGGATAGAGAAAAAAGTCAAAGGCCTGGGCACATGTTAACAGGGGAAGGGTAAAGATGGAGAGATGGGCTAAGAGGGGAAGATCTGAGGTACAAGAAGCTAATACAAATTAACTGTTGGAGAAAATAGATGGAAAACTGAGAAACAAACAATTGGCAATTGGTGGAATTCATAAGCCATTTACCAACAACACAGTAAATGAACCAGTAAACAAGTCAACATAGCAGTTATGAAAATTGTCGTATAGGACAGTAACAAGTTGCACGTGCTGATACACATAGAAAGGGGAACAAAAGAAAGACTTGGCTTGGTTGGTCAATAATAGTCAAAGCAGCTGGGCAGCAGCTGAGCACCAGATGTGGGGGCTGCCACTATAGTATGACCATAGCAAAGTCAAGGACCTGGATCAATTTCCCATGATGCATTTTGTGTCCATATATGACACACCAAGGCTTTGGTACATACCAAAGCCTTATGGACCACATTTGAAGGAAGAGTAAGAGCTGCATATGTACACAATGTGTAGTCACCTTCAATACAGGCTTGGAAACAGCAGGACATATTTCAAAAAATATTGCTGAATTACAAATGGCAGGTTTAACCATAAATCTTAAAAAACACAGCAACATACTATAATCTATGTATATACAATGTTTAATTTTTTTAAGTTCAAAGAGAAGTTCAACAATAAAGACAGCAGCCGAGTCCCAGGGGATGATAAGACTATACATATACTCCCATTTAGTGTACCATTTCTTAAAAATAGGCAGATTTTGCATGAAATTTGGTCGAAGACATGATCTTTGAACAACTGGTATCTGTAGAGGAAGTACATTACCCCAAAAATTTATATTTCAGAATGAGCTAATGAAAACTTTGTAGTAACGAAAACACAAGTAGTCAGGGCCTTTTTTGCTATGTATACCTGATTGTTTATTTTACTTGATATATTAATAAACAAGCTTATCTGTAGGATGTTTTATTATTTCCTTTATGCTCAAAATATATTTCTTTTAAAATAGAAACAATACAGAAGTATCATCAGTCTGATGTAGCAGTTCTAACTGCTATTATGTGCTAATATTTTTAAACTTTAAAAAGTTTAAAAACTTCTCCAAAATTTGTAGTACTATTGCTAATTAACAGCTATATTTTTTTCCTGTTTGGTTTCTAAATGTGTGATTTTTTCTAAATGTTGATTTGTAACTAAATTCTAATTGACTCCATCTTTCTACATAATAAAAATCCCTACATAAGACAAATTCATATTTTCCTCTGAACAAAATCTGTAAATATACTACTGAGATTATTTAATATATTTAGTAAATTGCCACCAGGTGTTGTATGAACCTTAACTAAAAATCATAGTCAATGTAGGTTTTTTGGAAAGAAAATCTCTATCTCTGTTTGCAATAAAATTATCAGACTTTTGTGGAGATTTTCCTTGCATTTCTTTAAAATATTATTTTAAACAACTGCTTGTATTATCTCTAAAACTATTATAACTTATATTTGGAGACTATTAATATTTTGGAGATTATTAATCAATACTTGTAATAAGTCATAACAGCAGCTTCAAAGACAAATGTTTTATAGGTGTTAATCAGCTATGAGTATAGATGAATGAACTATTTTCACTGGATCATTTTTCAAATCATTCAAGAGACACAAACAACATTTCAAATAACTTCTTAATTTTAAAACCTGCTAAAAAACATGAAAGTAAACTCCTTTTCTAAGTAGTCTCAGTCAATACCAGAACTAATTGAAAACCTATAAATTTAGTACAGTGCAGCATGTAGTCTCTATCTTGCTCTGCCTATACATCAATAGGTCATTCTCAGTTAATTAAGTGAAGGCATAATCAGCTTAATTTATGTAGTTCAGGTCAGTTAATGATATCTTAGTACAGTACCTGAACATTTGGCCTACCCATATAACTAGCTGGATATATCCAGTTCATTCTGTAGCTCTTCAACTTCAGCTCTTCATGTTTTATCTCAGATTTCATTTCACACAGCTTAGTCTGAAGCTGACAAGTCTAATTTCTTGAGAATAGAGCTGAAATCAAACCAGAACAAGTTAACAGATTAACAAAGCAATGTGATTGCATTGTAGCCTGTGAAAGTATTTTATACAGAAAAATCATAAAAGGTGACAGTTCAAAATTAGCTACTTCTATCACCTAAGTAGGTAATATTTTTAAATGGTATAAAAACAATACACAAAGGAATAATAATAAATAAAGAGTTAGGGCTGGAAAACATACTATTTTTACCATAAATTACATAGTTTTAAAATGGCTATAAAAAGCAAGAATTTTACAGAACGCTTACAACATATAGTGTGGTACCTCAATAAGATGATCATCCTTTTCCTGTTGCAGAGAAAGCGTTTTCTTCTGCTGTCTCTGTAGCTCATCTCCTCTCTGAAGGTGCAAGTTTACACACAAAGACAAACCACAATGTCAACCAATTGGACCTCACTTAAGGAACCAAAGAGATCGATTTGTAAAGCAAAGGATGAACAGGACCCCATTTCTGAAGTACGTTGCTCAAACTGCTCTTTCATTAAAAGATGCTCTCCCTTATTGATTTTGGCTTAAATAATGAGAAAGCTTATCCAAAAATCTTTAGCATTTGGGCTCAAGTTAAGGAAATCAATAGAGTCATTTCCCATTTGAACTGCATATGTGAGTTTTATGTACGAGAGACAAGACAAAGCCCAAATCGGATAAATCAATAACATTGTCAATAGAACATGAAGCTGACAAATGGCATTTTTAAGCAATTAAAGAGAGCTGTAAACATACAGAAGCTAATCAATTACAGTGTTCTTCTATTAACAGTTTTTAATTTATACAAACTTTGTTAGGAATCCCAGGGAATGAAGATAACAATACGTGTTTCTTCCTACTGTTTAAGGATTATGACATTAAAGCTTTTGTTCTTTCAATATGTAAATTTTTATACGATCATGGTAAGAAAAGGAAATATTTAATTAATCATTGAATTCCTATACTATTATGTCTACATATGTAATAAACATAGTGGACACAGCACATGACTGTATTTTTGCACCCACTAGAGAGTAGAAGGACAACAGAAGTATGCAAGTATCAAGCAGTACAAAGCAGAGAATCACAGACATGTTGATTGCTAGGGATGTCTATAGGTCACCTAATTGAACATCTCACTTAAAGTAGGACCACATGCAGTACTAGATTGGGTCAACTTTGGCCTTATTTAGACAAGTTTGAAAAAAAAACAGGGATGGAGATTCTATCACTCAACTTCATAAAGTGTTCCAGTGCTGCATGAACCTCCTGGTGAAGTACTTTTTCTGATGTTGATGCTGAAGTTGAAACTTGTGGCTTTTGCACTTTAACACAGCAAGTGCCAGTACTAAGGAGAATTAATTCCTTCTTCCTTGCCATGTACCTTCAAATTGCAATGACTGCTTGAAGGGTCTCTTTAGCCTTTCTTTCACCGGGTTATGTAATCTGTAATGCAAGACCATGTGCTTCTGATCTCTAACCATGTTATGCTCTTGTTAGCCCTCTTTTAGATTCTGTCCAGCTTTCCAACATCCTCCTTGAACTGTAAGGTAGACATCCAAAAAAAAAAGTGAAGTACAAAGGAACAACAATTTTCTTTGGCATATTCTCCATGTTCCTTCCAATGTAGCAGAGTTTGCCTTATTCGGGGTGACAGGATTCCATTCACACTCAACTTGCAAGCCACTATAACCTCTCCTTTCAGCAGAGCTGCTACTAAGTCAATTCGTTTCCAGGCTGTACTAATGCACTTGGCTGTTTTTTTCTCAAGTGCAGGACTTTTGCATTTCTCCTTCCAAACTTATCATGTTTCTGTTGATCCAGCCCGTCTGTTTCTCAATGTTTTTTCATCCAGTGTCACTTAACCTTCCCTTCACAATTTTGCCTTACATGAAAATTTGCTGAGGGTCCATTCTATCTCATCATCTTGAAATATTTTCATCATTGAAGTAAATAGCTGAATAAGAAAGGCAGCAGTATTGACTGGATGTCATCTGGAAGCTGAGCCATTAATTACTATCTTCAGAGTCCAAATACCTGCTCATTTTTCAATCCATCTACCAAGCCATTCATCCAACACATTCATCTCAGATTATAAATAAAAATACAATTGAAAAGGATTTTAAAAGTCGTGCTTAAGTTGAGTTATATTACACGGGCCCATGTAACCAAACCTTCCAATACAGAAGGCAATCAGATTAGTCAATTGTGATGCTCATGCTGACTGTTCAGGTGCAACAAGTGCACTGTCATAACTCAGCATGCACAACCTTGTCTCATAACATAATTCTCAAAATGTAAAGGCACACATTATGCTTGAAGGCAACAGACAGAACACATTGAGCCTTATCAGCAATAAGAGCACTATATAAATATCCTTGAAACAACCAGATACACAAACATGAAGCTACTATTGTAGATAGCCTTCTTTTCCTTTTCCTCCTCACACAGGACTCTTCAATTGCTCATGCCCAGCATCCAGATATATAAGGTAATAGAATTCCTATTCCTGTTCATCTAAAGAAAGGTATATCTAGAAACAAGAACAAGGTTTGAAAGAGAAAAGCAACCAGAAAACTTGTACTTTTTGACTCAACATCTCAAAGATTATCCTTTACAGGTGTGTAACTTCTGTTTCTTCTATTGATAGTTTATGTGTACATTCAGACTTTAAATTAAACTCCAAGAAAATACTTTATCAACTATCTAGCAGAGCAGTGTTGGAGCACTTATAGCAATCAGCAAATGTAGAACAATATTTGCCTTCAGAAACCCAAAATAATATTGCATTCAGTGGTGATATGACAGGAAACAAAGAAAAAGTTTTTGAACAATGCCAATAATACTGTTTGAGTTCTAGTGAATTATGCCCTGATTCTATTAGGGAGATACATTTCAGCAGTTTCATAGCAAAACCCAATTCAGGCCACTATCCATTTGGACAGCCATTGAGTAGAAATAGCTAAATTTGTAAAATAAAAAGCACGGGAAAATTCCTGATGTCTCTGTGGACCTGTGAATGCCAATAATGTTCTTGACTTTGAACCTATGAAAGGTAAATGCTTATTTCAAAGGTCTCAAGCTCAGGAACAAAAACGAAATCTTAATTTAACTGTTACAGGCAAAAGGAGGTAAATTTAGGAGATACATTAGAAGAGAGACTCTGATTCCGAAAAACAGGTGCAAGAAAGACCATCCTTCATATAGTTGAATTTGTCCATCTCTTTGCATCAGCAGTGACAAGAAGAAAGCAGGTTTTTATAGGTATAGGAAGAAATAAACAGGTACTTAATATATTTAAAGAAGAATCATTAATACACATTGTTCTAATTTTACATCCCACTGGACCATAGGGTGCCTGAATTAAAAACACTCTTCAAGAAATATCTGAACTGCAGGATCAGAGATAAAGCAAAAGCTATCAGCTATCAGGCAGATGACTTAAAATTGTGGGAACCTAAAGGGAAAAGACAGAAGAGCACACAAAGCTATGAACAGATCTGCAAGGAACTTCTTTCTATTTTTGCTAGCATAGCAGACACTGTTCTAATCTATCCTGTGCAGGAGGTGCACCTTTTAATTGTAGCTGTTGGCCAAGAGGTCAATTGAGCAACTGCATTTGGTAGAATGGAACTTTTCTACAAGCAAAGAAGCTCTAATGACTATTGACTGTCCAGTCACTTTGACAAAGTCTGTAAAGTGATCTGTAAAGACATATAACTTGACTTTGAACACTCAACTTCACACCTAGATACTTAAAAAGAACCTTGGCCTTCTACACAGGTGTAAGTGTGTAGAGTATTATGCTGTTAATCTCCTTATTCACCACTTTTTTGGATAAGCATCAAGGGACACCTTTGTAAATCAGTGTTTATGATTAACTGCTGTTAATGTATTTTTGAAAACTAACATCATAAAAAGAAGACTAAAGTGAAAGACCTCAAACTGACTCCAGCTAAAAACAATTGAATATGTAAAAAAAAAAAAATTTTGGAAAATGAGAGTTATAAAACGGTTTGCAATATTTCATGGGTTTTTGTTCTTTTTTGTTTCTGTGTTCTTTATATCTTCACTTTTCACTGTTCTTATATTCTATGTTTTTTTTAATTCTGTATTAGATTTTAGTCACAATAGACAGAATTCTGTTTTAACATCTTGACCATGATAATGGAAGATAGAAAGTTTCAGTTCTCCTATATTCAAAATGGTTTGCTAAATTTCTTCTCCACTTATACCAAAATCTGGTCACTGAAGAAGGTCTTATCAGGTGTATAGATTTAAATATTCCAAAGGTTTAGAAACATAGGAATCATCAGTGGCCTCCACCACTAATAAAAGTAAAGTATATAATGCAGTCTCCTTTCTTATAAAAAACAGAAAATTTCTACATGATATCCTGAATATACCTTCAATGGATAATATGAAAATTAAAACAGTTTTCTAATCATTAGTGCTGGAAAGGATATTTAACACTGACAGACAGAATTTAACAACAGATAGAACAGGAAAAAAAAAAAAAGAAAAATGAATTTGAGCTACTCCTGAATTTTCTTGCAGGAAGAGCAAGCAGACCCTTTGTCATCCTGTAAATGAAAAGACCATGGTCTTAACCTGAAGATGAAAACATTTTATTAGCCAAATTTCAAAGTGGCTCTATCTTTATACATATTTATCTAGCCTAGAAGATGACTGCATTTTATGCTGGTCTCTATAAGTTGGAGAAATATCGAGCACTGAGCTGATATCACATACAATCAACAAGGAAATAGCATAGCCTAGGGTATGGCAACTCACTGAAGGCACTTGACCTTCTTGCACATGACAGTGAACAAAACAGATGGCAAAACTAAATTCTAAAGAGAAGCACAGAAAATACTTTGTCCATTTGTTCATCATTAGATACTGGAATATTTCTAAAGAAAACCAATTTTTTTTTCATTTAGAACCTAAAAATGCAATTTACCAGAACACAAAAGCCCATGTATGACACTGGGGTTTTTCTGTTTTTCTAACACCTATAAAATATCAAAAACTTAAAGATAATCAGTCATCCATGCAAATCCCACTCATGCGTGATGCAACCAAATTGAAAGACTGACTGACAAGTTATGAAGTATTTGTGAACCTATCCTTTCTCAATACATTTTCATAAAGGAGATAACATCCAGCACCAGACAATGGTAAGTAAAATTACTGATGTAATGAACTAGTGGTATTTTTAAAATTCATGACTGTCATCTGCTTCCAGTTTTTCAGGGAGGCTGATTACTTGATCCAATAAATGTCTTTGTTTAATCTGTCTTCACCTCATTACCAGCCATTTTCTACTATCTTGAAACAAACAGAGAGTACAACTCTAATCGCTGACTGGTGTAGTTTACTTCAGCTATCATAGTTAAGTTTTTCCTTGAGTCTTCTCAGGAGAAAGAATAAAAGAAAAATGAATTTACAGAAAACAGAACAAAATGAGGAGTTTACAAAATCATGTGGGTACACCTCATGGCAAATGCAGCCAATTCCAGGAGAGAACACTGGTCCTCTTAAGGCAGAAAAGGACAATTCACTTCTGTCACAGAGCCTGGTTTTCTTGAGCATGTAATTAATCTTCTTCCTTATCAATAAACTCCTGACAAGATTTCCCTAGATGTGAAGGCTCTTGTGCAACAATATCCATGAATTCCTAGAAAGCACTCAGAAAAAATAAGAAATTTGTATCCCACATTTTTTAAAATTTAGTGCACAGTGTATCTGTTCTTACTCCTCACATTAAGATTTTTATCATGATAGAATTTCACAGAAGTTTGCATTAAAAAGGAATTCGCTATTCCTGTTATAGCATTTGAAAGACTAAGTGTGATTATTGTTGATAAAAAATTCTTGAAGATAAACAGATTAAGACAGGAATTTCTGCTCCATTTGAAATTACCCAAAGTCTCAGGAAAACCCTGAATTAGTTTTTTTACTCTTAACTGAGAAGTTAAAAAATGTTTTACTATTTCTTTAGGTTTCTTGGTCGCCGTTTTATACAGGAAAAAAAAGTGTTATATTGTATAGTTCACAATATAAGTAAATTGGCTCAGAAAAACTGCATTCTCCAAAACACCTTGCCAGTTTAAGACTGATGTTATAACTGTTAGCAAAGGGAGAACTCCAGGGATTGGGAGTTGAATGCTTATATGCTGCTGTTAAATGAAGCAGTTGTGGTTGAGAAGCCTCTGCCTGAATGCAATTTATTTTACAATATCATCTGGGGACAAAGTATAGTTTAAGATGCAAACTGAAATGGCATTTTCTGGTAACACAGAAATATCCCTTAGCTGACTTAAGAAAGAAATGAAGCTGAAAACTGGACCAGTATAAAACAATTGATCATTTTGGTTTTTGATGGTAGTAGTCTCACAAATGTTTCTTAGGCTGAAAGTCATTCTGTGTACGGGAATGCAGCAAGTGCGTCACAATGGGTAACCATATCTGAACTGCTTAAGGACACAGTGCCAGCAAGGTAATTCAAGCTAACTTTTCTAAGAAAGGAACACGGATTCAGAAGATAAACTGTAAATCCTGGTGTCCCAAATCTATATATTCTTAAATGTACAGATGTGCAGATTGAAACAACTACCAAAGAAAAAGTATATGAGATGTATCTTAAATTAATCTCTATGGTTCATCAATACATTTTCGTGTTCTGAATTTTGCTGCTAATATAGGAGTGAATCCCAAAATTCAAAGAATTTCAACTAATATGGTGTCATGACCCCTGTCAAACCACCACATATGAGATTAAATAGGACCTAATTTACACATTGGTTTCAATATTTGCAACTGGACCTGTCCACAAAGTCAATCCTAATCCACTACTATTTAATGACAGACTTTAAAAACCTCAAAAACCTCTATTTATAAGCTACTATGAAATGAATCAATAACCGTAAGATATCAATAGTAATATTAAAAGCATAATACCTTTCCACTCTGTGATAAAAAAGTAGAAATCAAAAGAGTAAGAAACAACCACGAGGACTTTTGTAATTTTGAATAAAAGTATTTTTTGTTTGGTTTTGGTAGCAGATAAGTCAAAAAACATGGGAAAAATTCCAAAATGACATTGAATAAATAAATAAATAAATAAATAAAACTTTTGAAAGTTCAATTCTACAAAACTCACGAATTTCCATCTTTGCTTTTGACGAAATTTTCACCGACTGTTTTTCCTCTATTTATGCATACAAGGAGAGCTGTGAATGTCTATACGAAGGTGAGCACTAAGGGCAACCAAAGCATTTGATGTAGAAATAATGTGATGAAAAGCAAGGTCGCCTGGGTTGCAAAATAAGTACTAATAAAAACAAGAGGTGGAAGACAAGGTTAGAAAAAGAACTAGCATTCAGATACTTAAAGACTGATATGTAAACATAGATATTCAGGTGAAACCTAGAAGGCAAAAGCTACACTTAAAGAAAACTGACATTTACAGTAAGAGGGTGTGGAAAAGTTGGACAAAGACAGGATACAGAGTAGATAGCAAGTGACAGAAGAAAAGGTACTTAAATGGGGATATAATATATTGCAGCCATACAAAGGTCTATGTAAAGGTACATTTTCTTTAGGTTGCAGTTTGCTTCCCTTCTTCTACTCTAAATGCATGTTTTCTTTACATCCACATTGGGCAGACAAGCTCCTGCTCTACTGTTATTTCACAATCTACTTATCTTTCTAAATTTATAGTTTCAAACTCCTTGCATCTGAAATTTGCTTCTCCAAATTATCTTTTTTTTTTTTTGAGAGAGAAACTCTGTCTTAGCAAAGTCAATTGCCAGAACTCTCTAAATGGAATTAGGTACTTATATGTAGCTTATTCCTTACTTGATTCAGCTCCTGTATCCAGGAACTTAACCAGAGGGACCCTTTGCATCATATTACTGCTTTTATGTCATATGACCAGGTTGTGCTAACAGAGAGTTGGAAAGATACAGGCTTCTTCACCTATCTACTAAATCTGTGCCAGCAAAGCAATACATTCCTACTCTATGCACAGAATATCTTTGGAAATGTAAATTCTACATTTAAATAGACCTTGAGTTTATATTTAGATTTAAATACTTTTCTAGAATTTTGTTTTCTCAGCTTAAGCAATCTTCCTTCCCCAAAACATACCACTAGTTCACGTATTTCAATAATTTATTGCACAGATTATTCTTATTTTAGTTATAGTCAATCTTTTTCTATTAAAAAATTTCAGAGGTTTAAACTTTTAGACATTTTTAATCTCTTAGGCATTTTAAACTGCATCAAGTTAATACCTCACATATAAGTCATCGGTGTATAAGAATACACAATCAATTTATATTTGAAATAACTCTTTGTTTATACACTGTCAAAAATTAATCAGTGTAAATTGATTATTTTCTTTATAGCCTTAAGAATTACAAAGCGCATCCTATTTATAAAATATTTTTGCAGAATTCAATTTCCATGTCTCTCATATTTTTAAAAACAATTCTTTCAAAGACTTGGTTAGCCACACCACTTGAACATGAGCTTGGCAGTAGTGTTGGTGTCACAGAGATTATATGCTTGGATTTCAATGAGGTCAATGAGGTGACTGCAGAGCTCACTGTACAATAGCCTTCACCATCTAATCCATAATGCAGCACTGTCAAATTATGATCATGCACCTGCAGTTTTCCAAGGAAAAGAATTCAAAATGAGAAACTCCATCTGGACCATTATTCTTTTTTTCTTTTTTTAAGCATCTTCCTCATAATGAAAATGACAACAACATTCACAGTTAAAGACACTTATTGTAAGTATTAGATGCTGCTATAGAATGCAACATCTATGCAGTAAATATACTTTACAAAGTGCATACACATTTATTCAAAAATGCTTATTCAGTAGTCTTTGCCAAATCTTTGGAAGCTGTATGAAGTATTATTGTTATATGAACTAGCAGTGCCCATTCAGCAGATCTGTAGTAAAAAACCCACATTCATAGAAAAAACCTATAGATCACAGAAAGAGAGAACTATCATAACAGAGAAAATGCCTTTAGAAAATTAGCACTTCCCAAAAGTTTTACTTAATAGCTTGTGAAAATGTTTAAAATATTCAAGGATATTACTATATTCAAATTCCATCTTCCCCTAATGTTTATTTATTTTAAATGCCATCTTACTTTAAATAAATTACTATTAAATAGTTGTAACCATCTTTTTTCCCATGTTCAATGCTGTATATATCTCCAGAGGCTCAGGAGATCTGCTATACCTTTTCCCTAAAGGTCCTCGGTGTACAATGATTCCTCTTTCTCTTCCCCTTCTCTCTCCGTGTGGATATGAATTCTACTTATATAGCTGCAAGGAGAAGAAACAAGAATTTATCTCCAGTTTAAAATTCTGATTTTGTAAACTTATGTTTTTATATTTATTCCTTACTTTCATTTGCGCTTATACTCTCCTGCTGAACAAATGTTACTGCCTGTCCCTGTTTTGTTTCTTTTCCACTGGCACAGAAAGTTTCTATGCACTTAACTATTAAGTGTAATTTTACCAAAAAGAGTCTTCCCCTTTCCTCTTCCCCCCGGTTTATATGCTGAGCATGATGATGTTGTATGGTGTGGGATAATCCTTTGGCCAGTTGAGGTCATCTGTCCTGGCTGTGTCCCCTCCCAACTCCTTATGCAGCCCCAGCCTGTTTACTGCTGGGGTGGGGTGAGAAGCAGAAAAGACATTGGCACTGTACAGAAATGCTCAGCAATTATGAAACATTCCTGCATTATTGACACTGTTTTCAGCACAAATCCAATACATAGGCCTACTATCAAGAAAATTAACCATACCACAGCACAAACCATCATGAATGTATTCACTGAACAAAACAAATCCACAGAAATATAATTAGTCAGATTAAAAAATCACAACTTCTACTAAATTGACTGTGAAATTTTGAAGTCAACAATAAGAAATGCTAAAAACTTGACTAAAGCTGTGTTCTTTTCATACTCTTGAAAGGGAACCCAAATCCTGGAAATTGTAGAAAAAGAAGATAAGTTCCAAAACCAGCAGTCCTTCCACAAAAAATATGGCCAGAATTCCCTTATGGAACAGGAGACCAATGTGTATTTTAATAGCCTCAAAAATATTTAATGGTTTAGAAATTCTTTTATAAAAACAGATAAAATTCTGAATATTATCAGTTACATTTTGGATTGCTTTCAAATATAAAAAGAGAATTTATAGGTAGTAAAATGGTCTGCATCACACTGCTGCCAATAATTTTTGGTGGAAAGTGAATGTTCCCTTCCCACAGACAAGGCTTTACCTTCATATATTCTTCTAAATGATTCCATGAGCAAAGAAAAAAAAACTCACTTATATGTTATCTCCTTAGTATCAAAACCTTTCCAATTTAATATAGATACCTAAACTGATTATTTAGAGTGCTGATTTATAAAGAGGAAAACAAGAGTGTTCAGTGACTTTGATGTTCTTTTATCATTATTTTTCATCTGACCTTTAATACCTTTGTGTAACTCAAAGTGGAGTGGAATCAAAAAGCAAAATCTCTCTAACAAGATATACTAAAATTTTATTAATTTAATACGTATAAATATATTTTGCCATACTCAGTTGTTCAGTTGGAAGTCTGACACCCGAATTAAATTCACCATGAATTCAAATAATATTTTACTGGCCATGATATTGTTGGCAGTCTACCTGGTTCTCCTTTGTAAAGTATGGGAACTTTGTGTGAAGGGTCCTGCAAGTGAATGGAAGTTTTCACCATTGAGTACACACCCCGTAGTTTTCAATGTTTGCTCCCATAACATTCCAGGAGAGCTGGAAAATGCACTTCGGGATCATTTGCTGTTTCTCTGTGCACAGCAACAAGGCCTTCTTTGATTTCTGCCACTTTACAGAGCTAAGAAGTGGCTCTAGCAGCCTGCCACTAACAATCAGCTGAATAGAAGTGCTCTGACATGATGCTCAGCTGGGACAACCATTCATAGCAGCATAATCAGCTTCAGCTAAGCCTGGTACCTTTAAGTGCCTATTTAGCTACTTTTAATAAAGACCAGAAGATTAAAAGTCTTTTATTTCCTGCCAAGAGGCTTGTTGGATCCAATGATGAAGGGTGGAAGCAGGTTAGGCTCAAGAATTTTGCTTTCCCTGTGTGTTGTGTCTTATCAAGGTGTCCACAGGTTTGCCATGATTTGGCTCACTAACTCGATTAACAACCCTTAGACAAATGTTTTCAGCTCTGTTTTAATCGCCTTAGCATGAGATAGATCTTGACTTGAATCTTTTTCCACACATATATATATTCATTTCTGTCGTTTGTTGTTCTGGTAAGATCAGCAAACTCATGTCTTAAGATAGTCAACATCTACTAATTATTATAGCAAGAAAAGAGAAAAAATTTCCAATGAACAATGATATTCTGGAATTAAAAGCAGGCAATGCTAAGTTCCCTGTCTTCTTCTTCTTTTATTTTTGTTTTTCAATTTTCTTTTTCTTTTTTTTTTTAATGGGAAAGTAGATGCAAGGTCAGGTGATATACGGTATCTTTTATTGCAGATGCCTCATAATCATAGACACCTCAGGTATTTATAAAGATCACAGCTCTAAACCTTTCTCAGGCATATTTCAAATACAAATTAAGAAGATCAAAATGATTTTGAAATTTTGGTATATTACCACCCAATATGCTTGAATTTATTGAAAAAAGTGTATTACAATATTTTTTAACAGATAGTTGTGTTCATTATACTAAAAGCTGCAGTTAAACAAAAATCTCCCTCTTCCATTTTCCATATTTTGAAAGGTACTTTTTCTGCAGATTCAACAATAGCAGCCTGTAGCAAATTAATATTGTTTATATGCTTCATGTGAGAGTTCAAGCACTGCTTTAAATGCATAGAGTTCTGCACAAAAACAAGATTAGCAGTTTCAGCACTGCAATGTAACAGTATTATGAAATTATTATAGAAATCAATAACACTTTCATTTCCAGAACTAATCTGATGGTAAGATCTTGTTTATAAAGATATTAAACAAATGCATTATTCACATTTTGTAATGATTTTCAAGAAAATGGACATTTTTTTAATTATCGCTTGAAAGTGTTAAAATAAATGAGTGTAATTTTTATTAACAGGAGTTTATTTACATAAAACAAATGCTCATTGAATTATTGAGTGTGATAATATCTACATGCCTAGTCCTGTTTGTCATATTTTGTGCCTTTTGGTGACATCAGAATTATAACAACCTGATTTATGCACTAAATTTAATGCATAATATGACAACATACCGATAGGTATGCCTTATAATGTATAATTTAAACATGATTGCTATATATTTCACCCATATTTTCTTGGCTTTACCAAGATTCTCATGCATCTAGAAATCTCGATTGTAATGCAAGTTGCCAGATATGAATGTCTGTTTGAATTAATGAACATTTTTATAAAAATACTCTGACTATGAATGTTTTAAAAACCTTGTCATAACATTCACCAAACTTACACATGACAGCTAGCATGTGTTACTGCATTTTCATCTTAAATATTTGATGACTGCCTCTTTAAATCCAAGATTCATAACCCAAAGGGTTTCATTTTCTTACAGCATATGTAATTCCAGAGACATTTATTAGTATAGTTCTCATTTTATGCATCAACAAAATATCTTTCAGAGAACCATTAGATGAAGTCCCTGCTTTTCAGACTTTTTTCTGAGCATTTTCATTATAATTGTATATTTTCTTTGACAATGTTTGTACACAGACTATTTGCAATCCTCCCTGCTTCCCTATCTCCAGCCCCATCAGAACTGAACAAAGAATTCTGCAATATACAATAATGCAGAGTCAGAAAATATGAAAGGCATAGACTAGAATCTCATACAGACTATATTAAATATCTGAAAACCCTTGGTAAGCTTTTGTTAACCTCTGAACATACCCAAAGAAACATTACTGCATGCAATTACAATTCATAAAAATCTTCCACAGATTTTCACCTAATGCTGTTAAACTGCTATTACCAAAGCATAAAATGAAGATTTCTTTATTCCTTATTGTCCACATGTAAAACATTAATCAATGAAAAAAATATAAAATGTTAGAATATTTGTAATTATTTAAGAAGCCAATCAACAAACCATTGTTGGTGCAATATATTACTATGTTAGCACTGAAGGTTGTCCACTGACAGGTCACTCTCACTTGACCTTGTACGCACAGAAAGGTAGTTCACCATGGTAACCTTGGTCTTGTGGCTTTCCATACAGTAAATCATTTCAGCCCTCTTCATGTAATTCTTTTATTGGCTGTGCAATTGAAATGTCATGCTTCAAGAACAGAGATGCTGGTAATTTCTTATGGGTGATTAAACTACCTCTGTAATGTATGAGCATGGATGGAATTGTATGCAACAGACTTAAGCATACACTCCTTTTTTTAAAACTCTTTATATTTTTCAGATGCTTACGGAGAAGTTTGCTGTAAGAATAAAAAACAATTCTTTTTTATATGTGCATTCTAAGCAAGCACCAAACAACATCCCTTTTACATTATATTCAGGAGCAAAAGGAAAACAGCAGCCTAGAGAAAAATATTTAATGTTGTTTGTAAAATTATACCTGATTTTTAATCAGACTGACAAATTTCAAAAGTCAAGCTAGTTTACAAAAGCCAAATTAAGCCCAAAGCAGGAGCTGACATTCTTAGTTTAATTATATTAACATATAAAGGTGAGATACTGTACAAAATAATCAGAAAAAAAAATAGGTAGGCAGAATTCTTCAGCTATTATTTCATTTTAGTACTTATATTCTTTGTAATCTGACATAGAATTGAACAAATAAGCCTAATGTTTTCTTTGGAGAGCTACTCAAACTATAATCTAACTGCAGAAAACAAATAAAGATTTAAAATTATTTCTAAATTATCTTTTTAAAAGATACATTCAGAGGAACTACCTTTCTTTTAAGTTTTCTTTTATAAAATGGCACTCTTCTTTATATGACTATAATATAAAACACTTGCTGTAGCTCTATTTGCATGAAGTTCATACTAGGTTTTTTGTCTTTTGCATCTGTCGGGTGAGTCAGAATGACAGACATAAAAAATTATGTGTGTATGCAGTACATAAATGGATACATCTTTCAAAAATATGGGCAGAATTATGTTGATACTACCATTTATGCATTCTTTTCTAATAAAATCCTACAAACCAATCAACCAACCAACCAACCAACCAACCAACAAAACTAAAAGCTACAAAAAATACCATGCCTTTTATACAGTAGAAATTATCTTATAGTTTTCATAGTTTTAATTAACAAAAAATCAGGATAATTCTGACTTTTTTTTAGTTTCTCAGTTGTACCTATTTTTGCACATAGTGAAAAATGATGGTAATCAGTGATTTATTAAAAATTAAAGTAAATAACGGAAAACTGAAAATGCAGTGATAAATTGAGAAACCATTTCACTGCTGAGTTCTGGAATAAATCTAGTAATTGAACCACCTCTAATCACCATATTAAAAAGGGATATGGAATAAGGTTATTAAGGAGAGAGTGCAAGGATCTAACAGATGCTAGAAAATACTTTAGTGTTTTTATAAGACCACAGAAATCAGTTTGTTTTGAACTTAAGAATCCAGATCTGCTATCTGGGGATCTATTTGTAAAGGTATAAAAGGTCTAATATAGTAGACTGATACCCCATTCAGCTGACTTAATGTCTTAGTGATGAGAATGGCAGCTGCTAGACAGAAGTCTGAAAACAGTTCCAGTTGAAATTGTAAACCTTCTATCTTTAGAACTTTTTACACAATATTTAATGTCTTACTTATGGAAAAGTTAATCAATTCAGAAAGGTTGTTGCAGATGGACTTAAGGAAAGAGTTTCACCTAAGCAGTAGCATTATTGCAAGCAGTGGAACACTGCAAAAAAAAATGTAAAAGAGCACTTAGAAAATATACAGAATACTTCTAGTGCATCTTTGCCCTTCAGTTACCAGTGGTAAAAAAATCAAGGTTGTGATTTCCTTTCTCAAGTGTTATAATGGAATAAATCTGATCTTCCATCCTTTTATACAGTGTTGGTATACCATACAATATCTGAGCATTGGTATAAGTCTCATTTCATTTTGGAAAAAAAATCTCACATAAACCTATTTTTGAGGTGGAGAGAGAGCAAACACCTCAAATGAACACCGGAAAAGGGCTATTTCCTGTGTAACTCTGAAAAAAAAAGAGAGAATGGATTTAATTTGGAGTAAGTTCATCTTATTTCTCTTCTGCTCCATTGTGGAACACTGTTTGAATTTCCTTGTGTCTGAGAAAAGTTCCAGTGTTAACCACAAATCTCGAGCATGAAATGGAAAGCTACATCATGGCTGGCACAATGAGAAATCACAAAGAAGGAGTCTGCAATCCCTCATTCTTCTGTTGGTCACTTTCTATATTTTTCTTTGACTATCCAGTATGTCAAACTACATTTTTCAAGCTCTTAAACAGAAAAAGGATTTCTATTATATCATGTTCTTCTAGGTACTTTTGTGGAAATCTGTATATTCTCATTGATCCCACATATTTCCCACTGAATTTTAAAACAAATGTTAAAACAGTGATAATATAGCAAAAACTGTGAAATGGCATGTTGTTATTTAAACAGAAAAAAAAAGGAGAAAAGTTTCTTTCTAGCTATAATTATCAAACCTATAAATTAAATGAAAGACTCATACATCACAACTAGTATGGTCTTAAAAGGGAAAAGAGGTGTATTAACTTCCTTCTGGGAAATAAACAAATCAAATATTTTAGATTTAAAGTGTCGAGGGGAAAAAAGGTAAAGATTTTACAATGATTAGAAGTATAGCTATAAGGGCTGTAGGTGCTTGCTAGATTAAGGAATTTTTTGCTTTAATTTAAAAAAAATCTAAACTCTCTACTGTGGTGAATTTGAATTTTTTTCACATTTTTTACAGGTGTCTTTATACTACATCTTTATACTACATCTAAGCTCTACTACCATACAACTTGGATCCTGCACTGACAAAGAAATGTGCATGACTTAACATAAAGTAGTCCCTTTTACTGGTACATTAAATAACAATTCTAATATATCGTCCTATTAGAAATCCCTTCACTACCCCACACTGTGACAGACTCCGGGTATCCACATCTAACACTTTGACTTATAGCCAGGTGCAAACTGCCATCACATACTGTATTTTGCTTCTTAAGAGAATTGTTATTTCTTTCACATCATAGCAAGGAAAGACAAACAGGCAGGAAATGTTCAAGATTATACTTTTAAGGCCCACTACTCTGAGGTTATAGTCTCTTGATCTTTAACAAAATGCCTGGTTTTCCCCTGTGAAAATGCTGTCTAATGTCAGGTAGTTTGAACTGACTTTTCAGGGAAGCATGATTTCTGTACTAATGTGGGAAGGTGGACCAATTAACTTAGAAACAGTAGGGATCTGACTACAAGAAGTTGCTAGTTAACCTCCAAGCTCCAAGGACAGCTGGGCAATTGTATCCAACATTGTTGACAACAGAAGTAAGACATATCCAGGAGGACTCACACTTCTTTCCACCCTTTATCTCCCACCCTTTCTTAAGTAGTTAGTATCTGTAAAACAATTAAAATCAACTTCTAATGATACAGTGATCTTAAAGGTAACTACAAGGAATAATTTATTTTTTTTTCTGTTGTGCACTGCATTGATTCAACTGACACGAATTTAAATTTTGGCCGAATTTTACTCCTAAATTGCATCATAATTTACCAATTATGATAATAAATTTTGGTGTCTATGTAAGAAGCAAAGATTTAGGAATGGTATTTGCCAATCTAGTGTTTTCTAGGTGCATAACCAGCTCTTCTTTTTTCTTGGTCTATATGTTTTGGTCCTTGCTCCTCAACACAAGATTTTTCCTTCTCCAGTAACCCCTCTATGTATTTGTCCATTTGCACTTTGAGAATTTAGAGGACAGCTAAAGGGAATAGCCATATTTCATTGAACTGATCAATTTTTCTTGGACTACTCTTCTATACTTCAACATGTGTACATTATTTAATCTCCCTTCAAACAATTGTATCAATTCATTCCTTCATATTTGTCTGGAAACTCTTTCACCAACTGTTCTGAATTAATCCACTGTTTAGCTGTACATGAATATGTTGGCACCTGAGAGACAGAATACAAAGCATGTAATCCAGAAAACAATTGTGAAAAGGCTAAAATGTTATATATGCTAATGTTGTGTCATGTATGTACAGAAAGAAGTCAGCAAACATTAGTGCAGGAGGAAACAATAATATTTTACTTAAAAGTGTCCTAGTTTGAGACAAATTTATGAGAAAACCCCTTCCAAACAGAAGGCAGCCTCCACCAGCCCTTCCCCTACCACGTTCAGAAAGAAATTCCTCAGAAGAAAGTGAAAAAAACCCTGTTTATTCATGCAATATGCATGCAGAAACAGCAAAGATAGAAACAAAAGTAGAAGCCAAAGAAAATCCACAAATGAATGATGCCAGATGATAAACCCCCCAAAAAGGGAAAAACCTCAGTAGAAAGTTCCAGAGTCCCTTCCATTGGATGGTCCTCGAGGCTGGGGTCTCGCTACAAAAAGCTACAAAAATAGACAGAGAAATTGTGAGCATGAAATCGTATATATATTTCAGCTATTACTGAGATTCATTCTCATGTATGATATCTGAATCCAAAGTTTCTGATATTTCTCCACTTGAGACTGCTTAACACTAATTAGGATATGAGGTTATATGTTAGAAAAAAAGCTTCCATTTTCTTTTAAAAACACATTCAGTTCATATTTATATTACTTCCCTCTTTCTGCAGTTTCTCATAGACATGAGTACCAATTTGTGAGGTACTTCTCAGAGACGGATCCTATAATAGGGCTTTGAGTTTCCTGAAAAAATATTGAGAAATTCATTGACTTTGAACTTTTCCTACCTCAGAAAACATAAGTAGCATTATAGTTAGTAGAGTCCCAGAAACCACAATAGCTGAGTTCTCAGTCACCTCAGTCTTCAGTTTGAGCAAAATCTATTATGACTTGTAAGTGCCAATGATCCAGGCTGCTCTCATTGTGAATTGAAGGGTTAAAGAATGCAACATTTGGACTGCAGGCTGTTGCATCTCCAAGGGATGTTCTCCTGCAATTACTTGTTTTACACTTGATAATTGGAGAATTATTTGGGACTGCCAACCAATACAAAGGTCTGAGGGGAGAAGTTAGCACTCTGAAATTGGATGGTATGGTAATGAGTCGGCACCCTGGAGTTCTCCTGTTAGAGAGGCTGCTAGGACCTATGGGAACCTTGCTCTGTAAGGGGTTTATTGAGAATTGGCGCCTCTTCTTCATAGCCAGAGCTATGAAAGATGATTGCAGAGAACCAATCATGCCTGCTAGTTCAGCCATTGTATACACCTGATGCTTCTGGAAAAGAAGTTGAACAGGTGTCTCGTAATAGACTCAGAACTCAAAGGGCCTTCAGGTGTCAATATCATAGGGAGACCTCCTGCTGTTTGAGAACATGACTAACATAAAAGTATTTGCCTTCTCAATATGTTTTCTTTGTTATAAAAGAGAGATTCCTGCAGTTCTCATAAGGATAGGAGAATGACAAAGATAACAGACATGCAAGGTATTTTACTTTTACTAATAATTTTGTATAGCAGAAGAAGAATATGTGTTTCTCAATGTCTTTTCCTTCTGCTCTTGAATGTAAGGCATGCAGCTTTGAAAATGGGGAAATGCAAATTATTTTGGGTTATTTCATCTGCTTACAGAATATGCCATCAATTCTAAGTAGAGAAAAGGAAAGGATATACGCATCTCATTGACAACTATTTTGGCTTTGGGAGAGGGAGATATATTATTACCTGTTTTCCATGATATAGAATAACTTCCTAGTTTTCAAATGTCAAGATCAAAACAAAAAAATTCAACTGCAGGCTATTTGACTTTTATTTTTACTTCCTTCCCATCATCAATAAAAATAAATAATTCAGTTCTTTGAAAGAACAGGAAAATAACTCCAAAGGAAAGTTAAGACACAAGATGGCTTGAAAGATCCTGTCTTTAATTAATTACTCTTTTATAAAAACCACACTATAAGCATATAAGGTGAAGTTAGCTATGTCATATGTAAAATAATAATACAAAAATAGTGGGACGTGGTTGACATTAATAATTCCTAAAATAAAATCTTCAGAAATATTTCATCCCAATCCAACATGTTAAACAACACTAGTTATTTCTCTATGAGGACAAAGAATTTCTTTCCTTGATCTACCTAAAATGAGTATTAAGTTCTTTCTGGTGAGTGTCAAGCTCTCAATTGAAGTAGACCTACCACATATCCTTATCAAAAGATCAATGTTGGTTCAGATTCTGATCCCTCGATCTAAACATATCTTGAAATTAATTTCAATTGCAAAGGCAAAAAGGCTTATCTATGACTTAAGGTTAATTTTATAATTTAATAACCTGCATATTTAATCTTGTTTATTATTAACTCTGAGCGCTATTTATTCCATTTGTTCCTCTTTCTGCTTGGCCTTGGAGAGAAAACTAACAGTGCACAATAAAGACACATAAAGAAAAACAAAACCCACTGAAGATAATAAAATTTGCCAAATCATATGCTATCTGATGCCTCTTCCATCTAAAACAAACCCAATATCCTTTAATACTCATTATTATTCTTCTGTACAAGTATAGTACTAGATGCAAGAAGCACATATTTAATACTTTGGTCACTTCTACTCTATGCATCAATGGAGTATTTAAATGTAATATGTCCCTTTGAATGACAAGTTGCTTCTCCTTAATATTTGGTTACTTCCTCTGAAATTAAACAATTAATAAGCCAGAAGCTATACAAGCTATAAATTATTCATCCAAATGAACATTAATCAATTATAAAGAGATATAGGAATAAAAAGAAGGAAAAAAAGACAGCTATATCCTTTTAATATTAAATGTAGACGAGGAAAAATATCTTTAAACAGATGTCATTTGTGCAATAGCATGCAAGCAAAGCTGTATTATGGCTGTTTATGTTAAATATATATATATATGTGAAACAGAACAATGAATACATGACCAGTTAGTTATAATTAAACAAGAAAAATATTACAATTTGGTGCTCTGTGTGAATAAAAAAGAGTAGTGAATTAGTTTTATCAATATTTAAAAATCTTATGCATGCAGACACTAAGATACAGTCTTAAACTTTCTCAAGTTCTTTAGAAAATATTTCGTGTTCAAACAAACACATCACATAATTTTTTGACACTTATGAGGAAAAAGCAAGACAATGGGCAGGATCAAATTCTGGCTTAGCTATGATATGCAAAGAGATATGTGAGAAGCATGGAACCACTCTTATTTCTTGATTTATGTTATATTTATTCCAGATGTGGGCATTTTCAGCCAGAAGGAGACTGAAGCTCTTTTTTTCCAGAAGTTGTTCTTTGTGAATAATGTGTGCAGACATGTATGAGAGCTTTGGAAAAGATGCATTTCAATTTTTTTTTCTGGAATTGAAGTACCAGACTGATACCACAACACAGCAGATGTAACAATAGGCCAAAACAGGCAGGAAGAGCTACCCTCTAACCAGCAGTGCAATATCTACAACTTTATTATGGATCCAGATGAGCCATCATTCTTTAATTTTCTATCTCACTTTTCATACTCTATTTGTGCTATTTATGAAAATTTAAGCTATTACATATAAAACTGTCACCTACTTAATACTGGTACAATGCAAAACCTTCAGTCTTCTGGAAGTCTCAAAAAAGGTAAGTAAAGCATTACTTGTAGCTCTCCAACAAAAAAGAAAGAATTTTTAATAGGATCAAATCTTATCCTGTGAATGTATAATTGTGTTCCATGTCAAGAAATTTTGACTAAAATATAGATTCTAGATCTCTGCAGAGACGGACACTGCTTTGAAAATCACTCCAGCACTAATGTCTGCCAAAGACAGAAGTTTATTTCATAATTTTTCACAATGTCCTGAGAAACTCCAAAGGAAACTCCTGTTTTCATTTGTAAACTTAGCTTTTTCTTATTTTCAAACACCCTATCAGTGTACCCAATCCTATTCAGTATAATGCACAGAAAAAAATGCCATTGCTAATTTATACTTATATTTAGCAGATATACAGATGTAATTTATAAAATGTAGGCAGGCCAACTCCTGAAAGTTTGTTTCATTAATAATTCTTAGTCAAGTCTACATTATCTCATTTTACCTATGTTGTTTTATGGATTAAATTAACTAATCTTTACTGCTTGAACCCAAGTTTGTGACAAAATCCCTAGAAATTCTCAAATGAACACTAAACCCCATTCTGGGAGCATTTGGGGAAAAAAATAGAAATTTCCAGGAATTGTTTTAGCTGATGTAGGGATTGTGATCCATATAAAAGGAGGGAAATGGCATCTGTATACAGTGAGCACAGGAAATTCTTCTCCCCTGTACAAGAGAGGCATGGACATACTGGACTGAGTCCAGCAAAGAGTCGCAAGCAGGAATAAGGGACTGGAGCATCGATCCTACGAGGAGAGATTGAGGGTACTGTCTACCTGAAAACTACCCAGTCCCTCACATTATCAGGGAAAAGGCTCAGGAGGATCCCAATGATATGTATAAAAATCTGATAGAAAGGAATAAAGAGAATTAAGAAAATGGAGCAAGCCTCACTCATGGCCATTGACAGGGCAGCTCAAATACTTTGTAATTCCATGGTTTTACAATTTTAAAAACTCTGCAGTTTAGCAACAAGATTTAAATTCACAGTTTAGTCTCATTATTCTTGCAGTATGAACACTTACTATGAATATTAACAAAAATATAGAGTTGGTATCAAGACAATAAATATTATTGCAACTTGTAGATAATAAAATCCACAGTTCTCTAGTATGGGAAATATTTCTCAAAATCAATAACCTTCCAACTATAGCATAATAAAATTATTGACATTGAATAACAAAAATCGTGTTCAGGTCAACTAAATATACAGAAGTAGCCAAAATCAATTTAATTCTGTTTCAGTAAGCTTCAGTCAAACCAATTTTTTACTATTTCTTGAGGCACAGAACCATAGAATCATAGAATATGCTGAATTGGAAGGAACCCATCAGGATCATCGAGTCCAACTCCTGGAGCAGAGGACTGCCCAAGACTCACACCTTGTGATTGTTTCTACTTGTTTCTACTCTTCCGTGTCTTTTTTTATTTTTTAATCTGAAAAAATTCTAGATGGCAATTAAAGATGAATATGCAAGCATCCACATCCATCAAACTATCAACCTCACCCACAAAGTAAAAGGTTTTTTCCATACTACAGTACTGTTGATGTGTCAGAGTGAAATGCTTTAGCTGTACTTGTGCATGATGAAAAATCTGAGATGGAAAAATTATGAGTAATAGTATTTGTTGTGTCCTCTCTCCATCATCATGCCCAACAGAACCTCTTAGAGGCAGCATTATTTTTACACCCACCACTATTTGGAACAGAAAAAATTCCTCAAAGCAAAAAGGCCTTCTCAATCAAAACAAATATAAAGAAAACTTCACAAAATCACAGAATCAACTGAATTGGAAGGGGCACACAAGGATCATTAAGTCCAACTCCTGGCCCTGCACAGCAACCCAGGAGTCATACCATGTGCCTGAGAGCATAGTCCAAACATTTCGTGAACTCTGTCAGGTTTGGTGCTGTGACCACTTCCCTGGGGAACCTGTTCCAGTGCCCAACCACCCTCTTGATGAAGAACCTATCTTTAATATCCAACCTAAACCTCCCCTGACACAACTTCAGTCCATCCCCTTGGGTTCTGTCACTCATTCAGCTTTCCCTCAAGACCCTTCACCATCTTTATTGCCCTCCTTTGGGTTCTTCATAATAGTGTAATATCTTTCTTACATTGTGGCACCCAAAACTGCACACAGCATTCAAGGTGAGAGTGCTCCAGTGCAGAGCAGAGTGGTACAATCCCCTCTCTGGCCTAGCTGGTGATGCTGTCCCTGATGCCCCCCAGGACACGCTTAGTCCTCCTGGCTGCCAGGGCACTGCTGATTCATGTTCACCTTCCTGTCAACCAGGACCCCTGGGTTCTCTTTCCCTTGCATTGCTTTCCATTACCTTATTCCCCAGTCTGTCTGTACATCCAGAGTTGTCCCATCCTGCGTGCAGAATCTGGCACTTTCCGTTGTTGACTCATATGGTTGGTGATTGCCCAGCCCTCTAATTTGTTGAGGTCTCTCTATAGGGCCTCCCTGTCTTCAAGGGAGTCAACACCTCCTCCCAGTTTTGTATCATCTGCAAATTTGCTTGGTATCTCTTCCAGTCCTGCATTCAGGTCATTTATGAAGATGTTGAAGAGCACAGGGATGAGGATGGAGCCCTGTGGAACCCCATCAGGGACAGGTCACAAGTCTGATGTCACCCCATTCACTGTCACCCTTTGTGCCCAACTCATGAGCCAATTGCTCACCCAACACATGATGTGTTTATCCTGCTGTGTGCTGGACATTTTGTGAATTTGTTCACTTTTTTCACAGTCCAAAAGCTTCCAAGGAAAATTAGCATCTAGAAGTGTAAAAATATCCAGAAATCAACATAGCATGAAATATACTTTTTAAAAGGCAGTATGTAAGAGAAAGAAAAAGGCAAAAGTTGGAAAAGATAAGGATAGGGGAATGAAAACTATATGCAAACAATGTTTCCATGATTTGTATTTCTTCTGTTGCTTGCCCATCAGAATCCCTTACATATAAATTAACTGTATGTGAATAGGAATGTATATGGATATACACTGCAAAGTAGGGTGGAAGAAATTTCCAGTGGAAGTCATGTAGAAACCAAGATTCAGATAGCAAGATCTAAATAGTGGCTACCCAGATTTCATAGTCTTCTTGATGTAAGTTTCCATGGAAAATACTCTTCTTTCCACCTTTAAGACAGATTTAGAACAGTCTGTATAAATCCCCCAAAAATATTAATTTTATAAGGTCTCAAATATTTTCTATAACTGCAAAGTGATACCACATGCACACATAAAAATATATATATTTAAAGAACTTGTTTATATGGTTCCTGTCAAAAAAGTTACTTACATTGTGACATGGATCTTCTTTATGAGAGAAAACAGTATACTATAGAAGTCTGACTATACGAAAAAGAAACATTAACCATTAACTTCTATGCTGTGAAAAGCAGAAGAACCTATTTAGATGGAGCACATGGATTACCTATTAACTTAAAACTGCAGTAAAAAAGTAAGTAATTGTAAGAAAATGAAGTAATTGTAATGTAATAGTGTTGACTAGAAATATTTGCTTTGTAGAGAAAGTAATAAAAATTTTGTATGATTATGAGATCTGGACACAAGAAATCCGTAATGGAAAGCTCACATACCTGCAGGAAGGAATAAGGAGGAGTCAATTACATCCAGAGTACAAATCAAGAATAATCTAACTGTAAAAGAGTCTTCTTTATTGTAAAAAACCTCTTCTTTGGTCAGTCCTGAAATAGGAATATTAACCTGAATCGTAACTGTATTTTGTTAATTTAACTTTTCAGTCTTGTAAAGTCTTGGCAAATTTTCTACTTTGTTTTTCACCAGGTCAGGAAGGCATCAGATTATACATGCACTGAGAGTACAGGTGGCAAGGAACTGAAGCTCAGCTGTTACAGTTCAAAAAAAAAAAAAAAAATACAAGCAAACGAGTGGACAAGACCTCATAATGGCATTGACTAAAACACCATTTTGCAACATGGTGAGTAGATTTTTTTACTGCTTTTCTTCCATGAGGAATTCTTTGAAGGGCAGAGTAGGCAGGAATAGAGGATTTTCACTTACAACAATAATTAAATTAAAACCTAATCAAACCATTTTATTATTTTCTGCTGAAGGCCAATATATTTAGCATCTTCTTCCATGCATAATAAATTACATTAGCTCTAGGCATTTTCAGAATGTTGATTTGCTAAAGATGTTCATATATATTCAGTGACATTCTTTGTAATATCCAGTATCTTTGTAAATATAACCAGTTGAGTCTTTTTGGTTTTGACAGGAAATAAACCATTAAGTTCATTTGGTTTCTTTAAAAGATAAAAATTATAAATCTACTTAGTGAGATGGCTTTTACCCATGAGACTTTGTTAAGGTCATTCCTACTTGTAGCGGTCACATTGCTCCTTGCTGCAATTGCATCAGAGGCTCAACACCAGCCTTCATGTTCTCATCTGATTTCATCATAAATCATAACCTCCCAAAAAGGAAAACAACAACAACAAAAATACCCAAAACCAACCAAACAGAAAAAAAGCAACTAGTAGTTTGGCTAAAGGCGCTTAACCCAGATGCTCTCAAGGTAGCGACAGCGCCTTTATGTGAGCAAAATCCCTGCCGGGATGAGTTGCAATGGTTTTATAACTCTCCCAAAGGACAGAGTTCTAGCTATGGCAGATAGCCTGTTTCTGCTGGCTCCTCTAGAATGAGCGTTTCCCCAGGGGTGGTGTACTAGCGCTGATGAGAATAAAAGGCTACACAGGGGGCTCTTCCCTGGGATAACAGCCAATTTATTATGAATCCAGTGTTGTGTTATGAGGGTCCAGGAAGGGAGTCCAGAGATATCCAGGCGACTGGAGTAACCCAGAAGAAAGAGAGCGAGGAAGCCCTGCAGGGCTCTTTTAAAGAAGGTGGGACCAGGAAACACCCAATGGGAAACCGCGTAGTTCAAAGTGACCAGTGGAGGGGAGACCTTCCCAGGGCACAGCCATATATGGGACCCAAAGCATGGATACAGGGAACACAAGAGAAATATGGGATTTTACCACAGCTCAGGCAGAGGGCTCAGACACCGGAGGGAGAAGGTTGAGGGCATTGCCTTGGCTTTCTTCCCACCAAAACCTGAAGCTCAAAAGCAGCAGCTTCTGCCAAGTGTGCTGCTACATTTGGCAGCAAGGTTCCACACGTAAAGTTAAAAAACAATACTGACTAATAACCACAGTCTAGAATGTAACCATGTTGTATGCACTTCAATTATGTAATTGTCAATTGGAAGATTCTATTCAATTGAACAGATTGCAGTATTTAAATACCTTGCATAAAACTTATAAGCATTAGTCATAAAAATAAATGTTACTACAATAATATCATGATATGTTGAAATATTTTGGATATAAACAAAGTAGCTGAAGTACAAATGTTTCTACTGGCTACACACAAAAGAAAGTATAAACTACTCACAGTACAACGTTCTTCCACGTGTAAACAATCAGCAAATAATATAAAAAACTTTTAAACCTCAAATTTCACCCAGCATATTAAAAACATCCTTTATTTTTACAACAACAAAGCACACAAACAACTGAATCTCCTCCTCAGTTTGTTCTAATTCCCTCTCTTGTGTCTGAGTCTTGACAATCTCATCTATTGTTTCTGAAATTAACCAATACACTAATGATGGAACTAAACTTTGCCGTCTTTTACTGTGCATTATAGGCCTGCTACATGTTCATATAATTTAGATTCCAAAGTTACTAAAGAGCTTTGAAAACCTTATTTCTGACCTTCCTTCATGAGTTTTATATTATATGTGGTATCACTATCAACTTTTTCAGTATTTTTAACAACTAGTTAATTTCAAAATTTTCAGAGACTGGTTGTATTTTAATGTATGTGATGTGATCTATAGCAAAGTTTTCTAGTGTTTTAGTCGTGTCTATGGAACAGTATGGAAGAAAGGAATAAGAACTGAGATTCTATACATTTGGAACAGTAAGCTCTAAAAACTTACAGTGAAATTGAGGTACATTTTTCCTGAAGAGACAAGCCTATTTTTGTATTGTTGTGTAAATATACGTGACAAAAAATTGCATTCTATTTGATGTTTTGAGATTTTTACACCTTCGTGCTGAATTGTAACTCAGCCTAAATTGAGTATATCACTATTTTTGGATTTAAAATCTATGTAATACCATACCTGGAATGGTATTACGTGACAACTTCTTAAACCAGTCCACAACCCCAACGTGCTTAATGGCGGTCTAAATAGGAATGTAAAAAGATTAGCTAAATCAGTATGTAGCAACATGATCATAATAGAGATTTCTTATCAACTTCCTATTTATGTTATATTAACATCTGAAAAAGCTATTTAAACATTAAAATTAATAAATCATAAAACAATAAAAATACTTAATACAAAATAGTTTTATTTGAATCACAACTGCTCAAAATAGCTATGAATATCCCCATTCAAATTGCTACCATGAATACTGTATAAAATGGGAATAAACTAAAAGTAAAATTAGAATACTCCTTTATAAATTAGTATATGTCAAGCTAACAAATGGCAGACTTGTCATATTGAACAACTAAATGTCTAAATGATCATTCAGCACTCATAGTGTAGGGAAAAACACTAGCTTTGTTGGCTATAAAGCAGTTGCTCGATTTTTCATACTGTCATTCTGCTCTATTAGCAAAGCCTAACACAATTAGGTATGAATATGCAGTAATAACATGCAAATTGTTCCCTCTCAATTGCCCCAAGGCAGCAGTCTCAGCCTTTCAAAGCTTGATTTCTTCTACATCATTACAGGCTTGGCATAATTCATCAGAATAAAAAAATACCTCACCCTTATTGCATGTGGCCAGCTAGTAAAATCATCAGTAGTTGTTAACCATTCTCCCTCAATAGGTTTGTTAGCAACGCTGTCCCCAGCTCCCTGCCACTCCCGCACTTGTACATGTTTCCCTTGGGTAATGTTAGACACTACATTTGAGCCTGCCAGAACAATTAACCCTACTGTTAATTAGAATGAAATGTCAGGCGCACAGATGGTACAAGCTGGCAACCTGCCATCCCGCCAACTGCTGCTGAAAGCAGCTACCCCACTGCTGACAGCTGTTCAGCTATGTCCCAAACCAGCAGATGTCAAAACTTTCCAGCTGAGGAAAGCTAAAAAAAAAACCAATGATGGGTGTTTCTAGTCCCAGCAGTAATGATCACTGTTTTACTGTTATTGTATCTATTACCTGTTGTCATATTGTACCCATCAAGTGGAGGCATCAAGCAGCAAGATGCAAATTAAAAATGATACCAGAAGTGAATAAATGTAAAATTGCTTTCCAAGCTAATTCTGTACAACTGTAAAAAGAAGAATGGAAGAAAAAATATATTGTTTCTTTAGAATCTATATTTTGTCAATTTAGAGTTTATTTTAAACAAAGTTATATGATGATACATTGTGTTAAAAGGTGTTAGTCTGGATGTTTGTACATTGGAGTATGAAAGTCTATCTTATAGAAAATTGTAAAATCTTAGTAGCATGAGCAATTTTCATACTTTATTTTGCTTATGTCAATTTGATTGATTTTTTTTTACCATTATGAGACAGCAAGAAACCAAAATACAATCCCAAAATTCAGAAGGTATCCTAATCCTCTTGCAGTCTAGGCATCCAATACTTTCCATAACCAGCTTAACCTGATATGTGTGAATGAAGGATTCCAGAACATTTCCTGAATCAGGATCCTAATTCTGGTAACTAAGTTTTGTTTACTTAAATTCCTCTTTCATTTTAGAAAATATGTTTTGGTTTTCAGATGTTTTATATTTTAAAAAATATAGTGGGAAGGCAGATATGTTTCTGTAGCATGAAAAATTCTCTATTATGTTCTTCACAGCTACATAAAGATGGAATGAATAGTTTCTTCAGGATTCCTTTAAAAGATTCTATCATGCAACTACAATCAAAATGCAAATCCAATGCTCTATAAGAAATGCTAGAGTTTATTTTGTTCTTATGTACTGTCTTAATCGAATTAACTATTCAGCAAGAAGATAAGATTATGTTCTTACGTAGTAAAGACTATCATGGGATCCTGAATACAAAATAAAAGTACCGCATACTTTTACAAACACAATTAGAATGTATTTTGTCTACAATTTATAAATAAATCATCGTAATATCTGTAAAAAATAACCTGTAAATTAGAAAGTTTGTATAAATAACTTCAGCTTTCCTAGAAATTTTTCAGAAATAAATTTTTGTAAAGATACATACAGTTAGAGCAAACGAAAAACAGGTGCAATATTAATAAATAGCAAAAATCTGTTAAACCTAGTGAGATGTGTCCATTTATGTCTCTTTTTTTCTCAGAAAATATTTTTCATATATTCCTACATACAATCACTCTCAAATATATTGGTTTTGAATCTCTCTTATCCATCCATGAGACCGGTATATGGCAAAATGTGAAATTTATATTTAGCATAGGTCTCTAGTGTTAAATGATTATATATTGACTTGGGCTTGTTTGGATTCATATATACTCTCAGTTTATGTGCTGTTAAGAAGTAATTAATTGCTTGTGTATTTTAATATTAGTTTGGTTTTGATTAGGATTTTTTTTCTATATGTAGGTAGTTAAAATTCTAACTTTATGAAGGAGTATCTTAAGAAATAAACATTATGGATACTTACATCATCAGACTGCTGTTCATTGTGCTCCTGGAGTGCACTAGGAAGAAAAGTTTTTACTAGAAATATTCACAGAAAAGAATACTATTTAGTTGGAAAAAAACAAATTATAATATTTCAATTTGCTTACTGAAGCAAAATCCGCTTGCTAGAGGATACTTGGCCATCTGCACTGATGAAAACTTATATATGCTATCAGTGGGTCTGAGGCACTGCATGTTGCAGTAGGCAGAGTATGATATGAACACTTGCATCAGAATCTTGCCAGATATGAGAGCTCCAGCTTTATAAACAATTAATAACTGTCAGGGATAAACTACCCAAAGGAATTCACAAGAACAACAGACACAGTTGTCTTCAATGACCATAGTAACATTTAAATCTGAGAATAACTATCAGCCCAGAGCACTTCAGCCTTGCCAAAGCATGTAACTGGATACAAGACTCCCGATTCACTTCCCTTTCTCAGGTCAGGAAACTTTAGTGAGTTATTGCTTGTGCTTGATATGGTGAGGAAAGATGTTTGTTGGAGGCTTCAAGTATTATTTTGAGGGGTATATTGTAATCTTTGAGAAGAAAAGAAGAGAGCTTAAGATAACCATTCTCATTTCTAGTTTGTCTTGCTGTAAGAAGAATTTATGATGAGTCTGCCTATATGGTGTATATGGTGCTTGCAAGTAGCTGCCACTCTGGTCACAAAAGCCCATATGGTATTTGTTGTGTTGAACTAGAACAAACCTCAAAGTGCAGGTGACATATATCTATTCATATATTCACTCCTGCATTACTTCCAACACAAACAACACGTCTGCTAGGCAGGAGTAGCCAGGTATACTGCAAGAAGTCCTCAATGTACTTTGGCAGCTTCCCAAAACAGATTTTGTTAGTAAAGGAGAAATTACTCTCACATAACCTCAGGTGGGCACCCGCTCAGTGACTGGGCTGCCTGCAAGCCTGGGCTGTCTGTAGGACTGCCATCCCACCACGACCCTGCAGTACTGCAGGACCAAGATGAAAGTCTGTGAGGTCCTGGGCTGTGCTCTTTGGGCAAGTGGTGCTCAGTACAGCTTGCAGCAACAGACACAATACCTACTGACAAATAGATAATAGTCAACTCTAAAAATCGTCTAAGGCCATGTGAGATACTTCATACAGAGCTATGAATTATGTATAGGGCCCCCTGTGCATTTAAAGATGACTTTGAGGACACAACCAGTGAGGAGAGATCAGTAGCAGGTCTGCAGGTCTTTGTAACTAAACAAATTTTGTGGCTCCATCTCAAGCTGATAGTTACCTGATTGGGAGGAGTCTGATACTGCCATGTTCCACAGAAATAAGCACCTCCATATTTGTGAGGTTGTGCCAAAGTATGTGCTATGGATTTCAGCAGAAGACCTTGAAGGGGGCAAGGGCTACCAACTAGAGTTATTCCAGAAATGCAGGATTTAATACCTCACCAGGTAGGGTTTCCATTACTGTAAATCCCCCCACTACATGTAGTACAGTCATCTGACTTATGGCTCCAAAACTCAGAGGTAGCTGAGGCAAAGGACCATGAACTAAAGGTACATAGGAGCAGTGGCTCCTTAAAGGCACAACTTCTCCTTCAAACTGCATTTGCCTGGAACAATTCATCTGTGTAAGATATTCCCATAGTGCCTCTGCCACCTTTTGCTGTGGTGCAGAAGCACCAGTAGCAGCAGAAAAAGCAGACAGCCCTTGCTGCTGAAAGAACTGGAGAGTTTCCATGGGTGTGCAAGGGATGTAGACGCATTTTAAGATGTTACATTATCATGTATGGAGCAAGCATGAGTGGGGACTAGGCAGGCTCATTGTGCTACAACAGTAGGGCACCGTCATGGTTTGTGCCTCACAAAACACACAGTGGGAGCCTATTCCACAGTGTGATGGCATCAACACTATCAGCACAAGGCTAAGCTGTTTCCTGGGCAAAGCATGAGTCAGCCGTGGGCATGAAAAATGTCTCTTCTTATTCACTTGGGGTCTTCATTTCTTCAGCACCAGCAAACAATATTTTATATGCTACAAGGAAGTTGTCTGTTTTGTCAGGACTGAATTAAATGACCACTACAAGCACTAACTAGCTCCACATTGCAGACTGGATGAAGAATACCAAAAAAATCTGAGGAATTTCAGAAGGTCTATACAAAGGTGGCATAGCAGCAGACTAGATTAAATTTGTTCTTGTTACAAATTGTTATAGAATTGAAGGAATATTTTGCAGTACTTCCAAGACTTTCTTTGATAGCAGATTAATCCTTGAGCAGTACAATTCAGAAAACATAATAGATAACCAGTCAAGACTTCTCACTGCTTCATACACAGAAGAATGACAAGGACACATGCTGATTAAACTGTCAGGCTGCAGATTTCTTTTTAATGAAAGTACATTTCCAAATACAGTATTTTTTACAACCCATGGCCAGGAAACACTAGGATCCCTTGTCAATTTTTTAGGTAAGCTGGGCAAAGACCTACTCACAGGATCAAAAGGCACTTCCTAACATTCAGGGTCGACCTGCAAGTTATCAGGCCCATGGTTTGTCTGGCGTAAGAGCTCTCAGATGTGCTTGAGTTAGTTATTCAGCAGCACAGAAACTCACTTGCTAAGATGCTTGTTGCTACTGATCAGTAATTTCCCACCTAGCTTCCCTAAGCAAGGGGGGAAGATGCACTGACTTATTCTGATACAGCTCTTACCCCTTTTTCCCATCCTTTCTATCTTTACCTTGAAATCCCTCATTTCTCCAGTAAGGAAGCTGTTCTGCAAGGACAAGATATACCAAGCATATCAAATAAAAAAAAAGGATGAAATTATTGTAACTAGATAAACATCCTCACAGACGGTTCAATATTTAAGTCAGTAAAAAAAGATCTTTTAGATGGGAAGAAATAGTGCTGAGCAAAAGAAACAATTTAAGGAAAACTGTTTTTTAAACAAAATTCTCAGAAACTTTACTTCTTTATATCCCAGGAAACAAAAAAGAAAGTAATAGCAAAGAAAATAACAGTACAGTAATAACAGGACAGTAGCCACTAGGTCTAGAAATTACTCTAAGGAAAATTCAAAGTTCAAAATTAGACATTAAACCTTGCAACGTGATGGTTTGAGGAGTTTTGGGAGGTCTAGCTTTTTGGGTGTAGTAGGGGGCCAAAACATGGCTCCTGTAAGAGGCTTCCAGAAGCTCCCACAGCTGTCCAGTCAGGGCCTATCTCTGATGGCTCCTGGGAGATTGATGTGCTGTTTTCCACAGTTGGGCCAATTAGGAAGGACAGAAACACCTCTGTGGCAGTATATTTAAAAAGCAATCTCACTAATACGCATGCGTGCGCCATGTAGTCACATAGGGGTAGGTAGGCAGAGGAGAAGGAGTATTGCAAACAACTAAGAAAAACAACTGAAACATCAGATATGAGAGCCA
>VZRZ01003345.1:203151-217848 GCA_013398175.1 Climacteris rufus
AAGGGAAGGGAAGGGAAGGGAAGGGAAGGGAAGGGAAGGGAAGGGAATTCTAACAGATTAAATGTAAACACGTGAAAAAGCAACTGATGATGAAGAAGGAACAAAAAAACTAGTCTGTCTTAACTAGGGGGAGGAATCAAATCTTCTAAGGCTAATTTTTTAGCCTTGATCAAGCTGGTCAGGTGGGAGGTGCACCTGCCCATGGTAGGGGTTGGGACCAGGTGATCTCTAAGGTACCTTCGAATCCTTAACATTCTATGATTCTGTGTAAACAACAGCAGCAAAGGCTCTGTTGCCAAGTTTGTATGGCCAACTCACCACATTGATACAACAGCAGCATTCAGAATGAAAATGCACTGGCATTTTTTGTATAAGACATTGAAGAGTTGACTGCCTTAAAACCCTTTCTGGGCAGAGGGGATGGCAACAGAGGATCTGTCTGAAATTGAATGGCAAAAGATGTTATACTACAAACCGACAGAATAGTAACCCATCACCAGGACCATGCAATGTTCATCCAAAAACTGAAGCACAACTGAGGAATGAAAAGTTTGAATTACTAATGGTACTATGTAACCTTTTGTTTTCCTTTGGTACAGGAATGCAGGAAAACAAAAGCAGTAACTGTGCTCATAGAAAGCACCTGGGAAATTTCAGCAAGCACAGACCTCTAAGCCAGATTTCATCTTGGATACATTAGTAGAGGGTATAATCTAGATCAGAATTAATGGACTTCTGGATAGACATGAATTAGCAGACTCATTTTTTCCCCCTTCTCAAGGACCTCTTACAATCCCTTCTGAAGCAGAATGTTGAATTGAGCAGACTCCAGCCATTGATAAAATAGTTGTCTCTTATAGCACCCATTTGTCCACATCCACAAATTTTGGATCTACTGTTTTCCATACTATCTAATCTTATGAAATGCTAATGAAAGCCAGAAAAGGATACTAAAGAGTATCCAAAGCCTTTTAGCATTTGCCAAAGAAATTGGGGCAGAGAATTGTATGTAGATGTTTTTGAGGTTTACCATTGATCTATAGCACTCCTGCACCGTTCATTGATGAGGATGAGACTCCCCTGCAGAGCTGGCATGTTCCTCACTTTAACTGTTATATGGTCCCTGGATGGTTAAGACTGTAAACCAGAAGTGCCCAGAAGGTTGGAGTGCAAGGGTCAATGTACTTAAGTTAGTACATTCAGTGTTGGTCTTAGGCACTGGGGTAATTGGCATACAAGCCACGTATTCCAAGATAAAAGCTTCAAACTCTGCTCTTTGGCAGAATGTTCTTCAGAGGCCATGCTTAGAGGCAGCATTCAAATATACTTCAGAGTACATGCAGTATGGATTTTAAAACTGGTATAGTAACTTGATGACCACTTGCAACAGTGTTCCATCATGTCCTTAATAAACTTAAAAAACCCTTCTTGTACCTTTTCTTACTATCTTCTTTCTTTCAAGAAATAATTATATAGGAAATACCTTATTAGTGGAATTGCATTTTCAGTAAGAGACTGAAATTATGAGTAGTGTTTAGTGACTGATATTACCAAGTGTTTAAAATGCCAACATTCTTTTTTTAAAGTTTTAAGCACACAGTTTTTATTCATGTTATCCTGACATCAGCTGTCTTTAAAAGTGTTGGCAATATAGGCAACTAAGGTCAGTCAGATCATTTGCTGTTTCAGCAAATTGCTTAGAAGTTCCAAATGCTTAGGAGATTTTACTCCAACTGGTTATGAAGCAAACAAAGTAAGCATTGCAAATTTGAAAGGAATACCTCTTAGACAGTCTGATAGTTGCTTTCAACAAAGGAGAATAGGTCTACGACTCATAATGTATGGCCAAAGTCAGTGTTTTTTGATTCTACTGACCTTTCAACACTCTAAGGACAGGAAGTATAAATCTAATGATTAAGTCATAGGCTGCTAGACTAGACCCTAAAAGACTACTTTGAACAGGAAACAAAATAGAGCAAATTAGTAATACAGTATGGAATTTCACACAATAGTTATAATTTTAATGAGCTCAACTGTAAAGTTCAAATATTTGTAATAGTAAATGACGATTGTTTTTAACTCTCTTACAGTGCAATTGCTCTCACAGGTGGTCAATTAATGAAAAAACACAAGTTATAGAGTAAGTGGTAAAAAAATGTTTCTGTTCTAAAACATTTGCCATACATTTTACTAAATACATTGATTATTTCTATATACTTCATCATACTTACATCCTGCAAGTCAATCAGCAGTATCCTTACTCAATAACACTTTTTTTTGATGTCTAATTCAAAACATGTATGAAACAAGCCTTTTTAAATGCATTTTTAATATTGCATATTTTAGATAAATCAAAAGCATGACTTAAGCTTCTTATAATGGATTTGACTTTCTCAGCCTGTTGTTATAATTCTTTCAGTGCTTCATCCAACAGATCTTCAGTTGTAGTCTGATTACTGGAACAGCTTTAACCAGAAGAGTGATGCCAGCCTAGAACTGCTTGTCCTGGTACAGTGAACAAAGTGTGGGTCAGTTGGAGAAAGAACTGCAAAACCTGTTAAAAAGAATAAGTAATTAAACCTAAGTTCCCCCATGTTTTAAGTACATTAATATGTAAAGAATCATCTTTATTTCCTAGTTCATTTCTGATATGCTTTAAACAACTGAAACATAACCGATTTTACAGCATCAGAGCAACTCGAAACACCTAATACTAAATTTACACCATAACAAGTTGCTAAAGCCCCTTTTGAAGTTCTTCACTCCTATTTTAACGTTTGTCCACATGCTTTAGAAAACTTCTACTATTAAAGGTCTCATCTGTTATTATCAGTACTTCCCCACCATCCTGTCTGCCAAGAGTTGTAAGGCAATAAAAAGCATAAGTACTAAGAAGACTGAGAAAGACCACAGGCAGAAAAGAAACCCAAGAGAAAAGAAAACCACAAACTTGTATGATTGGATATAAGACCAAAACTCTTGAAGGTTTTTTTTTGTCAACATATTCAATCTTGAAAACTGCAGGAGCAGTAATCACAGAAGCCACTCTCATGGGCTTAAAGCCTGTAGCAAGAATCGCTGATGTTGGAAGGTGTACAGAGACAGTACCTGTTTTTCAACATGTCAGCAGTTCAACAATAACAAATCAAAGACTACTGCTCTCTTCTACCGTGAAAACACTGAGGTAACATCTTGAAAGCTGCTCAAAAATAGAAATGAAAAATTATGTTTTGAGTTTGACAACTATCAGACAGTAAGTATGAGTAAGAAACACCTCAAAAATAAACTGTTTTGCAACATGCCAGTGTATCATGGCATGAGTTGCATTTATGTCCACCGCCTTCTCTGAATAGCTCTGTTAGTCAGCCAATGGTTTGTCTAATCCAGGCTGACCTACAGAGCATAACTTTCATCCAGCTTTCAGTCAGATGATTTAAAGAACCACCTACTTTTTCTATGCCACAGGAGATAGACAGGAAAACAGACAGGGGAACACTTGAAATTCTTGTTCTTTCTAAATATCTTGTCTGGTAATATCAAGCCTGCACTATAATATAGGATTTTAATACTATAAATGTAAGTTGAAAAAAAACCCTAATTATCGAATCATAGGATGCTTTGGGTTGAAAGGGACCTTAAAGATCATCTAGTGCCAACCCTTCTGCCATGGACAGCACCATCTGCCACTAAACCATGTTGCTCAAAGCCCCATCCAATCTGGCCTTGGACACTTCCAAGGATGGGGCATCCACAACTTCTCTGAGCAACCTGTTCCAGTGCCTCATGACCATCACAGAAAATAATTTCTTCCTAACCTCTAATAAAGACCTATCCTCTTTCAGTGTAAAGCCATAGCCCCTTGTCCTATCACTACATTCCTGAGCAAGTGTCCCATTCCATCTATCTTGTAAACCTCCTTTAGGTACTGGAATGCTGCGCTAAGGTCACTCCAGATACTGTTCTTCTCTAGTCTAAACAATCCCAACTCTCTCAGCCTATCCTAAGGAAAATGTTGCAGCCCCCTTATCACCTCTATGGAAAAAAGAAATTAAAATCAGCAATCCAAGTTTTCCTGACAAGAAAAAATATATAAGGCAACACTTCAAAAAACTCTAAAACAGATAAACTATATGCATGAAATAGAATGTCTTGATTTGGTGAAAAGCAAGTCAAGAGTATGACTTTTGTTTTAGAAATAATAATGGGAGAATAAACAACAGCAACCAAAGACCATCTCATTTCACTCAGTTCACAGACTTTTTGGGTTCTCAGAAGGAAATCACTTCCTTACTCTTGAATGCATTTTTATGTCAGGTCTTTTCCTATTCTGCTATGTATTATTCCAAGCTCAGTACACATGAGTATCAGATGATAATTTAAAAAAAAAAAATTGGGATGAAATGAAGGCTTTCACACTCAAATACATCCTAAGATTATGATCTCTATGAAAAGATCATAAACTATCAAATTGTTCCAAGAAGTGATGCACCACTGCTAAACAACTTATTGGCGATTGATAAACTGACTTCACAAACGTTTGTATAAAAGTGGTTAATTTTCCCATCAGGATATGGACTAACTCCTAGACAGAAAAACAGAAAAGTCCTGAAAGGCATCCATGTTGTTTTTCCAGGGCATTTTTACTGTGTCTGGGATCCACTATTGACCATCAAGTTTAGATGCTGCCTCACACTATATTCTAGACCTGGGCAGGTTAGAGCAACAGTCAAACAGAAACTGTATAGCAAAGGCTAAGTCCTGCAGCTGGGAAAGAACCACTTGTGCCATCACAGGCTGTGTGTGGAGTGCCTGGGAGCAGCTCTTATGGAAAAGACCTGCCATAGCAAACAGTGAGCAGGAATAGGCCTGCAGCATATCCTGGCAGCAAAGGGAGCCAGCACCATCTTAGGGTATGTGGAGATCAGCCAGTAGACTGCACAAGTGTTTATTTCCCTTCAGTCCTTTGTCCCAGTACTCGCTAGCTGACGTCTAGAGTGGCAGATCCTATTTTGCCACCTCCTCCACTGTAAGAAAGCCATTGATAAACTGGAATATGCTGGAGGGGAGCCACCAAGACGGGCAGGGGACAGAGCGCATACCTGTGACACACAAACATTTAAGGTGAAACACAACAGGTTAAGATTCGATGTTGGGAAATTTCAACCTATAGGCAAGTCAAACACTGGAACAGGTTGCCCAGATAATTTATGCAGATTCCATCCTTTGAACTTTGCAAACCCAGGCTGTGTAAAGTCTGATTTACAGCCTATCCTGCTTTGAGAAGGGAGCTGGCCTCTTGAAGTCCCTTCTAACCACTATGTGATTCTATGATAATCTCTAAGTTTGAAACTGATCTACATGATCAATCTCAAGATCTAAAGATTTAAGTCCTAACACACATGAGAAGAGCTTTTCTATGTAAATATTATCACCATTCATTCACTTAAGTGGGAAGAAATCTTTTCTCTAGAATTTTTACTGAAGGCCACTGTGCACCATGATTTTGGATTGTCTACTGACTTGAACAATGCCTGAAATGGCCTAATGTATAATCCATCAAATAACATCACAAATGTGCAAGCCATCATAGGGACGCAGAGACTAGTTAGAGTTTTGTAAGCATTCAGCTGTGTACCTTAGACATTTTGATTAAGACGCTAAAAAGTTACAAAAAGAAAACTGCTCCAAGTCTTTCAATCACAAGGATGTAAAAAAAATCTGTCAGTTTTGGAAACTTGCCTTTGATGACAATATATCATCATCATGTTGTATATTAGTACTTCACAGAACAGAATACTCAGAAGGGAAATATTTATTTACTGCACCTGCCTTTTTCTAACATTTCCTTAAAAGATTGGGTTTTTTCATGTGATTTTTTAATGGCAGGAAGACAAAGCCGTGTCTTTGAAAATACCCAACCAGATGAGATTAACAGACTTCTTTTTTGGTCCTCCTCTGCCTGTGTCATTTATTTCTTGGTTGTTTTTTTTCCTTTTTTCGTCAAGACATCTTTTCCATAAACTGTGACTTCAATTTACAGGAGGAAACTGTACCTTCTGGAAAAGGAGCAGAGTTTTACTTTTCCAGGTAAGTGCCTGGTCTTTGGTTACATTCAGACCACTAGGTGAAATTTATACTAAGCAGTCATTCTGGGAAATGTAAATCATGACAGAAACGAAAGTGTGTGTATACATATATATATATATATAAATGCCTAAATTATCTTTATTAACCTTAGCCTGTACTTCGATCTTCTACCTTCATAGTAATTACCAGAATTAATTTACCTTAATAACACAAAGTACCCTTTAGTTCTTTGACATATTCTTTTGTCTCCAACAAGTTAGAAAGAAAAGTTTGATTAGAACATGACACAACATTACTTAATAAAATAGTACAGCAAGGGATGATTCACTCAGCTGATTTTGGCTGGGGTAGAGTTAATTTTCTTCATAGTAGCTAGTATGGGCTATATTTTGGTTTTGTGATGGAAACTGTTGATAATTCAGGTATGTCTTAGCTATTACTGCACAGTTCTTACAGAGAGTAAAAGCCTTTTCTGCTTCTCACCCCACCCCACCAAAAAACAGCAGGGTTGGGAGGAGACACAGCTGAGACAACTGTTCCCAAGTGACCACAGGGATATTCCATACGATATAATGTTCAACATTTAAAGATAGGGGAAAAGAAGGAAAGGAGGAGATGCTCAGAGTTATGGTGGCTGTCTTTCCAAGCCACCATTACATGTGATGGAGTCCTGCTTTCCTGGAGATGGCTAAACACCTGGGAAGTGGTGGATGGATTCTTTGCTTAGCTTTGCTTGTGTGCACAACTTTTGCTTTACCTATTGAAATGTCTTTATCTCAATCCTTGAATTTTCTCACTTTTCCAATTCTCTCCCCCTCCCATGAAGAGTAAAATGGGGGCAGGTGAACTAATGCCTCTGTTGTGCTTAGTTGACCACTGGAGTTACATCTGTTCATGTTTCACTATGGTAGGTTACTACCCTTTTTAATTAATTGCTGAGGAGTGGTGTTTTTTAAATTTTATGGTTTTTTTAAGATCCCAATGAATACTCTGGTACTTATTTAGATTTAGATTTAGATTTTTGCACTGCAATCAATGCAGTGAGAAATAGTGTCTAAAATTTATTACAAAATTACAGAGAAGCTACAATTAAACCTATTTGTTTAGGAAAAAAAAACCAGAAAAAACCAAAACCACTAAAAATCCCCCCTAATAATTACTAAGTTTAGCCTCAACCTGTACTGACACTCAAAAAGACTGACATATATTTCTCCATCTTAAAAAACATGCTTTTTTTGCTTTGAAATATTTTTCAGACAGTTGTTCAAATTACTTTTTTCTCTCTTGTCCAAAATATGGGTTGGAAGAATCTCACAAGTGCCTGCAATAGTATTCCAATTCTTCTTTTCTCTCTCTCAAGCACACAGCCTGGTATTACATTGAAAACTACTTGCTTTCCCAAATGCTGTGAAAAGATTTAAAGTGATTTAGATCTCTCTATTTGATAGAGACTTAAGAATTTGACATTCTTATTGGTGCTACATAGAAAGAGGCCCCTAAAAAATTATTCTGTTTCTCTCAGTGATCTGTATAGTACATGTTGGTGCAAAATAGAAAAGAACATGAAGAAAATATTTGGAAACAAAACATGCCTCAGAAAAGCTTTCCGTAACCAAAAAACTGGCATCTGACACCCAGAACACACCACAACAGAATACAGGAACTTCAAAGGACACATGGACCGCATGAGCTAAAATTCTTACATTTCTATAATTTGGTTTATTTTTCCTTTGAAAATAACTGTTCATAAACCACAGGTTTAAGCCATTTGCATTTTTGTATAAAATAATTCTTCAGTAATAGATATGTTCCCATTAAAGCTTTAAAATAGTTTTATTTGAAAGAAAACATTTAATTGTGAAAATTCTGCACGTTTATGATATAGGCTATCTAAGGAATTTAATGTACTTTAAAATATTGCTTTGAAGTTGGAATCTGAATGTTAAGTTTAAAAGTCACAATTTACTCTGAAATATTTACATTGATATTTTCAGTGATATTATTTAGATAACTCCCAAAATGTGCCTACTTTAAATTCATTTATTCTCCTTAAAATCACTACGAGTAAGCACATATTATCAGTTAGAGGAAAATACAGACAGCCTTACTGTAAAGCTCAGTACTTAAAAAAATATCCACTAAATCAGTCAAGATTTTCCTTATTCTTTTAACATTTATTAGTTCCATGTGCAGGTCACATATTTTGAAACTACACAAAGTATGTTTTATAGAAAAAAATTCAAACTATTGATAAAAACAAGTGAAATTAACGTTATACTTGGAAATTAATCTTCCCCCACCCTGAAACAGAGTTGATTCTATTAAAAGTGATAAATGGAATGGAAATTAAAATTTTAATGAGGTGCTTGTTAATCCATTTGTTCACATCTAATTTGAACTTGGTTAAATTGCTACTTATTATGAATACTATAGATATGATTCCTTCTAAATCTCAAGGGCAAACAAAATGTTAGAGGACTGCTTGTCCCAAGATAGGTCCACAGTATATTATCCAAGCTTCTGAAATTAAGCACTGGAGCTATTTCCTGTGATACATTTCATTTAAGAAAATTAATGACATTTTAAAGCAGTTGGTTAAGTCCTTTGACATGGTAATTGTCCATTCCAGAACAATAGAAAAAATATAACCAAAAGGAGACTGCCTACCTGCCGCTGATCATTTCCAAGACTGGAGGGCTTATTTGTACCTATTGCAATTCCCAAGGACTTCATCAAGCAATAACATTTCTCTTAGTAGGATTTGGGTGTATTTTACCTTATTTATTTCTACTTGATATGTGTACAAGAATTTGGTACAGACACATATCAATGATTTCTTCTGCTTGACTTTTAACGAGCAGTAAAGAAAATATAACCTCACCTAGAAGACAGCACTCAAATGACAAAATAAGGTCTGAATGTGATTTTTACACAAAACCATTGCAAGAGCAATTGTAGTAATGAATAATGTACAATTTTATAATAAACCCACAAAAAAAATCAGTATATTAAAAGGAAAATGTGTAGGTCTACAGAAAAGCATGACCATGAAAGTTGCACAGACAAGTCAAAAATTAGTCCCTTGGACTTTTGTATTATGAGCCCTCCATTACTTAATTGGCCATGTATGAATTTTCAAGTAGTTCTGTGTGTTTATTTTTAACCCATGGCCTTAAACTCATTTAAAACAAGTAGCACCTTGCATTCTTTCATTGAACATTGCAACTTGGCATTTTTCATATTGTCAGGATGTTAACAATAATTGAAGACTTACAACATTTCAGAACTTTAGTAAAATTCAGGTGAGTTCAAGTGACAATTTGGAAGGTTTGCTTTCTATGTGGTAAACTATCTTTACTCCTTGGACTACATTTTAATTTTACTAATATCATTTGCTACACTTTGGAGAATCTCATTTTATAGTACACCATATCTATCATATGATTCATTAAATTGCTATGTTATAAAGTTGCTACGTTTTTTGACATTAGAGCTCACTTTTAAGGTTTTTGGAAAAACCGCTTTTAATTTTTTTTAAATTTTAATTGAAGAGTTTATGTCTAGGTCTGTCAATGGACAATCTAAGTAGTTTGTTCCGCTGACCATATAATATTTAACTCAAAAAAGTTTTTTCTTTTCTTGGCTTTTTCACCAGTATATCTTATAGAAAATAAAACTTTAGGAACCACCTACTGCTTTATATAAAAATAATATACTAAATTACTAAAAACAAAATTTATCAAAGAACAATCCTTAGTGAACCCAATAATGATGCACTTACATTCTGATAGTTGGCCTTTCAGCATTACACAGTCGTCCTTTTCTAAATCTTTAGCTACTTCCTATTCCCTCAAATTGACCAAAATTAAATTTTTTTAATTCCAGTTTTCTTGCAGTGACATACTAATGTACAGATTGAATGGATAAAGGATACAGAAGAAGGGAAGAACAGAGCATGGGACTGCACTGTCCTATTTCCCAAGCTTCTTCTGTGACATAAAAGACCCCCAACACTTCTGAAAATATTTGTATGTTGAATAAGTGCCTTAGTATAATTTTGTTTACCTTTGATTTAGACAATTGAATTCCCTGTATTAGATTAAGAAATGTTACACAGATTAACAGTTTACTCACAGAACCAGTTGACACAAACCTCTTTCTACATCATACTGCCCTGGATATAAGAAAATGTATGCTTCCCAGAAAGTATTTTTAAAAAATGCAACTGAAATCCAACTTGCAGCAAGCTCATACAGGATTAGGAAGAGCCAAGGGTTAAGCAGGCCATAGCCTGAATTAAGCAAGTGCTCATGTGCACATGCAAAATGTCTCACCTGGAAAGTAGATCATCATAAGATATAAAAGTGGCATGCATAGAGTTGAGAGTTTTATCTATAAAGAGTAACTCTTTATGATTGCTGAGGTTTTGGTTTGTTGTAAGGTTTTTTTAACTTTTCTTTGAAGATTGCACTGTGCTGGAGGCAGCTTCAGACAACAAAATATGTAGATTTTAACACTGAGCTAACAGCTAAGAAGTGTCAGTAAAAGTTTCAAAGCCAAGCTATGCTATTAAGTATTGAGACTGAGGAGCTGGACATTCTTTGCAAATTTTAGACCCAAAGAGAACAAGTTCAGGATTCCCATTAAAGTACAGACAGACTGATAGAGACAGCCAAGCACACTCAGTAAAGTAAATCAGTGATACTGAGAAGAAGCCTCCAAGAACAGTCAGTCACAGGCAGAAAAAATTTCTTTCTAATGTTATTGAATATACCAAAGAGTAATAACATTCTTCTAGAACAAGATTTAAGTGGCAAGTTCTCAACATACTACCTTCTCTCAGGTTTGAGTCCCACTGCCTGCATTTCTACACAAATACGCACACAACAGTCAATCTGCAAGCACAAAATAAATTCACTGAGTCCAGACAACATTTGATTTACAAATTTCAGCTGTATTCCATGTGCATAGTAAACGTCTGATCCCTTTCCATAACTGAGTAATAAACAACAAAGAAAGAGGTAAGAGCAGACTTCATTCCTCCAAGTAATTGGTTCAGCCCACAGCTAGTTTTTAGCTGGCATCCTTCTTGACAATATACCAAATTTCAGCAGCTAATGCAAGGTACATGAATGGCACTGGTGGCAGCAATGAACCCTTTCCATCACTCCTCCAAGTAGCCAGGTTCTTCACAGGAGATAGTAACTGAAGGCAAACTACAGAGCAATGTACCTGTGGGCATGTTGGATACAAAACAGTTCTGAAGGTGAAGCACCGTGACACAGGTGGAGCATTTGCCTTTCCTGGCTTTTGACTTTTTTGAGCACTTCTGACCAAGAATCCTGTATTTGGTTTATATTCATTCATTAGCTTTATAACAGAAACCTGATCCATGACCACCATTATTTGATAATAACCCACATGGATAATTTATTGTCATTGCTAAGAAGAGAGCTCCCTTGCTCTGCTGATCTGAGGGTGATTAATAGGACCTGATCTGGGGGGGGTGGTGGGTGGGATCACTTCAGTACTACTGAAGAGCTGAGCTCAATAGCATTACCATTTCTCAGTCCTATGCTATGTATTGCTTCCTATCACTTCAGTGAAGCTCTCTTCAAAGGATACTGCCCTTCCCAGACAGTAAGGAAGTGCTGGCGCACTTTAATATGGTCTGTGTTTCTATTGAAAACCCCTACAAATGCTGCCCATGATCTAACGCTACACTAGTGTTTCACTTTTTGTGGTTATTTTGTTAATAATCGCCCAAAGCCACTTGAATTATGTAAACAGATCTTCAGTGTTAATTTCCTTTTGTATCCATAATTACCAGCATTTCTGCTTTTCCTTGTAACAATCTGTAGGTAAAAAACAACATCTGAAACACTGTGTATGCATCATCTTTCCAATGTGGAAGTGTTTTAGCTAAGAAAGAACAATTACAGTTCACCACAGGTCGAAAGACCATATATTATGAGTATTCAATACTACTATTCACTTAATACTTTTCAAATCCAGTAAACCTCACTGAAGAAAATTACAAATTGTCCCAGTAACGACACAAAAGGAAGAGACAGAGACACCTGTTACCAGGAGGAGAGAAAAGGAAGGAAGGGGGGGCAAGACCCGCCTTCTTTATTTTTTATATACATTTAGAAATCACTATTCATTGGAGGAAATCAGTTCTTCCTCCCTCAATCACAGTGGTCAAAGGAAATGTTCATCAAAGTTCTGTGTCCAGGAGAAAGGAATGCAATGATAAGATACAGTTACAATAACATGGCCATGTTTACAGAGAAAAGTGTGAGAAAATAGCTACAAAAGAATGACAACATCCAGAACTGCAAAAATCAGGGCAACAACAAATATTTATGCTTTCAACAGTGAAAGGACAAATTATTTTTTCTGCTTTTCATCTCTCAATATTAATGCATATTCACAAGGAATGTATTTTATGGAAAAAAAGCCCCCAAACCCAGCAGAAATTGAAACTTGCAGAGAAATTACCCTACAGATTACTTCACCAAACCATATTAAAGTAACTGTTTTAACCTTTACAGCAACCATCCGCCATCAACAACTACAGCAACAGTAAGCAAAATCTGTCAAAACATTGTATATTAATCACTTTTTAAGCCATAGGTGCTTATGTATCCTACGTCATCATTATTGAAAATCCTAGCAGTCTTTGTAAACATAAGAAAACCCAGTTTCATTTTCATGTTCATCTACTGAAAATTAGAGCTATCAAGTTGCATCCTTGGTAAAAGACACCAAAATTTACGGAAATCACAATGAATGATGTGAACAGCACAGTTATGAAAAAGATGCGTTGAGAAAATTCTCTCCAGTGAAAAAAGAATTTGGCAGTTAGATGCAAAAGGTGATAATTCAATGGAAATATATACAAAATCTCTCTTTTTAGCACATTTTCTGTTCTTAATAACAGAACTTTTTAAAAGGAGATCAAAACTTAAATTATGTAAATGGCACCACCCACCACATACATGAGAATTTTGCTACTAGACACAGCTTATGAGGATGGGCTTGAGGGACCAGGTTAATTTCAGTCTCCAGAGTCAGGACTGCAAGCTGCAACCAGGATACCAGGTTGTTTCACACTTACTCATATAGAACTTTAACACTTTCCCATTAGACTGAAAAGGTAAATATATATATCTTCAGATATACTTTAGGGCTTTTCTCTTTCTCTGAAAGAGAAATTCTTCAGAATTCAGAAAAGGTAAAAAGACAATATCCAAAGGATGCTGGATGTGTTAGTTAAAGATGGGGAGGAAGAGCACAAGCATGTGGGGCAGTATTTTGGCACGAGTAACAATGAATAGGCCTTCTGCTCACTCAGACATTTTAAGATTTTAGGTACCAGATACCAAGAATAGAGACTGTGTTTTACATAATAAAGGATTTGTTTCAGTCAAGTACAGAAATCCCTCTAAGGCCCCCAACAACCACAGCATTTAAAAGCTTTGTATTTGCTGATGTGCCTAGTCAGGGATATCAGCTCCACTGGTCCAAGACTTCAGATTATAATATGGAAACCAAAGTCTTCCAAAATCTCAATATATTTGAGAGGCAGCACAGACACACACAATACCTTGTTTCACTTGCCATGCAATTACACATAATTTATAATCACTATTTTCATCCCATGTCTAAACAGGGCACAGAGGAATTGCAAGGACATGGTTGAATGTAACCTGCAACAGAATATTAAGCTAAGTGAATAATAACATGAATTCAGAGGCACCTATTGCAATTATCAGCTAGTTGGGTGTTTTTTTCAAAATCAAAAAGGATAAACTCTTTAGGAGGGGGCACACTGAGAATATACACATCAGATTAAACAGATCAAAGATATGCTGCCTTAAAAAAATCCACAATCCTCATGCTCTAGAAGTGGTTCCAGAAAGTCCTTGTGCTGTAGCAGCCATCATGTGCCCACATGAACAATACTGATTTTCATTTTCCTGGACTTTTAGCCCAATAAGCAAGCTGCTCTGTATTACTGTGTAGAAGGGAAAGACAGCAAGCAATGCTTTAAGCTAACTACAAAATTACACCCTGAAATTATTTTCCATATTGTTACAGAAAATCATCCTGCTGTTTACAGCAGACTGTGTGTGTGGATGAAGAAAAAGAAACTACGCACATGACACAAATATTTTGCACTGGACATCAGTATTTTACGCTTACATGACTGTGTTAAATTGGAAAGAGGTGGAATTAGCTCAATCCTTAAATAAAGCACAAGACCACCATCATGAAGAATCACAGTTCATGCAGGACCACAAATCAGGTCCATCATTGTTGTAATGCCTCTGGGCGTGGCTTGCGGCCGGGACCGTTGGGTCCTTTCCCCCCCGCCCCGCGCAGTGTTGGTCCTTTCCCCGCCCCCGCGCGGCAGCTGGGATGGTGCAGCCCCGGCTCGGCGGGGGCCGTCCCGGCCCAGGGCGGCAGGGGCTGTCCCCGCCCAGGGGAACAGCTCATTGGTTCCCATGCCGGGTCCAGACAGCCGACTGATTGGCCGACGCGTCTGTCAATCATTGTGCTCCTCCGCAATGATTGGCTCTCCCGGCTGCCCTCCCCTTGCCC
>VZRZ01003345.1:221765-241732 GCA_013398175.1 Climacteris rufus
AGAAAGTGTTTAAGAGAATGTTTTGCGTACTTCTTTAACTCTGTAATAAATTCACTTACCACTTTTAAGTTTTGAGCCTGTTTTAGCCTGCTTTAATTAGAGGGTTTTCTTCTCTCTCAGTATCCTTATCTCACCTTGGAAAAAAATTCCTCTCCCCTGTCCAATGCAGAGGGGAGGGAGCAGCTTTTGTGGAAGCGTTGGTGTTTGGCCAGAGTTAAACCACGACACTTGGATTTGTGAAACCAGCATTGTTAAACCCTGTTGCAAACTATGTGCATATAATGCTGATGAAAAATAATTCTGTAAAATCTCAATCCAGTTGTCTCAAGCTCTGCATTCATGACAGTTTCTTTCAGCCACAATAGTAATCTAAGCAGTATCTACCTCTCTTATCCTCATCACTCCATCTAATTCTAGGCTGTTTACAAGTCTTATTTACACACGTAGGCAGCAGTAGGAAGAAGAAGTACATTCATTATTACAGACTTGACCCTTGAAGTCCTTTTTTATAGCTCCATAATCTGTAGTATTACTTAAATTGGGAAAAATCACAAAAAGCATTCTTTGATCAGGGACAGCTACTGTGTTTTCATAATGGAGAAACACATCAGGTTTCACATTTACAAATGAATGTGTTTCTGAGCATGAATTTGTAAAGTGTGAGAGAGAATCAGACATTTCTATCCCTCCCTGAAATACAGAGCAAGGTTTACAGCAGTGAGATAACCAGCAGAGTCACACCTTGCTTTTCATCAGAGGTCATATTTCAAATGTTTGTGCTTAAGGGCCATGTTAGTCCCACAATTGCTCTGTTTTGTTGTTCATCATAAGGAACATGCTGTATTTAAAACATCTAAACGCAAGAATTTTAGTTGTTTTGAGTGACATTTTATTTAATAACAGATCAAATGTAGATTTGATTGATTGGTTTCAATTTCCTAAATATGAAGGTTTGACTTCAAAGAGTTTTCAAAATATGCAATTAAGTACTATACAATCAAGAGATAACTATTGTTTCTTTATAGAGTGCATAAAATTAAAAATATTTGATGCTTTTTACTTTTTATAGCAATGTTAACATTCTTTTCACATTGTTTTTCACTTTGCTTCCTTTTATATTCACAGAGGGAGAATTAATCCATTATCATAGCTAACTTGGATCTTTTCCTGGCATAGTACATGTAAGTTTGCACATGACACAGGTACTTCAACTTGTTTACATAATGTAATTTACTAATGGATTTATATCACTAGAAGTTTGTCCATGGCCATGTTTATTCCAGAATAAAAATATCCTTACATAGACTCCTAAAGATATGTAATAGTTATAAGTTTAGGATGTATATCCACAGTCTGTATTGTGTCTGGTCTAAATTGCACATTTTTAAAACAGGGATATTTCCATAAAATTAAAGAATCCCAGAATAGTTTATGTTGGAAGGCATCTTAAAAATCGTGTTTTTCCAAATCCCTTGCCATGGGCAATGACACCTTCCCCTAGACCAGGTTGCACAAAGCCCCATCCAGCTTGGCCTTGGACACTTCTACGGATGAAGCATCCACAGTTTCTCTGGGCAACCTGTTCCAGTGCCTCACCACCCTCACAGCTGAGAATTTCTTCCTAGTATCTAATCTAAACCTACTCTCATCTCTAGACACTATGTTTTCGTTGCTATTATAAATTAATGTTACATACTCTTTTCATACAATGCAAAGCAAAACCAAAGAACTATATTTTCTAGACAATATTGCACATTTAATTACATAGCTGAAATATTAAATTTAATTACACACATATAATTTCTTTATAAGAAAAGTGGATAAAAAATACTTCCTACTTCCCTTTGGAAGCTTAAAAAATACCATGTTAAAAAATGTACCAAAAATATGAGATGTGTGACAAGTGAAAAAAATCCTGAACAAAATCTCAAGTTCATATCAAAAAATTTAAAAAAGAGGTACACAATGTGGTTATGTCTAGCACCATGTCTGAAACAGAGAAACACTAGAACTCCTAAAATAAATCTTGTGATTGTCTTAAAAGAAAAGCAATAAGGAAAGAAAAGCTGTTATTATCTGCACAAAAAAAGAAGTTTACTAAACCCAACTGCTATAAAAATACTAAATAGACTAAAACTGATTAACAATGAAAATCCAGAATTAACTGACTTAATTTATCTTTTCTATTTACCACCTGTGAAGGATAAAAGACAGCAAAATAGCTGGGATGTTATCTTGTTTTTTTAACAGCATTTATTCCAAATTACTGCATGCTTCTAATTATGTGCTTCACAAAACATTCTGCAAGAAGCACCATGTAATATGGCAATCATGGCTTACAAAAGATGCACAAACCAAACAAAAATATTAACTATTCACAACATACAGCAATATGTAGCAGAAAGTCTGTGGCTTTGCATGCATAGGATGAAGTACTTCTTGAAAATTATCTGACGATTTTTTGACGCTAAAGATTAAAAGTATTGTATAGTACTTTATTTTCCACTCTTGATTTTGTTTCATAGAAAGAAACACATTCTCTGATAGTATCTCGTTGATATATCCTGAATTCCAAGTATAAATCACAGATATAATATATACACGTAAGAAGATGAATATAGATATGCTACTTACATATGCATAAGTGGCAAATTTAAAATGTATTTAAAGTTTAAGTTAAAATTTTAAATATAAATTTTCAAGCTACTTGTCCTTTAAATGGAGTGACCTAAAAAAAAGTTTCATATTTAGATTTTTTTTCTACATTTTTTACATTTTCAGTTTTTCTAAACCTCAGGGTTGAAAAAGTCAAATTGTTTGCTTATGTGGGGTATTGTCTTCCTAAATTCATCCAGGATATTCCTCCAGGTCAGCCGGCAAAGCTATCTCCTATAATTTTAGAGAAATGGTCTCAGGATAGAAAGATGAGACATGCCCATTAGTGATACACTACTTGTCAGTTCAGCTAGAATTTACACAACAGTTAGAGCTAAAGAAAACTCTAAGAAGTGATACAGCACTTGGACAGCATACTCTATCTAGTAATTTATAAGCATGATAAAAATTGTTTCAGATGGAGAACAATTGGCCTGTTTATAATATTTCAGTTACTTTTTTAGATTCTTGTGTTTTTAGGTCTTCATTTCGAATGTTTCATTTGAGGGAACCACATTACAATTAAATGTAGAGGTAAGTATTGGTATCTTCATATAAATGCAAGTCAAGACTTTTTTTCTTTCTTTTTTTTTAAGAAGAGTTTTCTAAAAATGCCCATTATCCCATATTCACCTATTGCTTTATGCATATGTAAGCATTGCTAAGAAGCTGGAAGACTTGGCTGACTATTGACTCTTGCTGCCGCCAGGCAGAGGAAGTGGTTGTTTGAAAAAATGCTGCTTCTTGCAGCTGACAGCTGCTTCCTCTTCCAGGCTTCAGATAGCTGCCTCTCATCTCTGCTGATGCTGACTTCCATTTCAGGGGAATGAAGAACCTCCTGAGGAGGACAGGAGCGTTTTTCTCTTTCCCAGCAGAGAAGAATGAGGGAGGATGAAGATGAAGCACTTTTCAATGACACCAGTACTTACCACCGACTTCTTTTCCTGTACTCCACACTCCCACACTCTCATCCTTCATACTTGTTGATGCACTGTGAACTGACAGACCAGGTTTCCCATCCTTCAGTAAGGTGGTCATTTTTGTATACTTATTCACAGGAAACAAGCAAAGCTTTCACTACGCCATGTGAATGCCCCGATAGAAGCAGACATGCTCAGACTGCAAACAATGGATGAAGCAAGTGTCTCTCTTTCCACCTGTAGCCCAAGCATTTTGCTTTCTTATTGAAGAAAGACATACTAAACGAAGTAAAGAGAAGCTGGAGTGGTCACCTTACATTCATGATCAAACCTTTTACCTGTAAAAAGATAAAACAGATATAATTAACTATACTGGTACTCTATACATCTACCAACTGCACATAAGTCAAAATATGAGAGGCAGAGTCATATTAGCATCATTTTTAGCTGTTTACTCTTTTTTATCAACTTGACTAGCAGTAATTTAAATTAATTTGTCTGTCAGAGACATCAGGCACAAAGGCTATTATATGAGGTAGATGAACAAAATCCATTATGAAATTAAACTAAGAAACTGTAGTTAAAAGCAAGAATTCCCTAGCAAAATCTTAATGTAGTTGCTCCAAAATAAACCAAAACACATTATATATTTAATTGATGTTTCTTCTTTGGATGGAAAGAAGTAATTCCTCAAAAATAAAATCCTTCCAAGAAAGTCAGCTTGCAACTCCAAGGGCACATTGAGACCATGCAATGAAGTGTTCACATTATAGACAACCAAACTAGCACTACATCATCAGCTAGTATATTTACATGCCATATTAAACTAATATACAGAAGCAGTGGTTTCACTCCTAATAACTTCATTAGTAGCACACTGTGCATAGGCTTGCATTGCAAGTTCCAGATATGCTTTTAAAGTCCCCTCACAGCCCCTATGTTCCACATCTTCCTCCCATTAGCTAGTTGAGTGCTATACCTATGGAACATCATTCTGAGTAGCTATCTAAGAAATGAATGACAGGTCTTCTGTCACAGTATCATTCATGTTCAGGTCTACCGTGCTCTTCCTTTACCTTCCTTGCTAATTATTTTGCTCTTTCTCACATAGGTAAGAGGTCAAATTGTAGATTTAGAGAACCTAAGCTATCATGACCATCTTTGCTGACCTGAATAGTGCAGACAACAGAATTATATGATTCCAAATTAAAGCTACAAAATCCTGTTAAACAACCGTTTATTGTACTAAATGACTTCCAATTCCAATTTAATGGACTTCAGACTCTAAAGAGCCCATCTTATTCCTACACCATATTTTTCATTGGTTAAGTCCCCGACAATAAAATTATTTTCTAAATCTGCCTAACTTCATCTAACATACATCAAACCGCTCAGCCTTTTACCAGATGCAAGACCCTACCACCAGAAACCTCCTCTAGGTTACTGTAAGTTTTAATTAAGTCTCTTCATAAACTTTTTTAGTTAAGTTAGCATTCCAGTTTATCTCAGTTGTGGTGAGCTGAAGAAGATAATATCAATCCAATTTAGCAATTATTTTGAAGAGTCAGTAAACCCAAGCTTATGGAGAAACTTAAGGGCAAAAAATATCCATTGAACACAGAAGCAGAAAGAGAATAACAAGCAACCATAAAGCTGGAAAAATGATCTTACATTAGTTATTTAGTCTCATTTCAAAAAAGAACTGAACTGAGCAGCTTCATCATACCTTTCTTTCAAAATATTCAGCTTTTTGAAGCAAAACTGTATTTTGATCACTTAGATCATTTATACAGAACTGAAATGTTCTTACTCGCAAATGAATTGAAAACAAAAGAAAAAAAATTTAAAAAATAATTTGAAATTTTGGCATTTAGCATTATTTAATATACTCATTTGTTCCTAATCTTTCAACATTATTTAATCACTCCTTTCTTCCTAATTGTCATAATAAGCATGCCTATATAATTTAATATGTACTGAAATAAAAACAACTAAACAGAATGAAAATGTTTAAAATGTAGCCCCAAGGAACAGCTGAGGAAAAGGGCATGGTTTCTTACTTTTATGAAAAGCTTAGACTGAACTACAGGTTAAAGGTTCTGTATCACACTAACAACGTGGTTTCCTTCAGGGTATAGCTTTTGGATGGTTACCAAGACAAATTTTATCTCCTTGTACAATTCTAACCCTGTTTGCTCTACAACCTTATTCACCTCATTCAACTCCTTCCATAAACTCATGACTGCCACAAAGACTGGAAGAAGTAACATTATTTTTCTAACTCACAGTGAAAATACAATATTTATCATTTTCTACAGCTCCATCCTTTTCCCCATGTGAACAGGATTTGGCTCCTTTGCAAAACACCAACACAGTTTAAAGCATATAATGAATAATTATTACATCAATATTTTAAAATTCAAGGTCCTATACCACATTGGATTTTATAAATTTCCTACAAGTGAGCTAAAACAGCGTGATGTTTGACCAAACCAGATTTCACACGAAACTAATAACTAACTGTATAGAAGATTTAGGCTTGAGATTAAATTACTCAAAAAATGCTGAAACCTTATAATGATCAACAGAAAGAAATATATTCAAAAAGGTATGAAACCAGGAAATTATTTCTGGAACAGGAATAAAAACACTATCAAGATAAAAATATAAAAGCAATGTGACCTAACCAATTGTAATGCAAAATGTAAAAGTGAGAGACTCTGTTCAGAGAGAGGACTTTTGCTGACGTGTTACATTAGTCATAATAAACTAGGCAATTTGAGAGAAGTCTGAAAGAAAAAAAGCTGGAATTTTAACAAGAAAATTCACATGTTGACTAGATCTTCACATTCCTAGAGACTGAACCAAATGAAAGTCTCAAACTTTTTTTTTTCCAAATGAGGCCAATTAATTGCATAATTAGGAATTATAACAGCTGTACTGTAAGAAAGAAGAACCACTAATTAAAAATATAAGACAGACAGGACCTCATGCTGCTTCTCATACAGCTACCCCCAAGACCCTTCACCATCTTTATTGTCTTCCTTTGGACACTCTCTAATAGCTTTATGTCTTTTTTATATTGTGGCACCCAAATCTGCACACAAGACTCAAAGGTGAGGCTGCCCCAGCACAGAGCAGAGCAGGACAATCACCTCCCTTGCCCAGCTGGCAATGCTGTGCCTGACCCTCCTGGCTGCTGGAGCACTCTAACTCATGTTTAACTTGCCAACAACCAAGACCCACAGGTACCTTCCCCCAGTACTGCTTTCCAGCACCTCATTCCCCAGTCAGTCCATATATCCAGGGGTGCCTCATCCCAGGTGCAGAATCCAGCACCTTCCCTCTAATTTGTCAAGGTGTCTCTGCAGGGCCTCCCTGCCTTTACGGGAATTGACAGCTCCTCCTAGTTTTGTATCATCTGTGAATTTGCTTAGTATCTCTTCCAGTCCTGCGTTAGGTCATTTGTGAAGATGTGGAAGAGCACAGGGCCTAAGATGGAGCCCTGTGGAATCCCCCTAGTGACAGGTCCCCAGTCTGATGTCACCCCATTCACTGTAACCCTTTGTGCCTGATCTGTGAGCCAGTTGCTCACCCATCACATGATGTGTTTATCCAGCTGTGTGTTGGACATTTTGTCCAGAAGGATCCTGTGAGAGACAGTATCAAAAGCTTTATTAAAATCCAAAAATATTACATCTACTGGCTTCCCTTGATCAACTAAGTGGGTTACCTTTTCATTAAAGGAAGTCACTTGGTAAGCAGGACCTTCCCCTCATGAATTCATGCTGGCTGTGACTAATGACTGTGTTGTCTTTCAGGTGTTGTGTAATACCTCCCAGAATAACCTTCTCCATAACCTTACCAGGCACTGAAGTGAGTCTTCAGGCTAACATGCCTGTAGTTTCCAGGAAACTACATGCCTGTAGTTTCCAGTTTGCCCTTTTGGAAAACTGGGATGGAGCAGCGTACTTGGCAGAAGCTGCTGCTTTTGAGCTTCAGGACTGATGGGAAGAAAACCAAGGCAATACCCTCAACCTTCTCTCTCCAATATCTGAACCATCTGCCTGAGCTGTGGTGAAACCCCATATTTCTCTTGTGTTACCTGTATCCATGCTATAGGTCCCCTCCACTGGTCTCTTTGAACCATGTGACTTTCCAGTGGGTGGTCCCATGGTCCCACCCCACTTTAGGACCCCTGCAGAGCTTCTGCTCGGTCTCTATAGGTCCCCTCCACTGGTCTCTTTGAACCATGTGACTTTCCAGTGGGTGGTCCCATGGTCCCACCCCACTTTAGGACCCCTGCAGAGCTTCTGCTCGGTCTCTTTCTTCTGGGTTACTCCAGCCACCTGGATGTCTCTGGACTCCCTTCCTTGACCCTCACAACGCAACACCGGATTGATAATAAATAGGCTGTTATCCCAGAGAAGAGCCCTCTGTGTAGCCTTTCATTCTTGCTGACACTAGAACATCATGCCTGGGGTAACTCATTTCTAGAGGAGCCAGTAGAAATAGGTCATCTGTGGTAGCTAGAACTCTGTACTTTGGGAGAGTTGTAAAACCATTGCAACTCATCTCAGCAGGGATTTCGTTTGCATACAGGACGCTGTCGCTACCTCGAGAGCTCCGGGTTAAGCATCATTACTGGGACAACATTCACCAGCTTTCAGTCAACTGGAATCTGTCCAGATTCCTAACAGACCATTCAAAAATCATCAAGAGAGGCCTCATGATGATATCAGCCAGCTCTAACCCTTCTTGGGTGAATCCTGTTAGGCCCAACAGATTTATAGGGATCCAGCTGGAGCATCTGATCCCTCACAATTTCAGAGTCACCTGGGAGTTTATCATTCTCAGTCATGGTCCTCCAGCTCAGGGTACTGGGACCCTCTTAGTCAGTCATTGGTGTTAAAGACAGAGGAAAAGTAAGTATTAAACATCTCCACCTTGTCTATATCCCTGTTTTTGAGGTGACCATCCTCAATGGGTTGATTTAATTTCTGCACTGACTTTTGCCATTAATGTATTTTTAAAAACTGCTTTTTGATTGTCCCCCACATTTCTAACCAACTTCAACTTCAACTGACCTCTGGCCATATGAATTTTCTCCCTCCAGTGGCAACCATCATCTCTGTGTTCTTCTCATGATACCTAACCTTGCTTCAAGTGGGCATACGCCTTCCTTTTCTGCCTTATCTCTGAAAGAAGATCCTTGCTTAGCCAAGCTGGCCTTTTGCCTGGCCTGATTTCTGACATTTTGGAATTACCTGTTCCTGTGCCCGTAGGAGGTGACGTTTAAAAAGTGACCAGCACTGACAGACCCCAGCACCTGCAAAAGCATTTTCCAAAGGGACCTTACTAACTACTACCCTGATCAGCCTGAAATCTTCTCTCTGATGTCCAAGGCTGAAGTTTTGTTGGCACTTTTTCTGTTGTCAACAGAGATTTTAAACTTGACTGCATGGTCACTGGCCAAGATAGCCACTAATCTCTACTTCACTCATGAGACCCTCTCTGTTAACAAGTAACAGATCAAGGAAGACATCTCTCCTAGTCAGCTCTCTTACTTCCTGTACTCAGAAGTCATCATCCATGTGTTTTAGGAATCTTCTGGACCAGTTTGGACCAGGGCAGGGGAGGATCAGTTGTTCATATAAGTAAGTGTGTGTCTAATTGCTTGTCATTTTCTTCTTATTAGCACTCAAAAGAGCTATCAGAAATTCATGTTGTTTGTTCACAATAAATTACCTCAAGTAAAATTCCCCAACTCCAGATTATGTTATGACTGTATTACCTTAACTTTTAATACACTGACTTAGTTCTATTAATTTGAGAATTAGAGTTCACAAAGATATTACAGGTGTTGTGGTAATCAGTAAATGGGAAGGACCAGGGGATAGAAAAGTGAAAATAATCTCTATTAATTCCCTGATTAATAGCAGAACAGAGAGACTTTAGATGTTATTCACTTTGACAACAGCCAGCAGGTCATTCAGCACATGCATTCTTTGTAATAAGTAAGAGCACAGGATGCCTTTTGCCCATCCAACAGAAACAAAAGAAAGCTGAGGGCACACTACTAGCATGTGTTCAAAAGGACATAAGAAAGATGCAAACAACTGCAGTAGGATTCCAAGTATTTCAGAGTGAATATATAAGGATATAAGAGGTACTGGTTTAGAAAGCCCTAGGGAGATTTAAGTACTACTAAAAAGTACCAAAGGAAGAGGGAGGTAGCAAAAAGTTAGATTTCACAGTGCCAGGATGTAGGAGATAAACAATACTCACCAATACTCACCCCCTACCCCCACCCTCTGGCCACCAAGGATGGGCAGAGAATGGGGTACCACTCACCCTTCCTGCAGCTGCCGCTGTAGGTAGTCAGGAATGCAAGACACCTGGGACCAAGTATGATGCCACGATGCTTTCACATCCTTGTTCCCAAGAATGCTTACTTAACTCTGCAAGATCCATTCCTACACTCTCTCAGATTTCACTGTAAAAATGACAGTTATCTTTGATGACAATTACAGCAGCTTCCTTCAACACTAATTTTCTAATTATTTTTTTCTAATAGTTTTAATACTAATTCTGATTCTGCCCTTGCTATTTGAAAGATACTCATAAGATTGTGTTACATTTTTACCTTTTACTGGGGGGAAAAAAGTATTTTACCAATAGAATATTTTAACAAACTAATTAGTATGAACTTGAAAGCTATTAACTTGTTGAAAAAGCTATTAACATATTTTCATTATGCTGTCTTGCAAATTAAATATCTATGAGATTCCAGAATCAGGTCTTTATTCTGAGAGGAAATGTCTTGACTAAAGAGATTAATTTTTTTCCATTTCAATTAGAACAATAAGATAACATGATGCATGTGCATGTTTCCCTCATGCATATTTGTAAAGTAGTGTTCATAGTACAGCAAATGCTTAAAGACATCAGATTTCCACCTATTCTAAAACCTAATATTTCAGCTCCCCAAATGACAAATCTTTGCTTTTTGACATGTTTCTATGCTTATCCCAGATTGCACTTCTCATTTTTGCTAGAGCAGCGGAAGAATTACACATATGAACATGAAAAAAAAATATTTCAGTCACTTAAAAATGAAGTACAAAGGAAATGTTTTGTCCTTATTAAAAGTGAGGAAATGTTTTGCTAAAAAAGAGTAAACCTCATCATAATTTAACACCGAAGTTTAAAATAGGGCATATGGGATGAACTATCTCAATACTGTGCTTTCGTGAATCCTGCACAAATTCTCCCACCTTTAGACAAGTAGACAATCTTTGGAAATTATGTTTTGTGTATGCTCATCAGAGTTCCTTCCAAAAGCAAAAGTCTCTTAAAAAAAAAAAATTTAAAAATCCCCATATATCTATCCCTACTGAGTATTCTCCAAGCTGGAGATGAAGAAGCTAATCTAGCCCTTTGTAGTTGCCTCTGTTCTGAGCTGTTACAATGCCAAAGACAAGAAGAGACAGCAAGGGAACGTTTCCTTCTGTGCCTTTTGTTCCTTCACTAATTGAGCACTGAGAGTTCACAGATGAGAGAAGCATAAAAGAGACAAGGAAGACCAAAGACAATTAGGTAGATTAGACAGACAACTGCTATTGGAACAATGTTACACAAGGTCAGAGGGGAAAAAAAAATCAAAAGGGGGAGAAACTAAGATGAGACAGTTTTAGACCTGTATTTGCTCATGAAGGACAGTGAGCAAAATCAGGACACAAAGTAATGTGAGGATATAGGTTAAGCAAGATGAGAAAAGATGTCACAGAAAGAAAAGCTGTGTTAAACAGATGTTGTCAACTGAGCCGAGGTAGAAGACACCCTGCTCAGAAACTGGAATTCGATCTGAGTTTGCAAACTCAACTGTCTTCAGTGGTCAGCAAAGCATGTGCAACCCCTACAAGTTGGCCCCTATGTAGATTATCGTTAGTGCTCTCTCAAATTAAGTACCAGATGTTTGTGTTAGCACAATGAGCTATGTGAAGATCAATATAATTCCACATCATGGATTTTTTTTTAGTTGGCTTCACTTTAAAACTTTGCAGTTTATATTGATAAAACTACAATTTTTCTGAGGGATTGTTTTCTAACTGGATAATATTATTTCCCAAATTACTTTTATCCCTTCCTTCACATCGTAAGTCACTGCTAGAGAAGCACTGGTATTACACCTAAAACTGACAAAGAGTTGAGGTGGCACCACCAGTAATGGGGCAACTATCTTTAAAGATCTTTTTAGTGCTTTGCAGGAAATATCATCATCACTACCCCAAGTCAATAAATAATCCTATTGTTGGATAAAACATATACTGAATTTGTCCTTCCACAGAAAAATAAAATCTTGCTAAATAAATGAGATGCCAAGATCTCACTGATCATACATAATGAGGTGAAAAAAAAATATTTGATTCCCCTAACAAATACAAAGTAATTTAAGAAAAATATCCTTAACAGTGAGCCAATTTAAAAAATAAATCCATATGGTAAAAGCAATCTTGGTATTTATCACGTTTTCCTTATCTAGATAATCAGAAAGATAAGAGGGAGATGTGTTTTGATTAATGTGGCCCCATTTTTTGCCGTTCAATTCTTTCTATATTTTTCATTGTTGGGAGATTCTTAAAAGAGTATACCTTCTTTCTCAGTTGCATGAAACACTAAACTGAAGTTTACAGAGAAGTTTAGACTTTAATGTTCATCTTTTTATTATCATCAAATATAACAGACACTCTGTCCCTGCTCTTGTGAAATCTACACAAAGTACAAGACACCTGTATATAGTGCTGTGAAAGGATACCAATTTAAGATGGAATTTTTAAAATGAAAATAATATATATAAAAGCATGGTCTCCCCACAGTTAATAGGACCCACATAAGAAAAATTATACAGTTTCCTTATCTCTAGCTATTGTTCTGAAGAAGAATCTTAGATCTCATTTCAGAGAAATGTTGACTGCAAAGCACAGAAAGTGTTTGTTGCATTAACAGGTACTATTTTACAGTTACTTTTTGCAGATTAAAAATGCATTTTACAGTGATGCAAAGAACTGCAAAGCTGAAAAGAGGGATTATAAAACAGAAAGGGTACTCTTCAGTTTAAGAAATATTTCTATTGCTCTGCAAGGAGATTTATCTCATCACATATAGCATGTGTCAAGAGTTATGCTGATCCTTCACCGGGAGCTAAGTACCCTGATAGTTTTTACATTACCATGCTCCACAATAGCAATCCTTGACATTGGTTATAAGTGTCAGATAGAGCCTTCATTAATTATCATCATCTTTAAGACATAAAAGAAACCCTCTCTTCTTGAATGTTATTACACAAAATGTGTACGTGTTATCTATATACAGCAAGTGCAAAAATGTTTTGTATTGTAATAATAATAATTTAGAATATATGGGATAGAAAGTGTACTATTGTTAAACTGTCAGTCAAAACCCTTGTTATACAAGGATAGAACATCACATCCATCTATAACAGCCTTTTCTGTCAGTCAAATGTGTTGTTCTGTACAAATCTAGCATCAATTTGATTTTTAAATTGGAAGAGGCTCTAAAACATTATACTGATGTGATACCAACGTGATCTAAGTTGCTGTTGATATCAGAAGATAACACAGGTTTCCCTTAAAATCTAGTTTTGTTTTTGGTTTTAGAGATCTGCATAACATAGATGATTTTGCATATATAAGTACATGAACAGTCAATTTAAATTTTGCCTTCATTATGTTCCAAAGAAATGCTTGGTGATTATCTCTAATTTTAAATAAACCATAATTGCAAAGTCTGTATAAGGGTGATGAAATTATTATTAATGTGCACCCTACAAAACCCAACAAGTATTCCTGTTTATCCACCACTTACCTTCATTCAGAATCAGATTAGTTCCTTTATCTCAGGTATGTGTAATTGTGGCTTATGAAAATTGAGTTAAAAAGCACTGAAATCCTCCAGCATTTTTCTGTGACATTAGCTGCAGAATAAACCAAATGAGACTCGCTATTCACTCAAAAAAGAATGCAGAGTTGGACTGTGTTTCTTGTCCCACCAAAAAAATAAACTCAAATGAGTGAAATTTATTGTAAAAAAAAAAAATACAAAATAATATGACAAGCTCTGGCCCTTTTAATGTATTCCCATGCACACCCTGACATCTGCAATTTTTCTACTAACTTGCTAATTTTTGTACCTAGGTTCAACACAAGCCTGAGAAAGCATATCAAATCAATCTTTCCACAGACTTCTTAACAAATTTAATCATCCCATTTCTACCATTTTGAAGTGTGCAAGTAAAAATAACAAAGAGTACACGTTACCAAAAGCAACAATTGGTTGTTGTGTCATATTTTTTAATTTTTCTCTTTAAATTTCATACAGGAATCATCAATCTAGAGTGATTTATTAGCATCCTTAAAATTATCTGGGCATGTTCAAGGTACCAGACCTTTTCCATGGGCATAATCAGTAACTTTCAATATACTTGGCATTCACAACTGTATGGAATACTACCTAATGACAAGGTTCTAAAATCCTCAAGAGCCCTGGGGACAAGTTCAAACAAATTGCTATTGAGATGATATCACCAATCTCTTTTCCACTTGGGGCAAGTTCAAATGAATTGTCACTGAGATGGTATCAGAAATCTGTTTTCCACTTGCACTATCTCAGTAACACTGACAGTCAAAAATCTGGGGTGCCAATGCCTAAACCATCCCCATTTTCAGAACATTAAAGTTTACAACTCTTTGTTAAGGCACAACATGCAAGCTCGTGCTTTAGTTTGTCAGCCCAACTACCTTTTTACAGAACTGAGGTAAAACATCTGGCTACAGTAACCCCTAGTATATCAGACTTAGAACTAAATTATGTACAGAACTACTCAACAGTAGTTTTCAAAATCAGGCTGTAACTCAAAAAAATCCAATACCTTACTTTTGTTCTTAGCTTCAACACCTTAAATTCCCAATAAACCACCTAATATTTCCATGACTCATTTAAAATTTAACAAAAAAAAACTCCTCTTGTAAGGTCTTACTATTTTATTCCTGTCAGAACTATGAATGCTTAATATAAAAGCAGTTTGTAAGGCAATCAAGAGTTTACACATAAAAATTAAATGTGTGTAATTAATCCAATTAATATTTGCAGCAGTATTTACTTAGGTAGTATGTCAGAGGAGGCTAAAAAAATAGGCAGCCTGCATACTGGTACTGTGTACTGTCTTTCCATTCTGAAAAATCTGTCCTTTATTTGTGTACTGTGCATGGTGCACTCTATATAGTCAATCATTGCCTTACAACATTTCATGTGGCCAATCATGTTACACCAACTCTTTGTGTTTATCTGCTTTTTAGTTCAAGAACTCAATCAATCTCAATTACCATTTGAAGTATCTGAACTGGTATTTGCAAGCTGGTCTACAATGAAAAAGTCTCAACAAGGCAACTACACAACTTACAGAATCATGGAATGGTTGAGGTCTTGTCCAACCCCCTCACTCAAGGCAGGTTGTTAAGAGCTATCCAGTTGAGTTTTAACTATCTTCAGGGATGGAGACTCCATAACCCATCTGAGCAACCTGCTCCAATATTTGATCACCCTCAAAATATGGGGGACAGAAAAAGTTACTCACTCTCAGTCAATGTTTATATTGTCAAAAATAACATATGCATAATCATTCTGGAAAAAGAAAAAAACCCCCACAAAATCGTTTTGATGATGTTGATTATTCTGCTTAGACAACTGGTCTATAGGTAATAGCAAAACCCAGCAGAATATTCCTTCATGAGAGTCCAGGTGCTTGACACCATAAAAATGCACAGGACACAACTGTCTCTGGAAGTTTACAGTATGCCATCAAAGCAGGCAGGGCAAAAACCTGCAAATACATGGAAACACAATTAAAAACTTGGAAACATTTCCCAGAGTTACAAAATAGACCTGTTCACTCTTTTTTATGGACAAGAACACACATAAAATGAAATGAGCTAAGGTTTGTTTAAACTTTGAACTTTCTTTAACAATATCTTATATAGCCCAAAATATAACCCTAATAAGTTTAACTATTTCTTCTTTAAAGAGTACTGCAGAACTAATAACAAATTACTAAAAAAAACCATACCAAAACAAACCCCGGGATCTCTTACTTCTCAAATAGTAAAACTGAATTGTGAAATTGAGTTTATGTAATATCTTAATCTGACAAAATTAAAAAAAAAAAAAAAAAAAAAAAACCCNAAAATTAAAAAAAAAAAAAAAACAAGAAACCAAAGTTAAATATGAAGATTACCACATAAACCCTTCTTCTCCTACAGAATGTAAATATGAGGATTCATTCTTTCCCCAAATTTCTGTTTTCAAGGAAGTCTATGTCATGGTTGACTTTCAAATGTACGGAGACAGTCATGGAACACAGTGCAAAAAATTTCCACACTGGCCATCAAATTCTAATCATTATTTTGATTGATTAAAATGTCAAATGTCTATGCAATGTCAATTTGCCTACTGTACAAGCTTTTTCACCCAAAAATCTGGCCCAAAAAGGGTATGTGTGTAAATATATATATATATATATATATATACACACATATATCTACATATATACCTACATATACACCTACATATATCTATATCTATATATACAATACTAAAGATTTTTCATCACCAATACACTGTTTTATGCATCATAAACTATGGAACAGAATCACTTTTCTTGACAGATCTGAATCATCACCAGAGCTTCTGCTTGGCTGTATCAAGTAGGTACTATGGTTTTTTTCCTCCTTCTGTGCTGTCACGATTATGCCAGCAGAACACAGTTAGACACAGTTAGACAATCTTAAAATTTCAAAGCATAGAACAGATACTAATTTATGTCTGCAACACTATGAAGCAAGCAGGTATTTTACATACCTGGAAATCAAAGAAAGGTGAAGTGCTTTGTCTAAAGGCCCTTGGAAGAAAGGGGCAACAAAGCCTTAATTAAAATTCAACATCAAGCTTCATGTTAATCCTCTAGACCTAACTGTCTTTTGTCAAAGTGCATGATTTGGAACATCAAAATAAGAACCAATTCAGTCCTTTTTCTCAATACATGCTTTAATGATAAAATAAAACACCACATTCAGCTTCTTCCTCTGTATTCACATGATCATCTTTCTTAGGAATCAAACTCATGGAATCATTTTGGATTACAAAGAACAATTACAAAGGAAGTCAAGTCACATGTAAAATTTAAATTCCACATTCCATTTGGCTTCTACTCTGTGTACTGAGGGACCCACAAGAAAACACACATACGTGCCAGCTATGCTAGTATACCAACTTATACTGGACCAATTTAATTAGTTTGCTTTCAATGCAAAGGTGCAGCACCTCAGCAATTATGAGATCGTTAATACAAGAGAGCATAACAGCACCTTCAGAGATCTTGTCTAACCTCTAGGTACACATATAACTCCCATTAAGACTAATGGGAGTCACATGTATGTATCCAAAGGAGAAGAGACCCATTAAAACGGATACAACATATCCATTAATCTTCAGGTCACTCTTAAGGTCAAACATTATAAAAATGTTTATGAACAGTACTTGCTAGGTATTCACAGTGGCTACTTTGGTTTGGCTACACACCTGTGAGCAGTTAAGGCCATGGAAAATGTCTCCATTAAAAGCATCACCATGTTTCAAGTAGTGGCACAGAAATTTGAGAGTGCTTTTCTGTAGTCAGAGGGGACATTTTTCTATCATATCCTGAAAGAATTAGAAGGATAGAAATGACAGGGAAGGTTAGACACAAATTAAAACCTTGGACAAAGGTACGCTCTAGCTTTTCATTTTTCTTCCATCCCCCTCTCTTTCTTCATACTTCAGTCCCTTAGTTGTGGTTTTCCACTTCAGGAAGAATATTAACAGCAGTGACTAAATTCCTAGTCTGTGCAGCCTGCTACAAAGACACTACAAATAACATTTTGATTATTGAACCACCAGCAAAGCACAACAATTCAAGTACTTCTTGCATGGAGGAAGGGGTGTCTAAAGTTTTGCAAAGAGAAAGGTAATCTTAGTTTGCTCTCCATTTCTTTCAGCATATCTGAAAACGCCCTTTTTCATTACTGTAGTATAGTTTAAGCAAGCATGCTCTTTTCTAGTTTCAGAAAAGATAAGGTTATTCAGTCTGTAAAACCAATCTGTTCAGTAATGAATTTGCTGAATTTGTCCACACTAAGGCCTGGAGGAGAGACAGAGATTTCTCAGTAGCATGAGGGTCAGATGATCTCTGTATGAACAGAGCAGAAGGAACAGCAGGAGGAAACGTGAGTTTCAGATGAGTACAGAAATGGAAAAATGAGGACAAACTTCAGATATGAAATGCACCTGTTTGTTTACTGCTTCTTTCAGTAACTGGAGTAAAAGAGGAAAGGTGGCTTCATCAACAGTTACTCATGGACTATTGTGAAATTCAGCTTCCAGAACTCATGTCAAAACTCTTAATCTGCATGTAATACTTGTTCAGCACTGCATATTTATGCCACCTGTTACATTGACAATTTAGCACTGAAAGCTTTTGTTCAGAGTCCTCCTGTGACAGCCACAATCAGCTGCCTCTGCAGTGTCAGGTCACAACAGAAGCAAGGGTTCATCTAGAAAACATGGCTCCCAGAGACAGGCACAATATCAGACCCACCAAGAAGCAGCACATAGCTTCACCTGTGAGCTGTAGGTCCTCTGTTGCCTTTTTCTGCTATGCCCACATGACACAAGGTCTCACTTCACAAGATATTAAATGATAAGGTCTCCAGTGCCCTGCACAAGGAAATAATTTTGTTTCAAATACAAAATGATAAAATAATGACAATAAATTAATTCCATGGTTCAATTATTACTCCTCAGCAGAAATAAACTATTACATGGTTTTGTTTTAAAAACAAAGCAAAGATTATCCCAAATATGTGTAGACTATCTAAATATTTGGGAGCTATTGTTTTTCCTTTATTAGTGGTCATAAGCTTTCCACTACAGTGTCTTCCTATGAAACAAAAGAGCCTTCCTAGCTCAAAAGACAGTTACCTCATTTTGCTTAAAATGCACTTTTCACACAAAGAGATCTAATCCCCATTTTGTGAAATCAGCCATGTGAATTAGCCTTATTCACTCGAAACAGTTCTTCTAAAGAGGAATTACTCATTGTTAACAAAGTTAAGACATCTGTTTTGCTTTATCATTGTGAAAAATTACATGTAAATATTGAACAAAACTGTTCTTTCAAGATCGTGATATTCATAAAGGCCTGCATTTTGTTTTGTGGCACCTGAGATAGTCCAGAGTGCTATCTAATTTCTTGTCTGTGAGTTAGAAAAAAATAGTAGAGAATCAAACAATATGTGCCTATGGAATGCCCCCACAGCCTCCTCGGCAGATAACCTCAGCAGGGTAGCTGAGGAACTGTGACCCTTAACGTCACCTGTGAATCCATGTTCATGATTACATCAAAACTAGCTATGGTTTGGAAATAAGCAAATAACTATTTGAGTATGTTTTCATTTTTATGTTTGATAAACATTGTCAATTCCTCCCAATCTGTTCATATAGAGTTCTCTTTAGTTTGCTTTCTAGAACCGTAATTGCCAACTTCACGATGCAGTTTTCCTCACCTAAGGTGTACAATACAAACCAAAACAGCTTTTGAGACACCTAAAAGACGTTCGAGCCCATGGGGTAGAACCTGGCTGACACTGACGCCAATAACCAACCGAGCAACCAGGTACCCAGCAGTGTAACTGCTAGAGAAATACCCGCCTGCAGGACTTTTAAGCTGTTGTCACATTCCGTCCCCAATTTGCTTGTTTCTCCTCTCACAGCCCTACGAATCCTGCCAGCAGGCCTGCCACAGGCCTCCCGCCTCCCACGGACTCCACTTTAGGCTGCCCTCGACTCCCAAGTTGCTCGGTGATGACGCCACCCCAAGCTGGGAGTCTCTTCAGTACCACACGAGCGGCCCGGGCGAGCAGGAGCCGCTACTGGCGCTGGCTGAGCTGCAAAGGGCGGAACCACCACCCGTGTCCCACGGGCACGACCGACCCGGGATCACCCAGCGCGGGACGCACCCACTTCCCGGCGCCGCCCCGCCTCCCGCCGCCGCCATTGGCTGCTCCGCTGGCCCCGAGCCGCTGACTTGCTGGTCGGGCTGTCAATCACGCAGCCCGCGACCCGCCCTGCTGGGAGCCCTTCCCGCGCGCTATCCCCGTGTTCCGCAGCGCTTCCTGCGCAGCCGTGTCGGGCGCTGGCCGCTCAGTGCCGTCCGTGCCGCCGCCGCTCGGGACAGCGAGAGCTGCCGCTGTGCCCCGGCTGGCGGGACGGAGACCGGCG
>VZRZ01003345.1:241751-302149 GCA_013398175.1 Climacteris rufus
CCCCGCCGCGGCTGAGGGCAGAGCGCCTGAGAGGGCTCCATCCGCGCAGAGCTTTGCTGGGAGACTCGAGGCAGAGCCCGGCGCACCCGCGGAGTCCCGGCGGGCTGGGCCCTGCGGCGGCGCAGGTCAGTCGGGGAGCGGGGCGGGACGAGCCGGAGGGGCTGCGACGGGCGGGGGCTGCTGGAGGGGCCGTGGCCTTCGGCGGAGCCCAGCCAGGCACCTCCCGCGGCCCGGCAGCCGGGGCAGCCCCTCGGGATCAGGCCCCGGCGCTCATCCAGGGCTTGCTTATAAAAACTCGTGTTTGGCCTCCTGCACTCCCCGGTCGCCCCCGTTCGTAAGTCCTGCTGGCGTTCAGCCTCCTGGTGCCGTAGCGTGCAGACACGGGGAGCTTTCAGCTAGGCCCAGGCGTGCAGTAAGAGGGGACGGAGCCTGCTGACGACCTCTGCGGAGGGTAAAGGGTATAATATCCCGTCAGAGGGATATTATCATCTGAATTCTGATATCAGTTGAGGGAGTGAAACATTTAGAATCTCCAGTGGTCCTTCCTATGACTGCGTACTAGAGGTGACAGGGTTTCCCTTAGGAAACCTCAAGGTGAGGGTGGTACCTTGACACTTACTGTTAATCCAGTTTCGTGCAGCCTGTAAATAACAAACCATTGGTTCACCACAAAACAGTTATGGATTTATTCTGACTGGCCAATGTGCTTTGACACAGATGAATTCTACTGAGGACATAGATCATCCATACTGGAAACCACAGCACTGTATATTTCTTGTATAATCGCTCACCTGTCAGTGTGAGGGAGGTGTTCACCAAGGTCAAGGATGAAATATAACCAGTTTGTAGTAAAATTTGAGTTCAAAATAGTTTGGTATTTGATTTTATTGCAAATTAGTGAATTATTATTAAACTTTTTTGTAGTTTTCATTGATGTATAGTCCAGCAACATTGTTGATAAAGTTTTCTCTGTAAGTGTAATGCTGTTTTTATTCTTTTTGAAGGTATGTTTTATCATACCGTATGTTTTATCATATTCTTTTTGAAGGTAGTGTTTTCTTCTACAGACTCTTTTTCATCTTTCTGCTGCAGTTCCTCCTCATCAGTAGCTTGTTTTTAAGTTTCTGGATATCCATCATCACTAGTTTATCTGATGAAGTGATTAGTAGCAAAACAGCTAGTGTCATAGCATAACGGAAAGTGTCATTGCTGGTACTTAATTAGAGTAGTAAATAAACTGTTAAGGGGAGTAAAACTTCACATCTGATTTTCTTTTTTTTTAATGTTTGTTCATACTGCATGAAGTCATCAATTTCCATTATGTGCTATGGAGTTAAATTCACATTTGTAAGATGTATAAATTAGCTCATTAAAAGGGCTTTTTAAAATTTTTTCGTAGAAATTGAATAAACCAGTAGGGCACATAATCAAGAGTACTGGAGGGATTTGACAGTTACATTTTAATTCTTCTGGAAATTAGTATAACAATAGATGATCATGTCAGTATTGGAATGTCTACTTTGGTTGCTAATGTCACTAGCATTAGGTGTTAGTAAGAATACTTTTTTGGAGTTAGTGCTGGGTTGATGGTTGGATTTGATAATCCTAATGGTCTCTTCCAATCTTAATGATTCTAGGATTCTGTGAATTACCATGATGCTTGCAATGTTCTCCCTGCCATAAAGTTATGGATAGAGTCTGTGGATTGGAAAATGGAATATGTTTAAAGCTACTGTCTGTGAAGGTGTTGCAAGGATCTTATATTGCATCCTGTTTCTTGTCTACCAGTTTGGATTGTACTGGGGAGTCTGAAAGAGGAGGGATATTTGGGCCATTTTGTGTAGGGAGAGATTTTGTGTATATCAGTATTTCTAAAACCCTAGTGTTATGCGTATATATTTGCAGTTTTTAAAGTAAGAATTTAGGATGTTTATTATTAAGTACAGAATACTGTGAAATTGCATTAATCTGGGGCCAAGGTTTAGCATTTTTCCTCTAGTTTTATATCCTTTTAACTCCTAGGCTTACCTCAGTTCAAACTTGTGGGTTTTTATTTGTCAAGAATGTCTTTCTCAGCAAATGAAGAAAATCAGTTCCCATTAATGTTGTTTTAATTAAGTAAATAATTAAAATGAGACATCTCACTGCTTGAGTGTCAAAATATCTTTTACTTTTGTTAGAAATATTGAAAACTATAAAATAATAATAGCGAACTTACATGTATTTGAATCAGCTCATGCTTAAGTACTTCATAGTTACTCTTAGAACTCTTAGTATAGTAGTCCAAACATATAAAATATAATGTCCTGAATTTATTTTTTGAAAAAATTAATTTCTTAAGTAATGGGCCTTCAGATGCATTATGAATCTACCCAGTTACTAAAAGGTTGCCAAGTAGCTAGGATAGTATGCCTCAGTTCATGTTGGGAGATTATTAAGGATTAGGCTATATATATAGAATGTCTGGTTTGTGCAAGGAGGGTGTTTAGACTGGGGGGGAATTTTTTTGTTTGTTTGACACCTCTTTTTGTCTCCTGTTAGATTCTTTTATTATTTCCCCACCCCAAGACTGTAGATATAATTTCATTAGAGAATGTAGTGACACATAGAAAAGTTTTGATACTTAGGGTAATCCAGGACATGTAGGAAGTAAATGTTCCTGTAATGGACTAATGAAATGAAACTAAAACTTTCAAACAAGGGTATTAATATATAAAGAGTTGATTGAACCCTTCACAGAGTAGAGTAGGAAAGGTAATTTCTATACTCTGATAGTTTTTGATACTTACTAATCCAAGGACCTTCATTTGTTTTTTGACATCTAGTGCTTTGGTGTAAGTAAAGAAAGACATTTTAGTATTTTCTCCTCTGTTTAACAGTCTTTTATAGTTTTTTGAAGTGACAGTCTTGAAAATGGCTAAAAACTGCTACCTAGAGAATATTTGGAAAGGAAGGAAACAGGTTTATGGCTCTATATTACCAATATGAAAAATATGATGTAAAATCAATGACCCTTCAATATATGAAAAGTCAAGGTTTAGGGAGTGATGTCTGAATGCAGTATTAATGTATATCTGGATGCAGTAATGAAATACATGTTTTTTCAGGGAAAAAGGCCAAAACACATTTAATTGTGTGTTCAAAATGTGAGAGAGTAGTAATGTCTTTTCTTATTTTTTTAAACGTATGAAAGTAGTTTCAAAGCTATGAGGTTCAGAGAGATTAGGGGGAAACAATGAACAGAAGAGATGTTCAGCTTTTTGAAGGAAAGCTAGTAGTAAATTAAACAGTAGCCAAAATCAGTCAACAATCTGAAATTATAATGTAAGTACTTTTTTACTCATGTGTTTTATTTCTCTATTGGTTATAATGGCCTACTCTTAGAAAAACTTTAAAAATTCCACAGTACTCTTGCACTTTGAATTTCTACATTTATTCAGTGAAAACAGGAATCAAGAAGATGGAAAGAAACAAATGGATGGTGTCCAGCTAACACTAAATGATAAGTTTTAGACATAAATAGTTTCATTGTATTAGTTTGTAAGCATGATGTGTTCCAATAATAATAATAAAAATAAGATAATAATAAGGAACATGTGAATAGACTTTTAATTAGAACATAGCACCATATTTAATAAGAAATGTTCTTCATATATTACCAATAAATTCATTCTGGATTAAATAAGTCTAATGGAAGAATAAGATGTTTTATTACATCTTTGATATCTTACTTCTAAAACCTTTTAAGTATTTAATGATTTTTGGGCAGAGGGCTTTTTTTAAGACTCTCTAGGTAATAACTTTTTCAATAAAGAAATTCACTGTGTTTGTGCCAGTTTAGCAATGTTTTCTCTAAGCTGTATGGTCTCTGACAGAGAAATATAATATATTTCTTATTCAGTTGGTTACTGATATTAGTGCCTGCTTTCTCTGAGAGCCTGGTTTAAGTATTGGAAAGTAAGATCATTGCCCTGGATTTCAGGAGAGCAGGCTCTGGCTTCTCCAGGAATCTACTTGGAAGAATCCCACAGGTCAGGCCCTGGAGGAATGCAGCAAAGCTGGTTGATATTCAGGGATCACCACCTCAGAGCTCGAGAGAAGTCCATCCCAACAGGTATGAAGGCAGGCTAAAATGCCAGCCCTGCATTGATGAACAAGGAGCTCATCGTGAAACTCAGGCATAATAAGTAAACTGTCTATAAACTCCTCCTGGGAGAAGTTTAGAGACAGTGTCTGAGTGTGCAGGGATGTGATTAGGAAAGTCAAATTCTGCCTGGATTTGAATCTAGTGAGGGATGTCAAAGGCAACAAGAAGTGCCTCTATAAACACACCAGTAGCAGAAGGAGGACTAGGGAAGTTGTGAGCTCGTGGCTGAATGGGACAGGGAATGTGAAAAAGGCTGATGTACTGAAGGCCGTCTTTGCTTCCATCTCTACTGACAAAGACCTTCAGGAATTGTAAAGCACAGGGAAAAGTCTGGAGCAGGGAAGATATGCACTCAGTGAAAGAGGCTTAGGTCAGAAAATACTTAAGTAAATTGGGCATAGGTAAAGCTCTGGGAATGCACCCATGAGTGCTGAGGGAGCTGACTGACACCACTGTCAGGATGCTGTCAAGAATCATGGGACTGGGAGATCGAGGGACTGGGAGAAGTGCCTGTAAACTGGAGGAAAGTCAATCTTGCTTCTGTCTTCAAAAGGGCAAGATGGAGTACTGGGGGAACTATAAGCTGATCAGCTTTCCCTTGATCCCCCAGAAGTCTGGAAGGTGATGGAGCAGCTAATCCTGGAAACCCTTCTAAGACACATCAAAGACAAGAGTGATCAGAAGTAGACAGCATAGATTTACCAAGGGGAAGCTATTCTTGACCAACCTGGTAATTTTCTACAATGAAATGACTGTCTTGGTAGACTTGCAGCAGTGTCTCCTGTGACATCCTCACGGAGAAGCTGCAGAAATATGGGCTAGGTGAGTAAATAGTGAGGTCAGCATAAAACTTGGAGAACAGATGGTCCATTGGGGAGTGGTGAGCAATGGTGTGAAGTCTAGCTGGAAGTCGATAACTACTGTTTGTACCCCAAGGGTCAATACTGTGTTCAGTCCTGTTTGACATCTCCATTAATGGTCTAGATGATGCAATGTGTGCAGTTAGAAGATGATAATTTTATCAATTTAAATCAGTCTTTCACTGGAATTCCCTAATGTAAATTTCTCCCTAGCAAGGTCTGGTTCCCAAATGTTAACTTTTTAGGAAAAACATCTCAATTCATGCAATTTTTCAGAGCACCCAGAGAGTGAATTTAAATTTTCAACCTAAATGATAGTAAGTTGTTTAGGACTCAGAATGGAAATGGGCTCACTCACTGTTGCTGCTGCAGTTAATGATGATGGCCCCTACAATCTCTTGGACTGCAGAGGTTTACTTCAGTATAGTGTTTTCAAGCAGCCTTCCTATGCTGTTTTGAGGGTTGTATTGGGTTTTCTTGATTTGCTTTTTTTTATGGGGTGACAGAGATGAAGTTTTTTTTTTCCTTTTGACACCTAGTAGAATGTATACTTTTTCACATAGACCGTTGAAGAGAGTCACACCTTTTCCATTCCTGTCATTTTAAGTAACAAGCATGCTCTCAATGTCAGCTACTATACAGCAAGCCCTGTAAAGTTAATAGCAGCAAATAAATAAAAAGAAACTTTAAAAGGCTCAATGTATGTGCACAGAGAAGGTAGCAGGCTCTCTGTCGTGTAGCTTCTTAGGTGAGCTAAATGGTTCCTGCAGCCATGCAGCTGACTTACGTCTACAAACATCATCATTTCACGTTTAACGCAAAAATCTTCAGGAGAAGGGAAACAGAAAGGATACTGTCCATTTGCAACATGCCTATCTCGGAGATGGCGGTAGGGGATTTTTTTGTTTGGAGGTGGAATACCAGAAATTTAGAAGTTTGAAATTATTTCAGACTGTTTTCAAAAGGAAACTAAATTCAGATTTTTCAGAGTAAGCATGAAAATTAAGAGAAATAAAGAACTTTGAGATAGAGGAAAAAGAGGACAAATAATATAGGAAGAAAGAAGAATTGCAATAGTGATGCAACTCTTGATTCAAGGTTGATTCTGAGTGTGTCTGGGTACTTCCTCCTTTTCCTACAAGGGAGGACCTGAGGAGGTTTTTGACCTTTAGGAAGAAGTTGAATTGAATGTTGAAAATATTCATTGTGTTTGTATCACAACTGTCTCTGTCACTCTTATCTCCACTGTCTCAGTTTTTGCTAATATTGTGTGTGGGATTAGAAAAGGAGTTAATCAAAATCTAAATTCTAAAAAAACTTGGAAAAATACATTCAAGTAATAGTATTCAAAATAATATTAATTCTATAGGTAGAGGAGCAGATAAAAGATACCACAGGAGGGGTCTGGTAAGGAGAAAAAACTTTGTGAGAAGGAAATTAATATAATGCCATGTTTAGTTATGTGGGGCATAACTAAATCCTGAAGGAAAACTCATGTTGAAATTGCAGAGGGATTTTAAAAGCTGTAGCAGCATACAGCTCAGGCTGCTTAGTAAGGAAATTATTATCCCTCTTCTAAACTCTAACTTGTCATACATACATGCAACCATTCCAATGGATTCTAATATGGTAATGAAGTTATAGGATTGAGGAGAAATGTGATGAAAGCATATCAGTCTTCCCTTGTGTGCTTAAAGTTACCATAATTACCAAGTAATAAAACTGTCAAGACTGGGGGACACTGAGCACATCTAATTTTCCCGGTACCCCTATTAGTCATTGTGTATGCCAAACGTTTCAAAGTACAATCATATGGAAAAAAGGTAAAAGTAGGGAAGAATTGCATATAGTGTTCTTTATTTAAACAGAGTAGCCTCTCACCTGCAAGTCTGCATGAATCCTACAGTAGAGTTGTACAAATAATTATTTTCTTTTTATTTTCAATTTTGAAAGACAGCAAAAAGTTTCTTTATTCGTATTTGCAGTGTTGTGGTGTTACACTTACACATTCAGCCCGTTGGGTTTGAAGATGACGTAGAACAGTTCTTCCAGTCACACAAAGGGCTTGGTTTTCTGTTTTGCTGTTGACTGGTGGTGGATGTAAAAGTATGCTGCTGAGATTCAAAGGCAGCTGGTTTTGCAGTTAGCTGTTTTTCCTGACCCCGTTGTTCTTTTTGCTGGTACTGCAAGTATCTTACCTGATTCTGTGGTGGCCAGTTTATGTACTAAATCTGTGGGAAAATTAATTTGAACAGGTGGGGTTTTGCCAGTTGAACATGAAAAAATAGGTCAGAGGAGGCTCAAATGAGTGCTGGCACTAGTCAGTAAGAAAAGGACACAATACACAGTAGAAGAAAAATGAGAGACAGCAACTGTAGCTGTCAAAAATTACATTACCTTAGGTTTTTCTAGAACACAAGCCTGAAAAGTGATACATATATGTCAGGTAAAGTACTGTTATTTATTCTTACACCAGCTGAGAGTTCTTGATTATAATTAGATGCAGTTATTCATAATACATGCCATATAATACAAAGCCAAAACTTAAAACTTACAGTGAACAGGTTTGTGTTTTTATTGATGCAGGGTTTTACTTGCTCTAGCAAATTATAAATATAAATATATAAAGTCTGTAACAATATTGGTTTTACATAGAGTCCTCCTTTTGATACAGATGTGGACAGGGGTTAATTATGACTTAGTTAATGCACTTAGGACAGATTTCACCATTCTCATTTAATAAGTATTTCTAATAAAAGGTTAAAGGACCTTATGTTCCTGCAGTGCAGTGTTGCCCTGAGTTTTGCAGTTCTGATGTTTTCATTCTTCTGTAACTGTTTCTTACACATTCCCTGTAAACATGGCCATGTTTTTGTAACGGTAGTTTATTATTTACATTCCTTTCTCCTGGGCGGAGAGATTTGATGGATATTTCCTTTGACCAGTGTGATTGAGGGGCGGCAAGTTGTCCCTCCAATCCACTGTGGTTTCTAAGAGACATATAAAATAAAGTGTGGCCCAGTTAGGGGCCAGTAGCTGTTCTTTGCTCTCTTGTAACAGGTGTTCGTGTCCTTCTTTTCGTATCCTATTGCGACAGTGCAGTACTTGGATCAGTGTTGTTAACGCTTGCACATCACTGAATATTCATGAATGTGCAATTGGTATGCATATGTATGTAAAAAGGAAGAAAGTTGGAATAAAATCTGGGCAGTGACTGTGTTTCACAAATGATAAGAGTAAGGTGTTTAATGCAAAATTTCAGGGTTCTGTCATCTGTGGTAAATCGTATCAGAATATACAGAGCAGGTATTGCTTCTGAATCCCTTCAGTGTATCTTCTCAATCTTCATCCTGACATCTCCGTACTCATCTGGTGATCCATTCATATGGATCAGACAGGTGGGAGCAGAACAGACACAGACCTGTGAAATGAGAATTTAAGTTAGATGACTTCTTGTTTGTTTGCTTTTTAGGTAGTTTTGAATGGAAGAAAGGTAAGGTGGGGCATAGAAAAGATGCATAAAATTGAGATTGCATAAAATAAGGAGATATGAGATACAGTGCCCTTACAACAATGAAATGCAGATGTTACATATGTCATGAGGTATAAGACCAACTTTTCAGGTAAGCAACAGTAACTGGCAGAGGAAGAGTTACGGCTGTAACTGCCCACTGTGTGCTCACAGCCGTGTGTTTGTGTTCTGTCTTTGGACTGTTCTGAAATAGAGCTGCATACCTCTGCCACCAGGTGATGTTTCACCTGCTTTACACAAAGGATGGCACATCTACTAAGTTTTGTGTTCTTTTCACTGTTACACGTGCATTGCTGTATTACTTTCTTATCCATCGTTTTACCAGACCTTCATATTCTTATTGCAACCAAAATGTCTTCAAATACAAAAGTCTCTGGGTCATCTCTTGGTCACATCAGCAGTTGAGATTTATATTCGTAGCACAAGAGATTCTTAATTTTGTTTATCTCTTATACTTCATGATACTGGTTTAGTCAGAGATGTTGTCCTTTCCTTGCAACAGGCTGTTCCATCCCATTTAGCCTTTGCAGTTGCCACTTTGTTCAATTATTTCATCCAAATCTCTCTTCACCATTTTAATTCATCAGCATTAGTGCTAAGGCACTTCGCTGGATAATTCCCATTACCTGGTTCCAAAGAAAAAAGAGTCAGTATTGTGTATTAGATATATATTTTGCTCATCATCTTGGTGATCAAGGGATTTTTTAACCATGTTTTTTGGAAAGCTTCAAATTACAATGCAGCTTTGTTTTTTTATGCTTTTGGGTTTTTATCACTGATTTCATTAAAAGGAACATCAGCTAGGTTTCATTTAGCATAGCAGAGAACGAGAGTTTGAGCAGAACTGACACGTCCGTTTAGAGGTGAATTTGTAATTTGATGTGCTAAGGAGCAGGATGACAAAAGAGAGGAAATAAGATAGGGGAAGAAGAGAAACAGGAGATGGGATTAAAAATAATAGTGATTGAACATTAACTTGTTACATGCTTATCTTCCTGTTTATTCCAACAAGTGAAAATTAGGGCCATATCAAAAAAGTTGATAGGGTGATGCTATCTCTGGCTTCCATGCTATGAGGAATACAAATGAATACAAATGTACTTTGGGCTTTTATAACTTTGAATTTAGCATCACAAACTTTAAAAGGTAGTATTTTAAATATTAGTTATGTAATAATTACTTTATCAGATCTGGTTGTTTGGGTCTAATAATCTGTCTTTTAAGAGTGCTGACTGGTGACAAATTTATCTGAAGTCAGTAGAAGCTTTTAGCATTCAGAGTATCTTTAACAGTGGCCAATAATAGCTTTGGTTGCTGGCATTCATTGAGGGGATGTATTACACTGACGTGGAGTTTTCAGTTTCCATCAAATGCTGACAGAAATGACTGATTTACAGCTTTTAACAGTGCAGCACTTTCCTACTGCTCTTCATTACTGTTGTATCAATTCTGGCTCTTCTGAGCTGGTTTTGATTTTGTAACTCAAAACCCTAATATTTTGACTCTGACGGGTAGTTTATGGAAGATAAATCAATGAGCTATCGTTACGTTTCCTTGCTGTCTCCAGGCATTCAGCAGTGGCTAATCTGTTGTATCTCGTTTTGTGGAATCTTAAGTTTTTACTGAGTTCAAGTTGGAAAAGCAACCTGTGATTTAAACACATTTGTCTTGTGCTTGGAACTAAAATGTAACTGTAGCATTTAGGATCTTGGGATTATTTACTTGTTGCTCACTTAACCTCCATAATGAAAATCTTAATTTTATCTATGGGATTGATTTGTTATGCAATCATTCAATGTTTTCCTTGACTTTGTCTATTTTGAGAAATAGTCCTTTCCCTCAGTAATATAAGAAATAAATAATAGTTTCTGTGATTGTGGTGTGTTACTGGCTTTTCAATTAGTGTTAGTAATTATTGCAAACAGTTAAAGAATCAATTTATGTTCTTTAGCAAATTATAGGTATTTGGCTGAAGTATATAGAAATCCAGACAGTAATACAAAATCAATCTTTTTTAAGGTTATTTGAGGTAATGATATAGTGATAAGTTAATTTTACAGTGATTAAGAGACAACACAGTTGGGGCTCCCAATTAGACTTTGATCTGAGGATGTTTCTCTCTACACTTGATAAGCAAGAAAGAGATGAGAATTAATGGTAAGACATGAGGCTTTGAGCAGCTGGGGTCCATGTTCTGTGTGATGAGAGTTGGTGTAAAGGAAGATTTTAAAATTAACTGAATAGGTATCGTTTGATTTCTCATCTTTAAAATGTATTGATTTTAAATTGACATCTAAAATATCCTATGCTATTGAAAATACCCAAAAAGAATGGTTAAATATATACATTTTCACAAATTAAAAAAAAAGGAAAAAGCAAACCACCCCAAATTAAAAAACATCTCAGCATTATTATGATGGATGGAAAGGTAGTTTTCATTGCTATCTGTTGATACCCTACCTTAATGAACATCAAAGGAGGGATAGTAGACCATGGGTATGGCTTGGTCTTCAGCTCTCACATACACCCAGTATGGCAAGTCTGAATGCACAATACCAAGTGTATTGTGGCTCCTGAAAGAAAAAGGAACTGTGTGTTAGTATTATCTCCAGAGAGGGTATGCATGCCCACTTGACATACTGCTTTCCCATGCTTGGGCCACTGATTTCAGTGCTGGGACTTGCAGAATCTAGTCTGTTGAAAAGGCTGAAAAATTGTTACCTTGTATGTATATCCTGTTGTTTCTTTGTGTTGAGATAGTTTATAATAATAGCTTAAAATAGTAGCAGTGAATGTTAAAGAGACTTTATATCAGGAATTCTTCCATGGCCTGGAAATTAAAAGAGTTGTCCAGGCAGAAATAATACAACATGATTAGCAATTAATATAAAGGAGTAGCATAGGAATGTAAGAATAAAATCAGTGACTCTGAGGAACAAAGTAAGTTTCAATTTACAAAGCACAAGAAAAGAATCAATGAAAGAATCCAAAAAACTGAGTAAGAGGCGGCACAAAGGGATAAGTCCATTATCTAGATCTGTTATTAAGTAAGAAAGGAGAACAAGTAAGAGACTTTCAAAGACTAATTCTTTCCTTCATACTTTGTAAAAGAGATATATTGTGACCTGCTACTTTCATAAAATTAATCTTAGACAGGAAATAAGAGTTGAAGCAAAGCACAGAAAGAATAGCCTAAGGAATCTTAATATAGATGTGCTCAAGTGGCAAATCCTAATAAAATTCATCCTAGAATGATTTAGGAATTAGGCACCACTGATTTTATTTATTTATTTAATATCCCAGAGGGTGGAAATAGCCAGCAAAATGGGTTTGTGTGTGTGGCTGGTTTTGTGCCTATTTATTCTTCTGTTAAGAGAATTACTGAAGCTGTCAATTTTGATTCCAAATAAAGGTTCAGGAGTAAAGAGTTTAGCAATTAATTTGTATCTAACAATGTGTAGAAGAGAGATTGTAAAACAGCCAGTATGGTTTGACAAGACCTGTTTGTAAGAAACCTCAATATTTTTCTCTTCTTAATAAGGATAACAAGTTTAGTAAGAGGAAAAACAGTACTTTACAATAGATACAATACAGCTTGATTTTAATAGTCTTTTTCCCTACATAAGCAAACTAGGAAAATATAATATCGTCTCCATTAGATGTTGATGTTATCAGCATCAAGTTGAAAGATTGCCTTTACAGAGTAATTACCTGTAGTACCCTGTCAAGATGAAAAGGCATTAGTGAGTTGGATGATATGAGAGAACGCATACTTCCAAAAGGTATTGATGATACAAACTGGAGAGAGGTTGAAAGTTTGGGATTTTCTTTTTTCCTTTGTTGTGAACATAAGATCTGATTCCAAAATACTCTTGATGAGTTTGGAGAGAGTGTCTAAAATCAACAAGATGAAAAGCAATTCAGGCAAGTATGAAATACTGCATTTAACAGGAAAACCTCAAATACATGAACCTAAAACAGGAAATAATTATTCAGAGAGAAAAATGAGAGAAAAAGACATGAAGATATAGAGATCTCAAGGTAAATTGCTGCTGGGAAAAAAAGTAAAGTTGTTTGTTTGTTGTGGATTTTGTTTGGTTTGGTTTTTCTAGAGGATAATACCAGGCATATTGTAGGAAAGAGGCAATTGTCTAGTTGGGCAACTCTTTTGTGGGTAGTTGGTCCTCTCACATGCCTTGCTGCTTTTTGCTCTTGAGAAGGTGCGGCAAAATGGAAATTCTTTGTTCATTCCCGTTTTCTCCTTTAGACTGAATATGAGTGTCTTGGTAATTTTTAGGGTGATAAAACATTGGAACAGACTACTTAGAAAAACTGTTGAATTAGCTTCCTTGGTAGTTAAACACCTCTCAGTATATTCTTGAGCCTGTGTTCATGCTCTGTTAAGGTTTGGTGGTCTCTTGTGGTCTGTTCCATCACTGTAAGTACAGTACTCAGACTGCATGTTTTGGCAGCACAGAGGGGATTGTCTAAAACAATTAAATCATAAACTCTGTGAAATTAGTGGATGTGCTACATAGGCATCCTTATATGTAATTGTAAGTTGGAACAGTAAGGAACAAATTCGTTTTTTTTAATTTAATAAATTCTTTTTTTTTGGCTTCCCAAAAAGTGTTTGGACAAATCAACTTAAAACTATTTTGAGGCTTCTGCATGTATGTCTATTTGTCATCTAATGATTATGCTAGAAAAGCAGGGAATGCAACTGCAGTAGCTCTGAGAGAGAAACCCCTTGATTATTCATCCACAATAGAAAAGCCTTGTGGGAAAAATGGCACCCAAGAGGTTACGTGCATTTCTATATTTCTGCAGGCAAAGTTTACAGACCTGTAAATTTAAATGTAGAGTTTTGTGGGCAGAATGGATTGACAAATATGCCTGATGGTAATACATCTCATACTGATAGTCCCAGAACAGGTCAATAATAATGCTTATATTGATAGCAGCAATGCAGGAGATGTTACTTGGTATTATAGCTAAAATCCATTTTATCCCCTTAATTATAATTACATTAATATTGACAGGCTGTTAACAATACTCACATTACTATTGATAGATTTCTGTCAATAACATGTTTCCAAATAAAATATATTCATTCATAATTTTTTATAATGCTCAATAACAGCACTAATATATACCAGAAGAAATTCCTTTTTCCATAGTGATATACAATTTTTTTTTAACTGTACGTGGGATTGTTTATTTGTTAAAAACACAAAACAGACAAAATATAGGTTATTTAAGAAAGGAACATTATGGGGGGGGTTTTTGGTTGATTTTGAGGGGGAGGAGGCAATTCATTTTTTTCTATGCAATGTCTATGACAGTATAAAATAAAAGCAGAACCTTTCAAGTAACAGTCTTTACTGTTTTGTCTGAAAGAATATTTATTTAACAGGTTCATCACACATACATTTTATTATATATCTGCATGTTGATTCCTGTCTCATTATTGGATCTATAATTCTGAGTTCTTATGTTTTAAGAACTTATCTTTAAGCTTTAAGCAAATAAGAGAGTTAAAACAGTAGGGATTTGACAAATGGATTTTAATGGAAAAACATAGAGGGAAAACAACAGTCTTTATATTCTGTGTAGCTCTGCAAAATATAGAATGCAAAAATAACATTTAAAAAAGTACGAGGTAATGTCTTAACACTTACAGGATGTGTTTTTATCTGGTTTTAAGCTAGTATAGTTCTCATTTATTTCTACTCTAGTGCTACTGTTTTTGAAAACAATACAAACTGAAAAACACAACAAATTTCTGAAAGGATTTTGTATAGAAGGAATTTTAAAAGGGAAGTTTCCTACCATAGCAAAATCAAGATTAAAATGTAGGCCTCTTCTCTCAAAGAAACAGTTGCTCTTATTCAGATCATTAGGACACTGGCAGACATTTCCATAGGACAATGCAGATTTCAAACTGTCCCTTTTAATGTTTGCCTATGGGAAGTGTCTTCCCTATAAGCGCAAGAAAACCTGAAATTAATTCAGAAGAAAGGGTAGTGGATAGCAGAATACTTCATCATGTACTTAACAATAAGCACACTGAAATGTGTTACACATGAAAATCAAAGGTACAGGGATTATAATCTTTAGGTAACTTGCAGGGTCCGGTTAACAGTCATGGCCTATGGCAAACTTTCAGTGTTCTTAGCAAAAAAGAACTTAGGAACAAAGCCCAGTTTTATTGCTTGAATTGAAAACAATTGTTCAACAAAAAAAAAGGTGTTTTTTTTTTACATAGCAATGATATAAGCATAATTTAAAAGATTGACTCTTTATTGTTGTTGGGTATTCTTCCTTTTCCATATAGTCTGTGCAAACATGAGTCAAAGTTGAATCAATCTGATAGCTGGTAATTCAGAAGAGACATTAAACATGACACCATTAAACAGTATATATGGTGTTGATTCTAATTTTTTTTAAATGGAGACTTGTTGGATTTTGCAAAATTTTAAAGGTTAACAAGATGTGGTTGGGCTTGTTTCAAAAGTGGTTTCCATTTTCTATATACAAAGTTCCAATGCACTCTGAGAGGCTCACTGAAATTATTTCCTTCAAATACAGTTCTATAAAGGATCACGCATATCCATAAAATATGTATTATCACAAATCCATTAAATTCTACAATGAGGCAGTGGAAAGATCAAGCTCCAAGTCCCAGAGAAAATCTACCCTCATAGGCTACCTTCATAGTCTACCCTCCTATGAAAATTTGGATTAAATTAATTGCTAAAACAGTTATGTTCAGGCATCATTTGGTCAAGTTTTAGGAATTTCCAGGGAGGGAGATTTCACAGTCCCTGTAGACAAAATGTTCTATCTTTCTTGGGTCCAATTGGAATTTCTCATGTGGTGACTTAACACACAGTTTCCTCTCTTTCTTTCATTGCATCTCACAGAAAATTTGACTTAATCTTCTCTTTAACCCTTAGTAGTAGTAGATTACTGATAGATCACTTCTTAGGTGGCTTATCTTCAATTGAACAATCTAAGTTCCTTCAAGCTCTTTTCATATACCAGGACTTAGGGCACCCTGATGGTAGTAGTGATGTGACTCTCTTCAAAGAGTTTGTTGACATATCTCTTGATAGAAAAGAGGCAAAACTGGACTTAGTGTAATATAAAGTATAGTATATAAAGTGTAGACTCACCAATGCCAGGTGGAGGGTAATAAGCAAGTTCTTCAGTCTGTTGGCTGTACATGTTGCTAATGTGCTGCAAGGATAAACCGGTGGCTTGTGTTCAACTTGCTGCTTATCAGAATCCCCACATCCTCTTTTCAAAGGAGGTGTGCAGTCTTACAGGCTCCCAGCCTGTAACAATTAATTGTCTTCCTTGTGTATTTCGTGATCCATCATAATCCTGTGTATTTGACAAATTTTCCTTCACTCCAGAAGGTTCCTGATGATCCTTCACTTGATCAGGTTTCTTTAGATAATATGGTTATAATGGAAAAAAATCTGTAGAGATTTTAGTCTGCTTTATTTGTGAGAAATCTACAAGATTTTAGAAATTGCTCATAGCACCTGTGGTATAGCAATATACCACATGAGCAGTAGAAATTGCTCATAACACCTGTGGTATGGAAAACAGCTGGAAAAGATAGTTGAACTGATGTTGGAAAATAGTTTTAGTAGATGGATCAAGGAAGTTTTTGATAGGATGTCCCTTCTAAGTAATTTCAGCAGTTTTAAAGGAGGTTTTGTGCATTGGGAATTGTATAGAACACTGAGGCGAGTAGAAGAGAAAGTGCAGAAGACATTAGACTTTTAGGGGTTATATGTGAATAATCAGTGATAGGTTCCGGAGCAGATGTTTATCAAAGGCTCTGGTTCCTAAAATGGTAGTGCAGTGAGAAGATGAGGGATAGGAGAATGAATAGTCATTGGCACTAGAGTTTTCAAAGTGATGCAGCAAGATCTAGTAGGGGTTGAATTGACCCTTTGATGATAAAATAGAGGAGGGAAGTTACTGGGATCATACTGTAAAATAGTTCCTGTGCTTCGGTTCCTGCTACAGAAAATCAAGTGTGAGTGAGACGGGTTCGCCTTTGTGTCCTGGTTTTTCAGGCCTGTGAGGGTTGATGCAATGAACCCCATAGCTGTTTGCCCAGAGAGGTGGCATTATATTACCTTCAGCCATGTTTTGCCTGCTAGTAAGGAAGGAGGAGTTTAATGAAACTGAGTGGAGCTGTTCGATACCCTACCCATATAGCAGTGTTAATTAACTGGAAACTGCTGTTACAAACCCTACATTAAGAACAAAATTTCCTGTTCCTTGCAGTGATAACCAATTACAAGTATGAAAAGCAGTAGGAAAGCTACAGATAGTATTTTATACTGTGTTTTAAAACTTCTGGTGTGTTCTGTTTCAGCAAATGGTTGTTCGTTTGAAGGATTTTATTTTTAGTATTCTTGGCATCATTAGCCACCATTCCCACCAAGATCCTCCACAGCATCTTTTACTCACAGTAATCTTGTATGTGTTATAACTGATTTTTCTCTTATAAATAAGAATTTGAGGCACCACCTTCTATACTTTCTCCAGCAGGCTATGAACCCCTTGCTTGTCTGCTGTATAAAGAATCTGGTTTAGGAAGTGAAATATGTTGCATACTGTCTGAAATGTACCACTTCTCCTGAATTGCCTCTAGAGGTTTTTTGTGGACAAAAGGAAGCAAAAATCAGTTACCCCACAATTTTGCATTGGACCCATCTTTTGCTTTTGCAATTTATTGCATTTTTTTCCTCAGTCACGGAATTCCAGCTACAATAACATTTAAAAGAAGCAAGTAAAAAAAAATTATTTTTCTCTATCATGCTTGAACAAGAGGAGTATACATTTGTATAGTATACATTAATCATCTTGCCTGGAAAGGTTATACAACAAGTAGCACAATCCTACACCTGTCACAAACACACTAGAAAATATATGCAGACTTCAGTGAAGTACTGTATGATAATTTATGTCTGAATATTTCTTTAATCTCACAGGATTTTTCTCTAAACAACCCACTGCCTTTATTGAGCAAGCTTTATTCATTCCCACCTTAATTTTCATCCATATAATTATGTAAGGCCTAAATTCATTAGTATTTCTAAGGTTTTGCTTTCAGCTGCAGCTATTGAAGTGTTCATATGGCAATATTGAACCCACTGTTCTTTCCTAGGTTTTAGGTTAGTATGTTCATTTTCCCTATTTCTCCATGGAACACCATATAGTCTTAGAGTTCTTCTTTTTGATTATTTTAAGGTCCATTTGAATATTAGTTACACTCTGCAATATTTTTATTAATGTATACAGTGAAATAATAGATCTGTGTATTTTTCTAAATATCTAGATGATGTTGAACACTTCTCTATAACCAAAGCCAAATGTTAACTGTTTGTGACAAACAGTCAAATATAATTTCTTTTCAGGTGAGATTTTAAACTAACATAAATGTACACTAATTTTGTATTAATGTAAAACTTCCTGAAAGGACTTGTGACATACTTGTAACATTTGTAGAGGATTCTGAGATGCTTGTTTGTTATTTCTTGTTTACTGCTGGCACATTACAACTTCAATAAAAATAGAAATAAGAAATGTTTCATTGTACTAAAATCTATTTGTGTTTTGTTCCTAGAAAGTGTTTTTGTGAAGAAATGGCCTCCATCATTGGAAATGAAAAGAATGTGAATCCTGTGCTCAGAATAAGTCAACTTGATGCTCTTGAACTTAACAAAGCCCTGGAACAACTAGTGTGGTCCCAGTTTACCAGCTGTTTTCATGGATTTAAACCAGGGGTGTTGGCTCATTTTGAACCAGAAGTAAAGGCATTTTTATGTTTTATATTATGGAAATTCACTGTCTATTCCAAGAGCGCAACTGTCGGACAGACTATTCTCAATATTCAATACAAGAATAACTTATCTCAGACAGAGAAATACCAGCCTCTGAGCAAAAACCAGAAGTTATGGTATCTTGTTTTCACTGTTGGTGGAAGATGGTTGGAAGAAAGATGTTATGATTTATTTAGCAATCGTCAACAACAATCTTTCTGCAAAATTAAGAGCTGTATTAGTTTTGGATCTGGGCTTCTTAAACTCTGTGGACTTCTAAATTTTATGATTTTTCTTCGGAAAGGAACATTCGCAACCCTTACAGAACGCATTCTAGGAATTAGGTCAGTTTTTTGCAAGCCGCAAAGTGTTCGTCAGGTGGGATTTGAATACATGAACAGGGAGCTCTTATGGCATGGCTTTGCTGAATTTCTGATTTATCTGCTACCGCTTATTAATGTACAGAAACTGAAACTTAAAATTTCTTCTTGGTGTTTGCCTATTGCAGGTCTTTCCAATAGTGACACTACATTAGCAGCTCACTGCAGGGAATGTTCAGTATGTGGGGAATGGCCTACCATGCCTCATACCATAGGCTGTCCACATGTTTTTTGTTACTACTGTATTAAAAGTAACTATTTATTTGATATGTATTTTACGTGTCCTAAATGTGGCTCAGAGGTACACAGTCTTCAGCCACTGAAGTATAAAATTGAAATGTCAGAATTGCATGTCTGATGTGAGGTTGATTTAATTTTATATTGTACATGATATATGTTGATTAATGAAAGAATTCAGAAATTACTGGGAGCAGACTGCTTAAAGATGGTTTTGGAGATTCTGTAATTTCCTGTGACATATTTTTACTTGTCTTGGCTTTTTATTAAGTAACAGTGCTGTGATGTCCCACTCTGCTTAGCAGGTTTAGGGGATGGTAGTTGGATTTACTCCGGGTGGCACACGGGAGAAACGGCAACATTCTCAGGAAGTGCAAGAACAACTTCTATGTGCAAACTTTAGAACACTCTAATTGAATAAGGCACTTGGCAAACTTAAGCTTTGCAATCCTTTACTTATCCAAAGACAGTGCCGTTCTTAGCTAGTAGATGGAGTTAGCGGGAAAGTTGTTCTTTTCATGCCTAAAAAATAATTTTAAATGGAATTCCCAGTGTGATGTTACACTATAAAAAAAGGAAGGTGTAAGATGAATTGTCGTTTTAGCGAATTTTTTGTTTTGTGTCCAGCCACTATAACAGGACATAGGCTAACTCAAAGTTGCTTTCTTGTCAATAGATCATAAGCTTGAAGTGATCCATCTGGTAAACAGATATCTACCATACCCCACAGTGAATACTGTGCCTACAGGAAACCACCTCCTGTGCAAATACAGGGCACTTTCTAGACCTTCATGAGATGACAACTAATTTTCTCAGGCAACTCTGTCTCTGATCTTCAATTACATATATATTCTCTTCCACTTATTCCCTAAAAAGCTGAGGGATGAAACCTGTCATGTATTTCAATGTGGCAGCTGCCCAAAGTAACCTACATTCTACTGGGTCAGAGACACTGAAGAAAACTGTTTATTCACAAGATGCTGTCTGTAGGAATTGCCACTCTACTTTTTTTGGTGTAGTCAAGGTGGGTGCCAAATCTCAGAGTTCACCTCCCTACAGAAAAAGGATGAAACACAGTTATGTGCATGTTAACATATTAAAATAGGTAGATTTCCTGCTTTTTGCTTTCACTGTTCACTTTTATTTGGCTTTGCCGTGTTTTAGTTATTCTGTTTTAACCCTTTATTCATTTACTCTTCAACCTGGTTTCATTTTTTAACAGGAAGTCTTATCCAGAAGAGTCTCATCAATACAAAAAATACATTGCATCCTCTTTTGAATTTTAGATTTTCAAAAACATATACAGTTAAATTGAGTAAATAGCTTTATGATGGCTGTGTTCTTGATTAGCAATCATCAATAGTCAGTCCCAAAAATAGCAGAGTAACAGCTGATCGGGTATCTTTGATCTGCTTTTATGAAATGGTTTATTACATTCTTCATTCTACATTCTGCTTAAAAGAACCCACTAGCCTATTTGTTTGAAGATCTTAAATTCTAGGTTTTGATCTTAAAGTGACACACATTGCTTTCATCTGATGTAATTAAATATAGTTAGTGGGTGGGCAGCCCAAAACTTCATTAATCCTGCTACTGTTCTGTGTGTCAACAGAGACTTCAGAGCAACTGCTTGCAGATACCATGCTGCAATATTATTTGCTGTCAAATGTGTATATGAGCAGCCTGCCATATTGCTGTTATTTGCTGTTGCAATTAGAACCAGCAGGTGCAAATCTGTCTTTATTAGAATATCTGTCCTGGTTTAGAAAGGACAGGTGTCTGCCAGGGAGAGTGGGACTTTCCCTGGAAATGGAGACTATAACCTCCCCCAAAACGTTGTTATAATCTTGAAATCATGAAGCTTTCAGACAAAGGTATTGGTAANGTCCTCTCCTGCCTTGGGAGCTACAGGCACAATCAGCAGGGCGGGATGGCCAGGGCAGCTGGGATGACTGCCCCACCTGGTGAAAATGGCGGCCCCGGCGGGCGGCCGCGAGGGGAGGGGAGGAGAAAGTAGTTCCTGTGCGCACTTACACCGAGTCCCGGCACGGGGCTGGTCTGTGGCAGAGCTTCGAAGTGGCAGCTGGAGCGGCAGGGTAGGGGAACAGCAGACCGAGGCAGGAGGAATACAGTGTATCAGGAAACCCAGCCGTGTCGGGACGGCAGCGGCGGGGCCGGCCGATTCCTGAGGCAGCGTAGTTCCTAAGTAGCGCTGTATCCTGTGCTGCAGAGAAGCCCGGCAGGGGAGCAGCCGTCGGGCGTGGGCCACGATTCCAGGGAGCGAGAGCTACAGCACGCACGTCTGTTCCCTCTGAAAATCGCGCCGGAAGCCCCCAAACCCCGTCTCCGCCCCCTCCAGCCGCTCTCGGAGTTTCTCCCTTTCTCGCGGGGTATGTTACAGGTCTTGGAGAGCAAGGTGCCCCCTTCCCCCACCCTGCCCTGTTCCTGTGTTTTTTCCTGTTAGGCAATACATGGGAGAAAAAAATCCTTTAAACAAAAGAAAAGCAAAAAAGAAAAACACAAACCCACAACAGTATCAAAACTGACAACTCAGTTGGAGAGTATCCTGTAGTCACTTCCTGATCCTGAAGGGATTTTGTATGAAATACCCTTCCATGTCACTTAATAACTTTTCCCAAAGAAATGTATTAGCAGCCCTGACTTGGAGGTGTTCTAATGTCTTCAGAAAGTATCATCAGCATTGGTATCTTTGCCTTTAACTATCCTTATTAATTAAGATTTGGATGCATCCAAAATCTGGTGTTTGTAGCTTACAATCATAGCAGACCTTTGTTTGCTGTGGACCCTTCATTTATTCTGAAGTCACAGAGCAATATTTTGTCAAAAAAGGGTCAATTCTCTATATTGGCCTCTTTCAGGTGTCATGTCCTTCTTCTGTCGGCATTAGCTTCTTTCCTATTTAGAGATGTTAATTTTCCTGAATATTTAAAGAATTATCTTTTTCATTCCACCTCTGTCCTGCTGTTTGATGTGCATAAGCTCCATGAATTTCCTGGGGTTTGTTTTGTCACTTGCAGCTTCATGCAGGTGAGATTTGTACTGTTTTTCGTCCATGTTACATTACCAGTACTAAACCTGTTTCCAGCAGTTTAGTACCTTTATTGTACAGCTGATTTCTGCTGCCTGTGTTATATTTCTCTTTGCTGTTTTTCTTCTGGAGTTAAGCTTTTGATACTTAACCTATGATGACTTACTATACCAAAGCATTGGCCTACTTCTGTAGCACCTCCTTATCACTGTGTTGGATTTGTAGCCCATAGCATTGACTAAGTTTGTAAAGTCTGTGTCTTGCAGAATAAACAGTTTTTGTTACCTTAAGATCCTAGATCTTAAAGTGGGAGTTTAGTTCTTTTATTTTCCATGCAAGTAAGCAGGTACCAAACATCTCACAGAAGGTGGTGGTTTGGGAAAAGAATGGTTGTTTTTGTCAGATACAGATTTTTTTTTATTTTTAATCTACCATGTGGTAAAACCTTTACTCAGTTTTAGTCACGGCTGAGATTGATGAGACCATGGTTCCAACTTGAATATTGAAAAACTACTGCCTACCAGCTTAGCATTTTAGAACTTCAAAACCAATGTTCAGAATTTTCCATACTGCACTTTAAAATTAAAATATACCTTTTGTTTAATATTATAGTTCTGGTTTTTTGTTTTGTGATGTATAAGCTGCAGAAAAGTCTTACTTGAAGATACTAAAGGATAATAATTTTCAGATTAATCAAAGGATAATTAGTTTTACATACTAATTGTCTTGATAATTTGTCCTCATAAACATTATATTTTTCAGGTTAAAACTACTGTAGCAAAGGACTGCTGCATCTGGTCATGCTTCTAGCAGTAGAGGGAATAAAATATATTTTGGAATGTTAATCTCTAAACAAAAGGGTTTTAGTATTCAGCTACCATGAGAATGTACTTGTGAGTAGTCATATGTGCATCAGTGAAAAGGATAAATGCTTATAATTTAAGGAAGCCAAAGGACCAGAACTTCTATTCAGTCTTGGATAGGAGTTACAGCCTTACATTGCGAGTTTTCTTTGTGCTCTGTTGTGTGTCTTTGTGTGCTACATGAACGTTTTCATTACCAAAAATCAGAAGATGAAGTCATAAATGAAACAGACTAATTACATTAATAAACATACTAGAAAACTTTTCATATTTTCATTTGAATGAGAATTGCCAGTTGCCACAATGTGTGATTCAGGAGGCATTCAGTTGAAGAGTCGGAGAATGCTGACTCTTACTTCCACAAACCATCACAACTTCATGTACTCTATGCTTTAATGGAGGTCTTATTTAAGTAATGTTACAGAAGACTAGTAGGAGTTTCTGTAAAAATATTCTGCAAAAGAAATGAGAGGGATAGTATCTGATTTCTGCCATACCTGGAAGTATTTATTTTTCCATAAGTGTGAGATATGATGGGCAAGGATGATCTCAACATTAGTGAAGATAAGTTGCAAAGAAAGATGAGATATGTGTTTCGTAAATACAATTGATTAATATGCTTATTTGACAATACTAATACAATTGTTATCTGGGATGTGTCATTCTTATGAAAACCAAATAAATTATACAAATAAATGATACCTTTTAACAGGAGGTTCTGAAGTTTGCCTTTTTCTATAAGAGACTTGTTCTGGAAGGGTGGTTATCGCTTACTCAATTGGTAACTTCATATTTTGCTATTTATGAGACTAAAATGCAAAGTGAGAATCTAGTTCTCTTTAAAATTTTCTTCAATTTTAGGTTCCAAAGCAGATTATCTCTTTCATATTTCTTCTTTTGAGCAGACTAGTCGTAGCTGTTACACTTTGCTCTTTGTTTGCTAGGAATCTATGTTGGCTTTTACTAAGAAGAGAATATTGTGGCATGACTGGGCTCAGGATAGGGACGTGTGCTTACTGCCACAATAGATAATAAAGCTGATGGTCATTTATGTTTGATAACAAAAATATGGTAGACTGAGCTACTGCAAGTAACAGCGCATACAATCAAAACAGCAGAAGCAGTTTCAAAATGATGCTTCAAACCCTTACGCATTCCCAGATAGAACTCTTAGTTGAATTGGTCAAGTGAATTACATCTGCCTGCCTTCAACCTCCAAAGAATGTTTTCCATACTGACAACATTAAAACATCTACCTAAATTGTTACCAGAGTCTTAAGTTTCCACTATTCCAGGGGAGTCTACTTCCACAGCAGGAGCTGGCAAAAGCCTGGCAAGGTGATCAAATAGATGTAACAAGGAAAAGACATTTGTGGGTGGAATCTCTCTCATGCTGGGACCGGGTGACTCACAAACATGCACAGGCATTCTTGTAAAGCATCCCTAAAGCCAATTAGTCATCTTTTCTGTTCTCTAGAGCACACTTTGGATTTTAGACTTCTCAAAATGTCTGTTCACTGCATACAAAATGCAGACCTGTTTCAGATAGGAGGTGTGGGCAGAATTGTACAACAGCAGATGCAGGTAGTTCTATGTCTTGCAGGCAGTTTTTAATAAGTACAAAATCCTTAGCTGCACACCTCTCTTATCCTGTGTCTCCTTAGAGAACAAACTGGTGCAAAGTATGATAAAGTTGGCCAGTGTGCTACCATTCTTCTGAAATCTGTCTAGTTTCAGGGACATATTTCAAGGATATTTCAGGGGGAAAAAAAAAGGTTGTCAGTCTGGTAAATGCTCTGTATTAGGCTATAGTGGAAGAGCTGTAATGGGAAACTAATCATAGCATGTTGGAGTAGCTTAGGAGAGGGGGAGAGGCTGCCTCTTTTCTGCCATTTTCTGTATTCATTGCAGTCTTCTAACTTCTTGACTGCAGAACTGCCTACTTTCATTAACCTGACCAAAGTGTCCTATTGTTCCCTAGCTTTTACTCACTTGCCAGTAGCTGGTGTGCCATCTTGTTTAAAGATCTTGCCTAAATAGTCGTTCAGGACATACTGTGCCAAGGAAATAACCCAAGATAGCATCTCCAAATTGTGCAATTGGCAAGGCTACCTCTGATGCAGTAACTGTGTCAAGGATAATCCTTGGAGATACATTGTCTTAATGGAAAAAAAGTCACAGTTTATAGGTTCTGTAGAAGTCTTTAGGTACATGATTCCCTAACAAGATTGCTCTCCTGCCCTTTGTAGTTAGTTCTCATTTGTAGCCTGAAGACAAGGTGCAGAAAGGATCAGGGTTTTCTGCCTAGAGGCAGGGCAGTCCCTGGGGGTAGGCCACTAGGAGAGTGCCTGTTGCAGCCGGCAAAGACAGTACATTGCATTTGTGGCAGCACTGACTCACGTGGAAATATGTATTAGTTCTGAAGACTTGCAAAGAGTTTTGAAACCTATGATTTAATTCAGGTCTGCTGCCTGTTACATGATTACTCTGAATTAATTCTCTCCTATTATACTAAGTTTTGGTATAAGGTCTTCAGTCGTGGTTGTGCATGGTGTAGTAAGGAATAGCAGGCATGGTGTTCTGGATGTTGATATCCAGTTTGTCACTGGTGATCTTCATCTTAGTTTCAGTTGCATTAAACCACAACAGAAACTGAACACACTATGTGAGAGCCAATTATCTGGGTAGATGCATGGCTCATGACAAGGCATAAGAAGCAGTGTGCATAATGCAGACCCAGAGGCTAAGTAAGCTTTTTTTAAAATACTTTTATGTCTGTTTGCACTTAAATAGATAAGTTTCTCACATGAGTCGCTACCATAGCCAGTTATAGTATCCACAAAACAGTCTCTGTAATTAATAAAAGCTTCTATGATGAGAGTGCAATATTTATTGATAACTTCTAACTCCAGTCTGTTTTGATGCAGGCTCTTACCAAAGATTGTGCATCCCATGGATTGCCCCTCCTAATAAAGTCACATGGTTCAAAGACAGATTCAGAGAACAAATAATTAGCATTGCTTCAGCATAGTTTTCAAAACAGGCTCTAACATTTCTATGATTGCTACTATCAAAAGTAACAATGTATCCCTTATTTATTCTGTATTAACCCAAAGGATCAGAATAGGGCAAAATTGGAGGCATTGAGGGATGCTGTACACAGGAATCAGAGCTCTAGAGGAATGCTTCAGGGTAAACAACATGAGGATTTCAAAGAGGGCCAGTTCCACGCAAAAACTATGCACTCACTGCTGTTTGTGCCAGATACAAAGGACAGAATTGTCCCATGTGGTGAATGGTATTTCTTCCCCAAAAGCAATACATGAATGGCTAGAGCATGCTGTAATGCAAGCGTGAGATAGGTAATTAGCCAAGTGGCACAGCTTCTATTCCATGCATTGTGTAAATTATGATTACATTTCAGTCGTGTTTGACTGGTTATCTCCAGGTTTGAGCAAACCTGAGCATTGCAGAAGGTATAGATGGAGCTGCAGCACACCTTCTGTTTTACATCCGTTTCACAATCCCCATGACTGATAGCAGCAACAGCAGACACCATGCAACAATTTCAAAGGTAGTAGATGAGTGACAAAGTACAAAGGAGTGCAGGTTGCTGCAGGTTCCTGCAGGTTCCTGCAGGTGCAGGAGTGCATTGTGTAATTGCTTAGTGCCACAAAAACATAAAAATACACTTACAAATTGATTCAAGAAAAACTGGTACATAAGCCATACTTGCAGAACCAATACAGATGTCAAGACAAGGAGATTAGAAGTATGTAGAAAATGGCACTTGACTTTCACACACACAGCAAAACAGCTTTTGCTGAAGAAATGCAAAATGCATTAGTCATTAAAAATAGATAATCTGCACATTTCCAATCACCTCAACTATTCCTGGAAATACATGGCAGGATCCAAAAATAAATAACATTCAAGCAGTGAACTCTTTTACTGAAGTGTCTCAAGATTCTAAAAGAAATTAAAAGATTGTAACAGTCAAACTCAACTCTTGCTGAATGGAAAAATAAAACAGTTATTTTGGTTAAATTCTTACAGTTAGCTCCACTAACTAATTTGCAGGCATACGACTCTCTTAAGATACATATAATTGTGAAAAGTTACTTTTCCCATTGAAATGGTCAGTTCTTACACATGAACTATCAGTTTAACTCTTGCTTAAAAGAGTTTGTTAGTTACTGCAAGGGAAAGCATGTAATTGATTTTCCATTATTACAGAGTGATACTACTTGCTTTTTCAGGAATTGCTCATGAGCGTGGTGGTTTAGATCTACTTTTTGAAACAGAATACATATTTTTTTGTAAAAATACTCATTTTATTTTATGATATGGTAACAAAACAGTGTTAATATTGATGCTGTCTTTTTTTTTTTTTTTTAAGACCTTATGGAATGGGTGGAAATTTTAATGCTATTATAAAAGTAAAAGCCCCTTTTTGGCATTTTGTAAGTAGATGGTATTCTGTTAGTGACTACCTTTTCAGTAATGTGGTGGTCTAGATTCTGAATTGTATTATTTTACATCTACAGCAACTGGAAGTGTATTTTTTATAAACAGCAAACTTCACCTCATAAAAATTCATTACATAAGGGCATAAACAAGTACTTTTCCTTCCAGTCATTGGCAGTAAGTGATTCATCAGTTTTCCACAGAAAACCAATTTCATTGCAGATGTTCTGCAGACTCCCTGAATTGTAGAATCATATCATCCAATCCCAGCAAAAGGAATGTAGGAATTTTTTTTTGAAGGGGTGAAAAAAAGGCTGTGCTTAGTCTTTTTTAATATGATTGAATATCATTTGCTGTCTCATCAGTTTTGTGAAATAACCATAAAGTAATCAGCTTGCCATTCTTTCCTTTCCTGTACAGGCTATCATCTTACTCACAATGCTGATTTCATTGCAAGTGCGTAAGTGAATAACTTGCAGGAAAGAAAAATATTCCTTTGAGGTTAAACAAAATGTGACTGGGTTACATAGTTGTCTCTCCTTCTTTTCTTCATTCTTTCTCTTCTCCTTCCTTTCTACTTTCTTGGTTTTTCATTCCTTTATTCCATTGTTTCCTTCTTGCTTAATACTCCAAAATAGAGAAATTTCCCATAGTAATCAGTCACTAATTTTCATTGTTTAACAGACTTGCCTTTTTTCTTCCCTTTAAAAAGTTAGAGTTTACTTTTATAGGAACCAGTAATTAACTGGTTAATTCAATTCTGTTTTTTCACAATGAGACAGAAATAAAGGATGGACCTAAAAACTACTTCTTGCAAGTGTATGCAGATTTGCTTAATTTTGTTCTGTATAGCATATAGAATCCACCCCACATTTCCACTGCATTAACTTATGCAGATACAAAATTCAATTCTAATAGCTGAAGGAGGGAAAGGAGACAAAGGAATATATTGAGATGAAAGTGAAAATGTATGGACAAAGTTTGTAGCCAAGAAACCAGAACAGTAGCTGGCAAGTAGCAGGAACCAGAACGAAAAATTATTTTCCAATAGGAAGAATTAATTTCATTGATAACTCCAAGATGGGGTTGAATTTAGCCCTTAGAGAAGAAGCTGATAGGAGCAAAATGCACAGATTAAGTCAGCAGGTAAATGCTCTATATTGCTTTAAGTTTTGCTGTAAGTCTTCTATTTCCCTTTTTTCTTGTCCTCCCTTGCTACTATTCTTAACACAGCATAGAGAGAACATTTCTCCAAACATGTGAATCAATGAACTAAATCAGCAATATCCAATTTTAGAATCATAGAATCAAAGAATCATTTAATTTGTAAACGACCTCTAAGGTCATCAAATCCAACCATTACCCTACCACTGTCAAGTAGCCACCAACCATGTCCCTAAGTACCACATCTAGACATCTTTTATATACCTCCAGAGATGATGACAACCACTGCCCTGGGCAGCCTGTTCCAACCTTGACAACCCTTTCCATAAACAAGTTTTTCCTAAAATCCAGGGTTAACCTCCCCTGCTGCAATGTGAGGCCAGTTCTTGTCCTATCACTTGTTGCTTGAGAGAAAAAAGCAACACCCTCCCCCTCACTACAGTCTGCTTTCAGGGAGTTGTAGAGAGCAAAAAGTCCCCTCGAGCTTCCTGTTCATCAGGCTAAACAACCCCAGCTCCCTCAGCTTCTTCTCATAAGACTTGGGCTCCAGACCCTTCACCAGCTCTGTTGCCCTTCCCTGAACATGCTCCAGCACCTCAATGTGTTTTTTGTAGTGAGGGGCCCAAAACTGAACACAGTACTTGAGGTGTGGCTTTGCCAGTTCCAAATACAGGGGAACAATCACTGCCAACTGGTTGTTGGCAGTGGAATTGCCCTTGGAACAATCATGCTGGACACAGTATTTCTGACACCTTGGCCTTTTTGATCAGCCAGACACACTGCTGGCTCATATTCAGCTGCTGTCATTTGTCACCAGAGAGAAGAGATTGGTCTCTGTCCCTTCACTCTCCTTTCAGTGTCATCTTCTCCAGACTGAACAGACCAGCGGACCTCATCCACTCCTCATACAGCTTCCCCTCAAGGCCTTTCACTATCTTTGTTGCCCTCCTTTGGAGGCTTTCTAAGAGCTTAATGTCTTTCTTATATTGTAGCACCCAAAATGCACACAGGACTCAAGGTGAGGCTGAACCAGCACAGGGTAGAACATGGTCAAGCAATACTTGCCTTTACAAACCCATGCTGGCTGGGCCTGATCCCGTTTGTCCTGCACGTGCCGTGTGACGGCACTCGATGATCAGCTCCATGATCTTCCCTGGCACTGAGGTCAGGCTGACAGACCTGTAGCTCATCAGATCCACTTTTCATCCCTCCTGTAGATGGGTGTAATTTGCCAAACTCCAGTCAACTGGGGCATCCCTGGTTAACCAGGACTGCTTGAAAGTGTCTCAATGAGCACTTCTACAGTGCCCTATGTTGTATCTCTATCCACAAGAATAATATGTAGTTTCATGTTGAAAATTAATGGTAAAGGCCCTAAAGGAGAAACTTTTGTTCAAAGTTTGAGAAAACAGCAAAATTCAGATCCAACTGACTTTTGCTGACCTGATCAGATTCAGGATTTGAACACATTCAAGAGCTAAGCTGTATCTATATTAGAAAATGAACCCTGTCTTGTCCTGGGGTTTTTGTTACTCTGGCCACTCTACATGGCACAGTTCCTATCTGTTAGTAAATTCACTACCCATCATAAGAAGATTACTTTGAATGCTTGAGCTCAACTGAGGGTATTTATATGTATATCTATAAACAACCACAGATAATTTGTAAGTAATTTCAAATGTATTTCACATGGCAAGTATTTCCTGTATATTGCAACTATGCTCACAGATTATGCAGTGTCACTGAGCTCAATAGTAGATAAAAACAGACAGAGGATGCATTCTGCCTCCTTTCATTAACCTCCACAGGAAAAAGACATCAGTAGAATTAGGGAGTCATAAAACCAGCACCAGCTTCAACTTTGACATCACTAGTGTTGCAGAAGGATTTGTGGGTGCCCCAGCATGCTCTCTGCTTCTTTATTGCTTCTCTAGTTCATTTCTTTCCAGGGCAGAAACCTTGTGTGGTTTCCCTCTTGTGACTGTTAGAATAAGAAAAGGAGCTCAAACTGCTGGTGTCCATGTTTCCAAGGTAGAATCCATGATTTGATAAAAACAATGCTACAAAAATAACCTCTTCATGCCCATTCAAGTTCTTGCTGTGCAAGGACGATGGGGCATCTCCTAGACCATCTCCTAGGCTCTTTCTTTCCAATATTTTTTCTGGTTCCAAACCACACAGGACCAGGATGTTGACTGTGTGTCAATAAAGAAAAAATGCATTTTTCATACCGCCTAGAGGATCATGCACTCAAGATACCTGTATTTGTCCTTTGCAGATTATAAAAACAAAAGCTTGAACCCATACTGAAGCCCTGAGCATATGCAGGGCCTTACTCCTTCAGAAAGCTGCAGAATGGGTCCTGTATGTCTGTATTAAATTGTCTTGTAAACAATATGGATGAGTAACAAATTTAAATTTGCAGATACTTAATTTCACTGCTTTGGTTTACATAGAAGGGATGAATGCTGATGTTGTCATGCTTTCCTTGTGCATCCATGAAGATGGAGCTGTGGAGTAAGTGCCAACCAACACAAATACATCTGTTCAGTCGTAAATTCAAGTGTGGTGAAAAATGATTAATTGCACCCTGATAGCAAGGAAGAAAGGATTTCTTCGTATCTAAGTTTATACATACATAAATATATGTATAAATATATATGGTACTTTATTAACTATTATTTTTAAGATCTACTCTTGTAGAATTACAGATTTCCCTGTTCTTCTGAAAGCAGTGCAGCTGTCCCCCAGGATGCCAGAGCTTGTAAGATCAGGCACCTACGGAGAAGAGTTTACACAGTTTTGTAAGAATGAGCTGTGACAAGACACAAAAATATGTTACAGGAGGAAAAAAAACTATAGACATATGGACAGAAATAAAAAGAAGAGGAAGTAATTTCAGAGAAAAGCTTAAGGAGGACTTGAGAAAGGAGAAGGCAGTTGGCAACTGGGGACAAGAAAATTTACCTCATGTGGCCACTTGGATTGAGGAGAGCAGCATGTAAAGTGAAAAAAAGTTGATTCTTACTGAGGTATTGAAAAAACCTATTGAATTAAGGTTTTTTTTTTAAGATGCCTTGCTGGAGTTTACTGTGTGAAAAACAATCAGCCTGCTAACTGCAGGTTCCTAGTGAATATGCGGGAAAAGATTTTTCTTTCTGTGATATAGGTTACGCTGACATGTAGAATGGAAGTTTAATACTGTACTTTATCATTAATCCAATGAAATTACAGATATCAGCTCCTTTAACAAATTAAAGTTATACCACATGGAGAAAAGGATTAAACCACATACAGAATTAGGGTTATCTTCATTCTTTTCTGGCCTTAGACCATTGAAATGAAAAGGATCAGTTCAAGAAAGTTGCTAGGAGACCATAATCACAAGTGTCAGAATAATACATTTTTATTTAAAATAGGAAATGTTGATTAATGAACATACTTAACAGATAATGAGTAAAGGTATTGAAAGCATCTATGTTCAATCAAATTTCAGGTGAAACATTTAATTTATACGTTGAAAAGCCGATGAGAATTGAAAGTCTTCAAGGTAAAGCCAACCAAGTCATGCAGTTAAAACTGAAGGACACAACAGTTTCATAAGCACTTAATTAGAAGCCCTTAGTTACTAAGAAGCAAGAGAAAATGTTTCATCACATACACATCCAATGAAAAAAACCCAAAGAACAAAACAAAACAAAACAAAACAAAACAAAACCAAAACAAACAAAAAAAAAACCACCAAAACAAACCCAAACCCAAAGAACAAAAAAAGGCAATTATTTAGCTATTAGAGTCCCATGTAGGCACGTTGTTGAAACTAAGATAATATGCGACAACTGCTTTGGAAGCAACTAATTGATTTAAAGGTAAGATACTGGAGAAGATGTTGTATATGTAGCGCATTCAAATGAGAGAAAACTAAGCTATAAATTAAGTTGATGGTAAAGAAACTTCAGCCTAAATTAAAAGGTAACTTATTAAAACCTGAACAAAAGGATCTAAGATTTATTATTCGAAAACCTCCAACAGTGTCTACAGGTTGGTTTAATTTGTGTCATGACAATGTGACCAGGTATTATGCCCTGAAAACACTAGCATGATATTTTGCATGCAAGATTAATGATCCTTATGTTCTTGGAACCAGGAGTCTGAGTTTGTTATCTAGCTTAGAATCTGAAACTACAAGATCCTTGTTTTCCTCATTCACATTTAGGTTCAAGTGGTAATGCATAATAAACGGTTCACTGTGATGACCACCTCAGCTTCATGCATGCGGAATGGATTGTGTCCTTATTGATTCATGTCAGTGTCAAAGAAACCAGTGAACAGGATTGTCCATCCAAACCAGGTAAAATAATTTGACTGCTATGAAGAAATTGCTTCCTATATGCCAATAGACACCTGCAGAAGACAGGAAATGAGATACTGGTCCAATGTCTGGCTGCTGATCACTCATCTTACTAGTAACAACAAAATCTTATTCTAGATACAAATCTTGCTAAGTCTTCTAGGGAGAAGCATCTGTAGTAACAGAAGAGGAATCACAAAATGCTCATGAAATAATGGTAGTTTGAAATAAACTGATCATTCAATTTAAAATGTGGAATAATTGTAAAAGCATAATATATTTCTATGGTGGTTTTACTTGATAAATAATAAATCCAGACATTTCTTTTTACCAAGCCATCACTTAACTAATACTAACTTAAATAGTTATAATAAAGTATTATATGCATAGGCTTATTTCTAAGTACAGCACATACTATTTCTAATAAGGAAGGATAGCTGCATGCAATGAGAAAACAGTCATGCCTAAAACAATTACAATGCAGGAAAAATACAGTGTTGGTGATATTAGCTGAAATGACAGCTACTTATACAGAGAAAGTGTAACCTGAAATTGTATTTCACTTCTTAAGAGAAAAATAGATTAAAATTTTAATAATGGGCTCAAATTTCAGAGATCTTATCATACAATGTACAACCGATAGTTGTAATAGTTGTACACCTGCTAATTTGTAATGGAGAACCTTGTGTATACAAAAGGAAAAAAAGACTGAGATGGTACTAATGTGGAAACAGTTTGTACTTCCAAAGTTTACAGTTACTTCCATTAACAGTTTCAAGCCTTTTTACTTTTTACTTAACCATTTTATTTCTGATCTGAGTAAAGGTTTCTGGGCAAATGGGAAAGAGTTGACACTACAGATTCCTCTCTTGAATGATGCCCTTATCACCTACCAGAAAGAAAAGTGAATAAGAAAAAAATTACTGTTTATTATTTTGTGATAAACATTACAAACTCTAACAACATATATTTCTTTTAACTCTTATAGTATCATTATTTAGTCATCTTTATATGGTATATTATATGTATTATTATGCTGGATTATTTCCTTTATATTCAAATTTAATATAACACCATGTCTTGAATCTGTATATAAGTTAATGAATCCAAACTCACCAGAAATACAAGAGTAATCAACCAATAACTAGCAAAAATAATTAATTTTTCTTATGTAAAGGAAAAAACAAAGTAACGATCTGTATAAATTATTGTACTCTCTTTCTTCTTGCACCTTAGGTGACTTATTTGGTGACATACGTAGCGGGGTTTGCACTTCTCAGGAAACTTGGGACAGCAGTTACTAGATATTTCATTATATGGGGAGGAAAAGCAGATATGTAGAAATTAGTAGTTTCCTAGGAACGTTTAAGGGAGAACTTTTTTAAACTTGATATTCACAAAAAAAGACTAAATAATACATAAGATAAATGTGATTAGTTCTCAAGCAGAAACAATCAGGCTCTAAGAACATGTTAAAAAAAGTATTTAAGCACCTAAATCCAAGAGAATGATCCAAAATTCCCATGAAATATGTAGGCACCTTGCTTTCTACTGGTAACTTTATTACTACAGCAAATTTTTAGATATGTCTTAGTCTGGGGCTATGCGAATCCCAAAGTGTAGCTCTTTTGGGAGAGCAGAGCATGACAATGTCCAGCTTGTGTCTAAGACAACTTGGGATTTATAAAGCAACCATCCTATTACCCATGACTCCTGAAAGGTGTGTTTCAGCAGTCAGGCACCAGCATTTCCAAAGGTGCATTGACAGCGGTGAGTCATACATAAAACACAGAAAGAAGCAGTAATAGCAGTAACCTACCTATATCCATATTTTTTAATATAACAATAGGTAGAAGTGAGAGATTTGATTTCTGTGATTTACATCTCCTTGGAAGTTCAACTCACACATGCCTGTGAGGAGACAGCACCAACTCTAGATTAGACTTCAGAAGAGTCAGCAGTCAAATATGTAAGAGTTTATAGCATCTAGATGTGTCCTTTTGATGATCTGTTTCTTTACTGTGTAGGTTCATCACCGTGCTTTCCCCTGGGAGAAAGTTATCCCTTATTTTCAGCTGAAAAGGCAAAGAGGTAATATTTTGACAGGAGTACTTTGACAATTAGTAATTCTCTTCTTATTACTTCTGTTGACTGCCTATTCTCTATCTTCTTAGAGTTCAGCACTTGGGAGATACTGAAGACCAACTTCCATAGATATTAAGGGTAACTGAATCAACAATAAGAGATGATGGCATTTGATGCATCCTTGAATGTAATAGTTTCTGCATTTTTCTTATTTCTTCTTCATCGTTATTTACTGGACCTAAATTATATTCAATTGCATCATCTCCAAATGATTTTTTCTGTGAGAGGTTCACCACAAACAGTAAAATTTCATTTTACTCTGTGCTAATAAAAATCAGAATTTTTTGTGCCTTTATGTTCAAATCTGAGAAGTGACACAAGACAAAATACTTCGTAACATCATTTTATTAGTAACAGCAAAAATACTTCCATTTTAACTTACATTACAACACTTTACGTGCTTCTGGAGCCTGAGTCCAGAAAACCCTGTAAGAATGTAAACCTTAATGTACTGTATAAGAAAACAGTCATCTACTGTTCTTGAGAAACAAAAACTTTTCTTTTGTGTAATATCTGTTTTAGCAAATTAAAGACAGAATTTTCGTTACTTATTTGCCTCATAGATTGGAACTGCTCTACAATCACATAGCAAAAAACCAGGTTTTACATTAAGACTTTAGAATACTGACTAAAATATTCCGCATATATACCTAACATGCAGTATGTGTACTGTTGGATGAGTTATGGTGTAGACATACACACACAGGAGCTTTGGCTTTAAGGTTCAGTAGCTGAGGACAAAGATTTGCTGTTGTGCAGTTTCTCTTCTACACAATGAATTTGTTCTAAACCTTTATCTCCACTTGCATCAAAATACACACAAAATCATTCAGACTGTCTCTGAATAGCATTGTGAGTTGAATTTCCTGTATTTCAGCTGCTCAGTGAGAGTGTCATCAAAGTAAATGTATCTTTTTCTGCTATTTCTCTCTCACCTTCATAGCTGTTAATAGAGGTCAACTGTTACCTTAAACAGCATTTCCGTTTACCCTCCAAACACTACATTAATTTCATGCATAAAAGGAAGATGTGTAAGTTGATGTCTGTGAGACATGGAAGGGCTGGCAGGAGTAGCTGGGTAGGCTAACCCAATGTAAAGTGCCATCAATACAGTTTTACATGGACCGTTGTTGTGGTGCGTCTGGGCATGGCTTGCGACTGGGCCCAGCCCTACCGGGAAAGGACTACCAGTCCTTTCCCCGCCCCCGCGCGGCAGCTGGGGTGGCACAGCCTGGCTCGGCAGGGGCTGTCTGGGCCAGGGCGGCAGGGGCTGTCCCGGCCCAGGGGAACAGCTCATTGGTTCCCATGCCGGGTCCAGACAGCCGACTCACTGGCCGGCGCCCCTGTCAATCATTGTGGTCCTCCACAGTGATTGGCTCTCCCGACTGCCCTCCCCTCGCCTCCATCTTATAACACGCCCTGAGCGCCATTTTGGCCGTCTTCTCCGCACCATGGTCCTGTGAATAAAATCCTGCTAGCAATAAGCGGAAAAGAACCCTTTCTCGTCTCTTTGCTTCCCTGCATAAATTAAACCGCTGTGCGTGAGCTAAGCCTAGATCTGCGGGAGTTCTAATGCATGGCTCGCCTCTAGATCGGAGACTAGATAAGGCCTGAGTTGCTTTATTGAGGAAAATGGGGGTGATGCAAAAGACTCCGAGTTACTCACACTCTCTACCCGCGGCAGACAGTCACAGAAATGGAATTAGACAACATGCAGTCTCATGCCAGGTGCCATTTGTACATTTAATTTTGGTACTGTAATTTGTAAATTCCTATCTATCTATTAGGGACAGAAGAGAGAAAGATAAGGAAGAAATCTAACAAGGGTTGCCAGTTCAGACCACACTTTATTCTTAGTGGCAAACTTACCTCACCTTTTCCCTAGGACTGATTTCATGTAGTGGGCTAGAAGTGCAAGGGCAATTTTCAAGGATATGTAGCATCTCCTCTATTAATTAATTTTTTTTTACTAAACTTTACATTTATCCATTAAAAACAAACAAACAAACAAACAAACCACATTTAATCCACACATTTCTTCCTGCCCTCTGTACCACAAGAACAGAAAAACCATAGCAGGTGTCTCATCTAAATAGTTTTCCATTACAACTGCAATAATTGTCCATTTATCTTTTTTGTTAAGGTGTCCCAAATCCTTTTACACAGGCTCATAATTCAAGAAAGCTGAGCAGGACTGGAGAATAAAGACTGGTATATTCAGTCTCCATTTTTATACAGCTGACAACCTTCTTGATAAGAATTTTAAGATTCCTCTTTAATGAAATGTTTTGTACATGTAGCTGTTTTTCCTGTACAATGTTTGAATGCAGGTAATAGATAAGGTTTTAGAAAAGAAATTGCAAAGAAATTCGGTAAGGTTCTACTTTTTTTGTAAAGACAGTAGGAACAGTTCAAACAGCAGCAGAAGAAAAATCAAGCCTTACATTCAACTCTTTTCCTTGTTCTTCCTTTATGTCTGCTGCTGTGTCATGAACTTTAATTTATGCTCGGTTCATGTGTAGTGCATATTTGGACATTTTCTATCCTCACCACCAGCTTTTACTGTTTTGTTTCATAAACAACTAAACCAGTGGAATAGTACTGAGTGAAAAGATACTTCAGAATTTCAGAAAAGGAAATAAAGTTTAATTCTCTCATGTATTTGTTTCATTCTCTTTTAAAAATGTAGCACAGATACATGCTCAGGATATTCCCAACTCTCATTCTGCAAGAGAGAAAACCGTGTATAGATGATTTTCCAGGCTCTCCTAAAAATTGGATCTGTCATAGTAAACATAGTCTACACGTCAAGTTGCCCCCATCATCCACACCAGTGTCTTTCTCAGCCTCCCACTTTCTCCTGTTGGAGACCAAACAGTGATTACATGTAGTGGAGTGCTCAGGTTCTATAAAAACACCAAATCAAAATGCAGTTTGAGCTTCCAAAAGTCTTTAGAAAGTACCCTTGAATCTCACAACATAGTCATAAACTATAGTTATAAGCCTGCCATGATGTCTTAGCTGTATTGAGTGGATTGTCTGATGCTGTCAGATATCAGACCTCTTTTTCAACACCCAAGGAGGAAAAATGCCTGCATTCTTCACTCCTCTGCCTGAAACTGAAACATCTAAGCCCCAACCAATGAGTGGTTTATTTACAAAACCCAGAAAAATTCTCCAAGACTGTAATTGGCATTGTCTCATGTTCTACCAAGGCTTAGGAAAGAAAACCAATTAAACTTAAACATTCATTAAATTTATAAATGAAATGGCAAAGCAATAGTGAAGAGGGAGGAACTGTAAGGATTAGTTTGTGCCTATTAATATTACAAATAATACTTTACACTAAAAAAAAATGTACAGAAGCAAGTTTATATCCCATAATGTGTTATATATGACATGTCTAACAAGTCAATTCAATAATAAGAGTAGTCCTGCTTGCTCTCTTTGGGTTTTTTCAAGTCTAGCTAAATCCTTCTCAAAAATGTGTTGGTTTTTTTGGTTTTCTGGGTTTTTTTTTTAGGCTGAACAAATTAGATCTTCGTGTGTCTTTCTTACATAATTTCAAAAGGTATCAAACACGAGGATTCTGAAATGTACCTCATAGTGGGGGTCCCAAAGCAAGACACACAGATCCTGTGGTCACTTTTTAAAATCTTGGCAATCTAATTTTAAAATTTTAATCTAATTTCCTGTGCTTATTTATAGAACAGAGCAAGCTAAGCCCTTTGTTGAGCTGCAGCCATCCTGTGAGCTTATGTTATCAGTTATAAAAACGTACCCTGCCCCAATTTCACAAGTCCTTAATTACTCATCTCCTCCCACAGAAACCATTAACAAGTGATACATGATATGTATTTCTTAAAACATAGCATGAAATGCAATGCAAAGTGTCAGGCTGTTCAGAAGCTATGCATATTTTTGTGACTCAGAACAATGCACAACAGTATAAGGAGATTAATAAAATTAAGAGTTCATTTTCATTCCCAGTTCCAATTGGTCTTATTTAAATGCTGGGCTGTCCTAAGGTTAAAAATAATCTCTTCTAGTTTTAAGCTTTTAAACTGTAGCTTTAATCCTTTGTCTCATTTAAATTTGATGGACTACATTAAAATTAGACAGGTTATAAATATTAATAACATTTATTTATTTATTTATTTATTTAATGTTATCCATTCCAAACCAAAAAGGTCAGCAAAATGCAATTTGATAACTTTCCACTGATTATTGAAATATATTTTCCACATGACCACGAAAACTTGTTGTTTAAATTTTGTTTTCATATTTCAATTCACTATTTCCTCACAGAAAATTACTTTGGTAGCAAGCATTTTAATAGAGTCCATCAGATTGCGAATCATATTGCATTTGCTGCAGGAAAACAAACATATATATTTAAGGGAGGGAGATATGTGATCTAGGTAATTACAGATATAGTAATCTTACCTCAGTGAGATTTTAGAACAAATCTGGATCATAGTATAATTAATTATATAAATCAGAAGTATAAAAAAATTCTAAGTTGGTTCAGCAAAAGGCAATCATGCAGGGTAATTGTACCTTTCTTGGTTAAATTAATAGGCTTTCTTGGCAAAGAAAATGTAGTAGCTGAAATATATCTGGACATCAGATTTACTGCAAAGTAATTCCTGTAGGAAGTTGTTTATTAAGTTAATGATACTAGACTAGTTTAGGAATTGTAATATGTGTAAGAAGAAAGTGCAGATGATACTGCTCATGGAAGCTGTTAGCAGGAAAAGTAAAATAGTTGCAGTGATACTAAATTAGCACAGGGGCGGTCCAGACTATCCAATAGAGGAAAATGGACAACTGAACATTGGAGTAAAAGAGCTGGGATGACATACAATAGTAGTAAGTGTGAGGTTTAGGACAAATAGTGAGACTTTGTTTCTTACAGAGTGGAAATAATAGAAGAAGAAAATAAAGTTTGGTACTATTAATCAATCGCATAAAATACATGAATGAGCAATGTGAAGAGTCTATTGACATGAAAAATATGTTCTGAGATTGTGGCAAGTAAGGTATTTTCAGTAGAGAAAGGAGAGTAGTATTTCTGTTGTAGAAGACTTTGGTAAGATCTCACCTCAAGTACTATTTAAAATTTCTCCCATCTGTTTACCAGAAAGATGTATGGAAATTAAAAGAAACATAAAGTGGACCTGAAATATCTGCCTACAGAAAAGAAAGATTATGTTTAGCTGTACCTGTTATATGCAGAAAAGCTTACTTTCCCCAGCTCATGAGATGAATTTATAGTCTTGTAATTGTGTTAAAGAAGTACTTTGAGCTGATATAGTCAACCTCTGACATAAGCATGTTCTTTTAAAAAACCTTGCCTAAGAAGAAGAATGTAGAATGTGTAGGCAGAAAAGTGGTACTCAAAAAGATGGTCTTTAGACTGGAAGGCTAATCTTTCTTTTCCCTGTAATCTCGCAACAGTCTGTGAAAAAAAAAGTTCCTCCGAGTAATGATTCAGAATGTATAAAATTAAACTACTTTCCAAACTGGCTGAAGTTGATGAAGCTGTTATTTTTGTGTAGTGTTTCTTCTTTTGCAGTATTCAGACACTTGTATGTGTAATATAAATGACTAGGAGAACTTTGGAGAACTGAAAATGGAAGTTCTCAGTGGAAGTTTCTGGTATATTTTGCTGCCTAACTAGCTGGGGAATGCAGGCATGAGACATAGGCATAGTCAGATTTTTTTTTAGAAGATGAAGTGTGTCAAGTTTTTTTATCAGTACACTCATTTATAGTAAACCCATGACCTGATTCGTGGATGGACTGTATGAAATGTGAGCTGTTAGATTTGGGGGAATGGAATTTCTCCCAGAAGAGGGAAGATGAGCTGATCTACCATTGTAACCTCTATCAAAGTGGAAAATGTGAAGCTGAATGTAGAAGTTAGGGGCCACTTACACTCAGATCAACCACACCAATTTATATCCCCACCTTCTAAAGAACAGGGTGTGTATCCAAGTGAAGCTCTACCAGCATTTTGGATTAGATAGAAAATAACATAAAACTTAGTAAATAATGTTTCTCTGCAGTTAATTGGATAAAATAGTATGTTATTGCCTTGAAAATTTATATTTCTTCAGCCAAACCGTTATTCTTTCTTCCACAAACTTTTAGGAAATAATTTATGTTGCAGACTTCATTAGTGAAATTTCAATTTAAGAAAATCTACTGAGTATTAACAGACCCAGCAAATAACTGAGATCACTAGCTTGAAGTGTTTTATTTTAGAGCATGTTTTTATCAGGACATATATCAAAAACAAATAATCCTCAGGCCAAAACTTTTTTATACTCTGGAGCTTTTTCTCCCATGAATCCATGAGAGATTTGCCTTGATAGCTCCTATTAACACAAGTGGGAGTTGCAAGCCAATCCCCTATGCATTATTTGAAGAACTTATCTCAAAGCATTGCCCAAAGCAAATTTCTATGATAGCTTTGCACCCCTGGGAACAGGGATTTATAATGGCAACAACTGAAAAAGAACATAATCTATAGTTTAGTGATGGGAATAAGAGTAGTGTTATATGTTTTCAGTTATTATGCTGCTGAACTTGAACTCCAAATTGTTTCCTTCTTGAAGAAATATTTGAAGTAGTTTTATTGAAATAACTATTATAATGCTTTAAAGTTTTGAAAGTATTTTAATATTGTCTCAGATTTCAACCTTTCTTTCCATTCCCCAGTCAAACAACATGCATTATTAACAGCAACTATATAAACCCCTTGAAAACCACTATGTAAAACAACAAACACTCTTGTAAGTATAACTTTAAAATAATGTTTTCCTAATATCTATAAATTTAATCTATTACTGGTAATTTTCACTGTGATAAAGGATTTGACTTGTTCTTTGGGTAATCATCTCTGTTTTAAAAACTTCCAAAAAGGAAATAAGAAACAGTGAAGACTTAAACTAAATGGCATGAGTAATGCTCTGCAAATTATCTTGTCAATATTACAGCCCAACATTTAAAACCCAAGTATGATAAAAGCATCTAAATTAGAACTCTGTATAAGTTTGGTATTTTAAAAAATCTTTTGGCGTGGTGAATGTTGTAATTTTGTAATTTTAGAACTTTTTCTAGGTTTGAAACAATACTAATGAAAACTTACCAAAATGAAGTTTCAGAAGTTAATGAAATGAGAGGGAAGTTGATACCAGGTTATTCATGGTTATATTTTTGCATCTTATGGAGAGAAAAAAATCCCTTAGTAAAATACATAATGGTTAAGTATTTTGTTTCCATATGAAGTAAGAATTTTTATTTGTAGAGACAGGTTTTGAAGAACCTTGAAAATAATGGTCAAATTTTGATCTAGACTACTTCTCTTTGACTCCATGTATAGTAGCATTGTTTGTAGTCTAAGTAATGCACTTTCACGAAAGTGAATTCCTTTCATTCAGTCACAGAATCACGAAGTAGCTGAAGATAGAAGGGACATGGGCAAGTCATGTGGTCCAAATCCCCTGCTCAAACAGGGCCTTCTAAAGACAGTTTCCCAAGACCATGTTCACATGGCTTTTGTATATCTCCAACAAGGGAGACTCCCCAACCTCCCTGGGCAGCCTGTGCCCATGCTTGACCACACTCACAGCGAGAAAGTGAAAAAGTGTTTCCTGATGTTCAAGCAGAGCTTTCTGCATTTTGGGCTGTGCTCATTGCCTCCAGTGCTGTCTCTGGGCATCACTGAAAAGACCCTGACTGTCCTTTTTGTACTGTCCCTTCAGGTATTCATAAGACCACCTGAGAATTCTACTATGCTGAACAGTCCCAGCTCTCTCAGCCTTCTTCACAGGAGAGCTACTTCAGTCTCTTATCATCTTTCTGACCTTTTACTCAACTCTCACCAATATGTCCATGTCTCTCCTGTGCTAGGGAACCCAGAACTGGGCACAGTACTCCAGCTGAAGCCTCATCAGTGTTGAGGAGAAGGGAAGGATCACATCTTTGACCTTCTGACAACATCCCTCCTAATGCAGCCCAGGATATCACTAGCTGCTTTGCTTCCAGGGCATATTTCAGCTCACACAGGATCTTGGGTCCTTTTCTGTGAAGCTGCTTTCAAGGTGGTTGCCACCCAGCAGATACCAGGTCATGGGGCTGTTGCTCCACAGAGCTTTGTACTTCCCCTTTTTGAACTTCATCAAATTCCTGTCAGCCCATTTTCCAGCCTGTCAAGATCCCTCAATGGCTGCACAACCCTCTGAAAAACCAACCGCTCCTGACTTTTTTGTGTCTTCAGCAAACTTGCCCCATCATCCAGATCATTTCATGTTAATGTTCTGAGTTATCTTCTGCCATTGTCTCCAAACCTCTTTCCCTGTTTCTCTCCATCTTTTACTAGCTCTTTTGTGCTCCCAACAACAGCGGCTGTTATTCTGAGCTCCCAACAATTCAGGCATGTTGGCTGGTATGAATATTCAGAAGTCAAAGTGAACCTTAGACTGTGTAAGGAGGAACAGCAAATCTTAAGTGAGTAGGAAATTCAATCTAGGTCATACTGCAATGGCAGAGAAAGATGTCATGGAAAGACTAAATTAAGCAGCCAGTCCATTAACTGTTGCCAGCCGGTATATATTCACACATAATACTCCAAACCGCACTATCCTTGTTCATATCTCTACATAAGGTGTAGAAAGCAGCATTTCATCATCAGGTATTGAAAGATTAAGAACTAAAAGTTTGGATTAGAGTGGTGCTTCGTCGTATTAATGAATTTTTTACACCACTCAGATGGAAGCTAAGTTATAAATAACTCCCCCTCTGAACCAGTCCTAGTAGAACATAGGTTTAATATGAAAAAAAAAAGAAACTGTCTATAGTCCTCATAAAAATATATTGGGATGAATCCAAGACTGACCAAATCTGTTGCAATTAAAAAAGTTAAAAACAGTTAAAAACAATAGTGAATTTGTACCATTTGTCTGGAATCAAATTTTCACTGGACATCAGGAAAGATTATGTCATGCAGGTATAAAATAATTTGGTCCACTACTTTGAAATGTAAGTTTTGTAAGAACCGAATGTCTAAAAATATCTGTAATAATTAGACTACATTAATGCATTGTTCAATTAACTTCCACTTGTGGGAATATTGATACAGCTGACATGTTATTTTGTGTCATTATTGTTCTTAAATTATTTTAACCTGGCTTACTTATTTATCTGTGCAAGATGGTTATATTTTGAAAAATGGTAAAAGCCAAGTAGTTAGTTTGGTTTTATTTCTATAAATTACTCCCTCACTTCTTTGTCAAACTATTAGCTCTTGATATGTGAGCTCTCTGTCCTCTAATATATGCATAAAATGCCACATCTTCAGCCTAAACATAGATATCTGTATATCACTGTTCCCTTCCCTACTTCATGTAGTAATAATTTTCAAAGTTTCTTTCTAACAAGAAACTAACAGATTCCAGGATTTTTCTTTAATGATAACCATACTTTTTTTTCTCCCCTTATAACAGTGAGATGAATGCTTCAAAATGTTTTGTCATTATGAAGATGACCAATCTCTTTATCATTGAGTACTTGCACCTATACAAAATGTGCTACACACATTCTGTTTTTTGCTGTTCTCTATTTGTCTGAAATGGATTATAGGAGTTTTATTCTCAGTATCTACATTAAAATGGTGTACTACTTAATCAGAAAAATCCTATTGACCCTGAATATATTTGCAACACTATTTCATATTATGGACATATTCAGATTTCATTTACACTGGCCTCCACCTAGGAAAGCTGCTCACCAAGGGAATAAATTGAGAAAGAAACACAGATCATTGTAATAAAAATCAATATATATCCCATGCTTTCTGGGAATAGAAAGCAAAAAGGTTACTGTCTGTTTTGAATAGCTGCATAAAAATGTTGTATAGAAAATAATCTGTCATGAGTTTTTGTATTCAGAATAAATATTTCTGAATTGTTTAAACATAGTTTCATTATTTCTTGTACCAGTAGAATTCCAGCTCATTTATTAAAACCTGAGGGCCCATCACATGATAGCTAGTAATCAATAAAACTTGTGCCAACTGATGTTATTCTGTATGTCAAGTCATATTGCTACAGTTCTGTCTGTAGGATGTTACAAAGTGGTAGCTTGTTTGCAGTGTTCTTTTCTACCTTCTTAGCAATGACTCAGGAATTGTTTTTCATATCTATAGCAACAGGAAAAAAACCCAAAGCATATTACATTCATTTCTAACAAAAGACAAAGGATGCCACATCAAAAAAAGCAATAGAAAATTCTGCTGTAATGCACTGTTAATGCATTGCCTCAGATGCATTACACAAACTAAATAAATTACCTTCTGGTAAGAAACTTGCATGATCAATCAGTCACATCAGCATGTTGCCAGACCTGACTAATCTAAGCAAACAAACCAACCAACCAATCAACCCAGAAACTATATTTGACATTGTCAGATCATCTGAAATAATACAGCATTTTTCCAGACTTGCTTGGTATCTTAAGGAATAACCTAGACTTTATATATAAGATTTTTTTCCCTCTGCATTGAGGAAGCTGAGGAAGAGAGGGGTCTTTGGAAGGAAAAAGTTATAAGAAGAAAATCAGCAAGGATAATGTGGTGAGTTTTATGGTAGAGATTCACAAGGGAATGATGAGGCCAAGATAAGTACTGTCCTTAAAATGCACTACTGCCAGTACTATGAGTCTTCGGGGATCAGCTGTTTAAAGCTGGTTTTGTTAATCTAATATATATTTACATATATCCAGAGACAGGAAAATATTTCTGTTGCCATTTGGTTTTTGACAACTGGTCTGCTATTTGGTTCTCATACATTCCTTCATTAATGTCTTGGACCTTGCAGGAAAAGAAGACAAGACACCAGGAATGTGGTTTAAGTAGGCCGTGACTTCATAAATAACACATCTGGGAACCATCTGGCAATGACTCGTCCAGTGCAGGTCATACTTCCTTTGTAATCCATACCACGTGGTGGCAAACTGCCATCATCCCTCCACCCTGCTAACATGGTCTGAACATCACTCCTGAGATCCATGGGCTCCCTCCCTCTGAAGAGGACTGAAAATAGAAAAAGGAGGCTGTACCTCTACTCAAAATGTAGCCCCAACCTTCTTCACAGTCTTCTGTTCCCTTTTCACTTCTGTTTACAGTTGATCATAAAGTGCTATCCTTAGTCAATAATTACCTTCATTGGAAATTTGCTGCAGTGAGGTAACAACTTTTCCACCCCTGCCAAATTCCCACATTGTCAATAATTGTTTCCATTAGAGCAGCCAGTGTCATATTCCTTTACAAGTCAGAAATTTGAATAGAACATAGAATTCAGTTGAGTGTACACTTCAAATGAATAGTTACCTGATTTTTCTTTGCAGTTAATTTGTAAATAAGTCAAATTCCTCTGTGATCACTTAAACTTTCTGGTATGGTGTCCTGAAATCCTGTCATTTTGCTGTAATATGATCTGTCTGTACTTATGACCTCTTGTCCTAATCTCAATTCTGCCATTATTTTCCCCTCCATGTGTTTTATCATGATTTATCTTTGTCCATTCATATGGCCTCTCCCTCATCCTGAATGAATCAGAGCTACCTTCTGACTCCCTGCTATGCTCTTCATTTGGGCTGAAAGGGAACAGATGAACTTCCAGAAAAACTGGATTTCTGATGTAAGCACACTATTAGTCAGACAGTATGTTTATAGTCTGATATATCATTCTAAAAAATAGGCTGAACATGGATATTGCTGGAACTGTCCCCTCCATACTCACATGTCATCCTCACAGATATTATCAGTCCCAGCCACAGTCTTCCGGGTTCTTATTGACATGTCTGCTTCAAATACCATAATATCCATTTGGAACGGGGAGGAACCCAGTTTGTGATTATAATGGCTGTAATGCATGTTCTTTGACATTGACATGGAATTAAATATTCTTTATAAATTAACTGCCTTCCATGGAAAGCAGCAGTAGCATGGCATCCTTGCCACATGTAAACAGTTTGATTGAGAAATTCTTACATTATTGTAATACAGAAATTTACTTCATCACCTTTATTTTTAAAGAAGTATTCTTAGAAGCAAAGGAATTGCAAGCTGCAAAGACAGCTTTTCTTAATTTTTTTCAAAGGCCTGATTTGTAGACACCTAAGCCAAGGCTCTACCTGAATTCAGTTTGGCCAGTTCTTGAGGAACTCTGCAACTATCCCAACCTCAGATCTACTTAAATCGCATATAAAGTTTCTCTTAAGCTGATATACTCCTAAAATAATTATGATCAATACTAATGCAAAGAATGACAGATTGCCTTGTATTCCTAACAAAAAGGATGAAACATGGAAATTTGTAATGTTTTAGGACAAATTTCTCCACTTAGGAAAGATTAATAAAGTTATTCACATTTAGAGACTTCTAAATGTTTTGCATGTTGGCAAAATTTCTGCCAAAAATCAAGATTCCAGAAGCCAACTGTAAATAAATAGGCTCTTTGCTGGCAAATTCTCCCAGCCTCTAGTTCTTTCCCTCTTTGATTGATTTGAGAAATATTTTTCTTATTTGTCATTGTTTTTAAAAATTTATGCAAATGGGAACTTTTACTTGCCCCATAATATATTGATCTATGTTAAATGGCTGCCATGGCTGATGGTAGACCTATTCTTCCATTTAATGTTAATAATTAAAAAAAAAAAAAAATAGAATCTCTCAGAACTAAGTACCCTATTTCTTCTTTTGTCCTTAAGAAGAAAATGGGTGTGGTCATTACTTAAAACACAGCTGATGGGAAAGTATAAATTTCAGAGTGACTTCTCAAAATATTAAAAGGTACCATATCTGTAGTTAATCTTTTTTAATACTGCAGTCATCTTAATGATTTTAACAGTACCAGTAACTTTAGTGAGTGTTTATTCCCGTCACCAGCTGAAATAGCTAACTGTAGTACTGAACAGAGAAGGCAATTCAAAATTTTTCATTTGTTGACAGTATCCCAAACTCACTGGCCAAAAGAATATGAAGGCAGCAAACTATTGTCTTCTTATGAAGTCTTAAACTGAAGAGAAGTTCACTTTGGTGAGTGCCTTTATAAAATCTTGAACTTTAGCCAGTCCACATATATTGATCCATATTTATAGTATAGTGCACTTTTATGAACCTGCATATCTTTTGGTTTGATCTGCTGAAACAACCTGGACTTTTCACTAAAAGGTGGATTTAGACTGAAATGTACTTAATAATGTTCTAGCTCATCAGTACATGAAACTCAGTGAAGAAAAAAAGAATGAGTTAGACTCCTGGCTCCTGAGTTACGATGGGAGACAGTCTCTCAAACTTAGTCCTGCTGGTATGACTGATAGATGTTAGTAGACTTCTAATCCTTTTGTGCTCCACACAAAAGCAGATTAACACAAAAGTGTTTCTACTCCCTGCCTTCTTACAGCAGCTCCTTCTTCTAGGACCAGTGAGGTACTGAGAGAGATCTTCTCTAGAGCTATAGATGCATATATATGGATATATATAAGTAGAATGTCCTTAAGGGAAAACACTCCATGGATGAACAGGAGCCAAAAAGCCGTGATTCACCAGTCACCTGCTTCTGTCTTCATGTCTGAGAAGAGGCTGAGCATCCAAAGAAAAGGTGGGTTGAAAAGATGATCTAAAAATCACATCTCTGTTGGCCCAGACTGCTTCTTGAGCCTCCAAAGATGTGGAATGGGTTCTCCAGATGGAAAGTGCACAGGGCATCTGTTAAAATGCAAACTTTAAAAAAAAAATTCTCTAGCATTTTGATTCAGAAGCTTTCTCTTGTTGCTAGAGCTTCATATAATTATATCTTTCCCTAATTGCTACTGAGAGAATGTGCTTTGAGTTGCAAACTGATGAGAAGAGCAATAATTAAGAGAGTATACCAAGTACATCTGCCTTAAGCAAAAGTAATTTGCAATGCTGAATTAATGCATTGTCTATCAGTGATATTTGGTGCCACATTTGCTTCTGTTATTGTTTTGGGCATATTTATTTATTCTGACTGATTCTGTCTCCCCAGAGTGTGCTATTTCCCCAATCTCACTTTCTCTTTTATTTCCTGAATAAATACAAAAATAAATATGCCAGTAGAATGCCTCTCTGTGATACTCTACACAAAATCAAAAGCATTATTTTATTGCTATTTACCAGTAACTCATAAAACACATACATATATTTTGACAGAGCCAACTGTTGTTGAGATGTAAATTATTTTTTAATTAATTTAATTAAGAAGCATTATTTTCCTCCTAGTTTTATCTATTTCAAACTTCTTTTCAACTATTATTTCAATAAGCTTTCTCATGATTCTAACATAATGAGATCAATTTAATTATTCGAGAGCATTATTTTAGGTATTACTTTACCTAAACATGTCCCTTGAAGATGTTTCCACCTCACAGACTGGCAGAGGTTAAATCTGCAACAGGATTTAGGTGCTGAACTACAGACTACTGCAATATTTTTGGTATCCTACCACCATCCTTTTTCCCAATGCAAGGCATGAGGTGAGCTGGGTTCTTAGCAGTTGACTCAAAGCAGGTAGAAGTGAGTGGAGAACCCTCCACTTTCAGCTAAGGATGTACACAGACTGCTTACACCATGTCCCTCAGAGGGACTGAACTGAGTGTGGATTTAGACTGCATAAAGTGCTTCATTCTGTTCTGGAGTCACATCTGGAAACCCTTTCCTGCATGAGGCACCTATACCAAGACAATAATTTCCTGAAAACTAAAATCTGTAGGGAGTTTTTGGTTCCATTAAACCCAGCTGCCTAGTGGTTAAGGCATATCTGACTACTTTAATTACATGAAAGGACGTAGGTGGTCTGTGTTTAACTGTGTCTTTCCATGCCCCACTCAGAACATACTCCTGCCTGTTGGGATAGTACACTATCCATGAGGATATAGCAGATTTTGGGGGAAAAATCCTCGTTACTTTTAAAGCCTTTTTGTATAAACTACTTACATATTCACTTGAATATGAAGGAAGGAGTAGGAGCTGGATTTCCCTGGTGAGTGATTTAACCACCAGGCATTCTAACTCCCTCTCTGGCCTAATGCATATTTCATATTTTATTCTGTGGAACAACATATTATGCAATCATTCAATTAAGCACTGTCTCATAATGCATATGCACAAGGTGTTATTCATGAATAACACACCACTGAAGTTGAGAGGCTTGTTTTGTAAAATAAAAAATGCTGTTCTTCATTATTAAGCACTACATCTTTATTGTTCTGCTGTTGAAAGTAGACTTCACGTTTGGAAACAGTGTATCAACCAGCCATTATTGAAAATAACCCTAAACTCCAGTTAACTTCCAAACCAGAATGGAAACGTTTGGAGAAAAATTATTGTAGTCTTTCTCCATCACCTCCATCACATCTCCATCTTTACCTCTCTTTAAAGATTCAGTCAGCTTCAAGGAGAGGGAAAACAAGAACTGGAGTCCAAAGAGCAGAAATACCAAATATTTGGGTATGGAACAGGTATTTTGCAAATGGAAGATGCAGGGATTACAAAAGACAGAAGTGAGTGAGGAAAAGGTGAACAAAGAACTGAAATTTCAGGGGCGAGAGACTGATGTCTTACAAATACCCCTTTTTCATCCCTGACCTGAATAAAGAGAATTGAAAGGTTGATGCCATTGATTCATCCTCAGAAAAAAAAGCCTAAGTGGGGGAAAGATCTCAAGAAGATAGCTTATCTGGCAAAACTGTTTGCTGTTTTTCAGGAATTTAGCTTGCTCTGTTTCCAAAGACCATGGGTGAAGACTGAAGAGCCCTAAGAAGAACAGACTACATGTAAACTTGCCTTAACAAGTGTCAGAAACAGAAAATGTTGAGATTCTGAATTAAATCACCATGCTAGAAAATTTTTACTTTTGCATAAAGTTTGTATAATATTTCTTAGAACACATTTAGTGCCATCTGCAAAGACTTAACCAGCCTTTTAACAGTATTCTGAAATGGATTGAAATGTGCTGGAATGTCTCATAGACAGATGTGCTGGAATGTCTACAGGTAGCTGAAGATACCTGCTGAACCTCCTAAACACCCCCAGTGCTCATGCAGCTTGCTGAACACAAATGGAACATAGGTAGGTAGTCAGCTCTTGTGAGTCTGTCACAGGACAGTGAAGAAAAATGTCAGGTGTGAGTTGTGCTAAGGAGACATATTAGAATTTGATTGGTAGTTAAGGGAGAGACAAGGGGAGAGGAGACAGTGATGGGGATAGTAAGTGGGATCAATCTGTCCTTTAGTTCCTTAGGTAAGGTAACATAAGGTCATTCATAAATATCTGTTGCTAGTGACAGAGCTATTAAAGGGCCTGATTCCTCATTACAGGAGCTCTTACACTTCAAGAGTGGGATTTGTGTGTACAGGAGTTAAGGAAGAGCTATGTTTATGTGTTTTCCGCAACTCTTTTGTTTAGGAGGTAATTAAGTCTTTAAACTTTCAAATAAAGACATATGTTTATATGCAATTTTGACCTTGTGAAAAACAGAAAAATTGTGACAGTAACACCAGTCAATTGCAATCATGAGTGTTTGTCATTCAGTACAACCACGAAGAGATGAGAAGACAGGGTAGTCAAATGTTTATATGCTCAGCTATGGTTGCAAAAATATAAGAAATATCATTTTAAAGTCAGTTTTCTCTGTATTTTGGTTGTATTGTATTACTAAATGCTGGCATGAAATCAAGATCGCTGCTTTTTCCATTTTCATTCCTATACTGCCCACTTTAAGTCATACTAATTTGCTTTATCAAGTTTTAAAGTATTCTAACCTTTTGTTGTCCTCTTTCAAAATTAGTCTGCTACAAAAAAGTTCATATTGATCTTCTGCATTAATCCTTGATGAGAACTCCTGCATTGAGCTAGTTTGGCCAAATTTCCTTTCCAAATTAGTTACTCAAGATCAAAACTGCTACTGTTCAAGCCATTCTCTTTAAGCATAATGTGCAAAGCTAGACTTTCAAGACTTGTGAACTTGGATGAGGAATGTTGTTATTCTACAGGTTCCCAAGTCTTTCTGTGTTTCAATTTTTATGAAAGTTATGCACTTCAGCAACAGAGAACTAAAACCCCTGCAACTCTATGAGAACTAAAAACCCCATGACTGTGTTACATCAGTCAGCACTTCCTGAAAGTTTTAGAGAATACTTTTGAGATAGTATTGCAGTCTACAAATTAAAAATATGAAAAATTGGTGATATTATCAGTGACCATATAGAATCCAGAAACACATTTCAGATTGTGCTCAAGAGCATCACAAGTTTTGCTGTACACTTATACAGGAATGCTATCTCTAGGCCTCAATTACAGTTGCTTCAGAAAGTGACCAAAACTGAAAAATCTACAGTGCCTTGAATAATTTCATGAACTTTTGTAACTATAGCTGTAGGCACTTCATGCAGGTGAGATTTAGTGCTAAGTTTATCAAGTCAAAGATAAACTTTCCTGCACTGATTAGGATCTTTCTCTTTAATTAGTCAGTAGTCGAGCCTCACACCATTCTGCACAGTATTTCTGGGAGGCATCACTATTTAGTAAGTGATGCTTTCTGAAGGAGATGCTATTTACCTCAATTGTGCATATCTGTGGGCATCTGAGCAAGGCTGTAAAATCCACAAGGTAACTCAGTAACAAGTAGTTTGGCATTGAAATTATATTTAGGAGCCGAATTTAAGAATGTAATTTTACATTAATTAGCATTTAAGTTCAGTTAAGGTACTTAAAATTCACACAGACTGTGGGGCCTCTGTTTTATAATTCTTTTCATAAAAGTATTCTGGTTATAAGAATAAACAAAAGCAGAATCAGACGTTCAGAAAGAGTAAAGATTATAATCTCTTTTCAGCACATATATTTAAAAGCATCAATGTTCACTCTTTTTTCCTCCTAAAAATGAGTTAATTTGCAATTAATAATTTACTACTAGCCTTACTGTGTGTTTAATGGTAAATATTTTATGCCACACTTTTAATGGAATTTTTTGAGTTTATTTTAATGTGATTTTGTGCTATACAATGAGATGGACAAGTCTGTAGTTTTTGCTGTTCCTTTGTTCACTTTTGCAGTAAAACTTGGGTTTTCATTGAAGTGTTGAATCACATTAGAACGGAAACTTTTTCTGCTGATTTTTGGGGGGGAAAAAATCACTAGCCAGTGTTTCAAATAAATGTAATTTCAAATATCTTAGAAATACTCTGACTCTTTCATCCTTCTTTTTTGATAGAATAGGAAAAAAACTCTTCTCTTTGTATCTCATCCTGTCACCAACACTATTTGAGGTTAACATATTGTCTGTCTACTTTTAATAGAAACATTCCTCATGTATTCTAACAAATCGCATATATCTGAATTCTACATACAAAGCTGTAATTCCGTTGAGAGTTTGTAGTGACATTGATAAATGATGTCACCAGAACCCTTTGCTTGAATTACAATCTTAATTATGTACACCTGGGTTCTTAGTATTCCTTATATTATTTCTGTCATAGCACTATCTTGTCCTATTCTTACTCTGATGCTAATTTGTTTTATCAGTAGCCAAGGCACTGCAGCTTAGCAAAGCCTGTCCACGGTGTTTAAATGACTGTAAATTTCTTTCTTGTTATTGCTGTTTTAAAAACACTGCAGCAGTAAACAACAAAGTAATTTTTTTATATGAAGATGATACAGGTTTTATGTAGTTTTTGGAGATTGTTTTTGTTTTCCAGAGTTTTCTTACTTAGGACTACCCAGCATTTCTGACTGCTTCTAGTTGTTTCATGTCTCTTGAGAAAAGAAGAGCAAAAAGGTTTGTTTACTCAGTTATTTTTGTGGGAGAGGAATTCCCATATGATTGAAAGTGGGAAACACTGTGTATGGTAAGCCTGAGAATGAGAAATACAAGTTTTTCCTAGTTTTCATTCTCATTCTCTTGTTTTTTTTCTATATTCACCTTGTGAACCTAACCGGGATTACTTCTGTCACAGAAAATACAAAAGACTCTGCTGTGAGTGCATGTGTGGCCAATGGAATCCCTTTAAAAATGATCAATCAGGCTGTGGCTTGCTTTGCTCTGGAAGCCCCTTGAAGAGACAAGCTTACAACAAAGGTGATTAAAAGCTCCCAAATCCACTTTATCCTCCTAGAATTTAAAAAATATGAAGAAAGCTTAGACTTTTAGGATATAACTTGCATCTGTTCATTATGTTTATTTAACTTGAAGAATGTAGGTCCTATCTTGTACAATAGTCACTGTTACACACTTGCAAACAGTTCAGAGCTAAATCCTAGCATATTATTTTCGAACTCAGTCTTTAGTCAGGCAAATGTATTCGTGATTTGGTAAGACTTGAAAAAGGACTTGGAAGATTTTGGTCCTCATAATCATTTATTCCTCTACCTTTTTTTTTCTCTAAGCTTTCTCTTATTTCTGTAAAAAATCTGAATTGCATCCTCTAAAAAATGTACATTTCCGCATCCCTTGTGGCCAGGACTGAATATTAACACTCGTCTTCCCTCCCATCACTGCTGATCACACATTCTTTACTCTTTCTGCAACAGCAATCTGAAGAAGTCTGAAAAAATAGGAATCAAAATACTCGGAATTTTGGACCATCCTTTAATGGAATATCAGGAGAAGAACTTATAAATAAAAAGCACTGTGGGTAGAAATCTGGACAATCCTATCTTAAGTATAACTCTTGCACCAATTTTTTTTTAACAAATGTTTATTTACCTTTTAATTTAGTCAAGATGACTAGCATATTTATGGCACTTATTTACTTGCATATGAACAATCACATATGCTCAAGTCTACACTACAGAAACAATTAGTTCTTATCACAACCCTCTGACACTGAAAATTTTTACTTAAATTATTTTTCTTGACAGTTGTTACATTCATCTTTACAGTCTCAGTTCTTTTTCATGAGATGCATAGGTCCAAATGAGCCTTTGAACTTTTTCCACTCTCTTTTTTAAGCGTTAGGTCTATTCTGATGTCTCTTCCTGTCCCAGAAGTATATGACACATTCCTTCAAAAAACATTAAGTCCCTCTTCCATTCCCTGGACAGACTGTAACTTTTTTTGGTTCCACAGCCTCCAAAATGCTAATTAGACTGTTATCAACCTATGAGTTGTAATTCTGAACTTTCTATATTTCTCAGTAAATCCAGCCCCTGTCACTAATCATGACCTCCTGGAAAGTGCACAACCGTTGCAACAATTAAGAATACTGAAAACTCTTGGAAATTAGCTCAAAAGTCAGCACTGTCAGGTCAGAGAAAATCTAAGCCTGCCTTTACTCTGCTAATCCTTTAAACACTTGGATCAGTTTTCAATAATCTTTTTCACACCTTGTAGGGATCTGCTTTTCAGGTCTTGGCATCCAAAACCCACTTAAACTTCAGCCAAGGTTTGAATTTCATGTCAGTTGTTTAAAATATACCATAATACACCACATTCTCATTCTGGTACCCCTTACATTATTGAGAGTGTATAAAAGGCCTTATTGTTTTGTGCAGCAGAAGATCTGAATAGTCTTTTTTAACTCCTTAGTTGATATATATGCATGTGCACACACATGAAAATTTGTGTAGATGGTCTTAGTGAATAGCCTTTTTGCTGTCATTCCAAGGTCTGAGTTATGCAAGTTATTGAGTAAAACTTGGAGCCCAGTCTGAAAGAAGTGAGTCAAATAAATAACAAGATGAAGCACAGATACTGTTATAAACTGCTGGAGAGATTTGAAAAAGGTAAGCGCTTTCTAGTTTAGTACTTTTACTTTGGTCGTGCTGTGATACTTAGTAAAAAAAGTGAGAAACTAGGGGAAAAAATATTGCTGAAAACTTAACACACATGGCCTGTTAGACAGAGCTTGATCCACATAAGTTTCCTTAAAAAGAAGTGAACCAATAAACCTAAGTTAAATACTTGAAGTTCAGACACATAATTGAATTAGAAGTTTTACAGAATCTCAGTGCTAACATACATTTCCACACCTGGTAAAAATTCATGTACAAAACAGACTCACATTAGAGGGAAGAAGCAGGGGAACAGATTCCTGTGGCAGGGATCCAGTTCTATAATTTTCCTATTAATTTGTGTTTGTGGAAATGGAAGAAGTTTCTATGTAACTAGAGAATCTCATGGGACAATTTCCTTATTATATTAAAATTAATTTTATCATTGTTGAACAGTGCTTAGGGATAGTTCACATAGAATAGGTATGGCCTGGAACAGAAGTAAATGAACTGTCCCAGAGCTGCTTATTTTAGTTGTTTAATTGGGACTTTAATCTCAAGCTGTATTTTTACTCAAAGATTGAGTTAGGATCAACAAACTGTTCAGCTCGCTGTTTTAAGTAGGCACATGGACTTGTATTGCTGGCTTTCTTTCTGTGTTGTGACCCACTCACTGATCTTTCTTTTTTTAGCTCAGTTTCAAGTCTATTTATTACTGGGATCCAAATGAAGGTGTAGAACTGACCAACATTTCACTGCAGATTTCTAATGTCACTTGGCTTGAAAAGAGTTTGGGTTTTTCCCCTGTATTTCTTCTTTCTCTGTCTTTTGTTTCTTTCCTCCAAAAGATGCTTCACCTGCCTCCCTATGTTAGAGTGAACTCTTCCTTACAAAACAGATTTATTTTTCTCCCAACGTCGAATGGGATCCTAATTAGATAAGGGTCCCTTTAGTGTTCTAGTACTACAAAACTTTAATAACAGCAACAGCTGATCTTGCAATCAAGCACTTATGATCTGTTCTTGGACATTAGATGTATATAAATTCCACTGAATTTAGGAGTTTTAATTTGTCCTTGCCCTTCTCTGGGGGTTTGGAACTACATCTTTAAGGTCCCTTCCAACTCAAACCATTCTATGATTCTAGGAATGCTGATACAGATGTATACTTCAAGAATGAAATCAGACTTTTTATGTTTTGTCTCAAACAGTTTGCTTCAAAACTTTCCATGTTCCCCACTGAGTCTTTTGGGGATGGGGGAGTGCAATCTCAAAATCCAATATTTTTAACTATTTTTTTAGTAAGCCCTTTACAATTATTAAAAAAAAACAACAATCCAAAACAAAACTCTACATCAGTTGGTGTCTTAGAAGACAGATTTTCTAACCTCTCTTTGAGATTCTAAAATAGAACAATAGGATACAAAGAATACATTGGCCAGTGGCCCTTGCCCTGAACATATCCGGTATACAGGCTTGCTCACAGTCATCAGTCAAAGCTAAGCCACACTCAGTTGTATTGGGTGGCTGCTGCCTCCATACTCTTCTATCTGCACTTCACAGTGGGAAGAAAATCATTTCAATCCTTCCTGGTGCACTGAAATTGAAGGAATGGGAAATGTACTTCAAGCAAATTTCTCACAAAAAAGGAAAGGACAATGCCATGATACTTTTTCCTTCTCTTCGCAGAAGTCGTGTGTTTCCCATTTTTCTCCAGTTACTGCACGGAACTTCTTTCTTCCACATTCCCCCTCCTTCTCGTTATGATTTCTCCACCTTTGTGAGGTCCAAAACGAGGGGCCCTATCATTAATCTTCCTCAAAGTGATTAGGTCCATGAGATCTGGCTTTAATTACCAGCCATGAGAAGAACTAATTACCTTGGCCTAACAAAGACAGGATGATGGAAGGGGGATGGTGTTGTGAGAATCTGACAGCGCACATCTTGCCACCCTAGATATTCCCATTGCTACTTCTCTGTCACTTGAAAAAACTGATAAAAAGACAATATGCAGAAGCTACTCCAAGTTTACAAATACCTCCAAAGATACCTCTGTGGGAATTAAAGATCACCTTGTGGGAGTACTTGTAGAGTGCAGAGAAAACAGATTGCACTTCAACAGTGATGCATAATCATAATGAGCTGACCAGTGACTCAAAGCTGAGCTATGCAAGCCTAAAATAAGCATTACAAATGTGGGAGTCCATAATTCTCAATCAAGGGACAAAATGTTTCACTGTTTTAAATGTAAATAAGGTACTTATCCTTCTGTCAGCTGAAGTTGGATGTAGCCACATCACTTATGAAAAGTTCTCATTTTCTGTGGAATTGGGTTAGTTCATAATACATTTACTATCTTCAAAATACTCTTTTGCTTTAAAAATCTTCTTATTTAGCATGGAAATCAGACTGGAACACTGACTTACAAAGAAGCACTCTACATTAAACGAAGCTACAGCTTGTTGAGGTTAAAGTACTTCAATATTTCAGTCAATAAAACATGTTTTTTCTCTGATCCTTCTATGTACCTAAATGAATTGACTGGATGATTTAAAGTATCAAGTATAACACACGAATTGAATTTAAAGGGAAGGATGTGTATAGCAACTTTATGTTACTTAGTAACTGGGACAATAACATTAAAAATGATAAGTGAAGTGGGAGCCATTCCAGGAAAAATACATAATGTCTGAGATTGCAGCTAAAACATCTTGCAGAAGGCTTGAAAAGGAAAGTTGTAACTTCTCTGGAGAATCTGGCATTCAGTTAACTGGTTTTGATGATGGGCTTTTGGTTGTTTTTGTTTGATTGATTGATTTTGTTGTTGGTTTTTTTTTTCCCTGAATGAGAACTGTGGCATAATACATCTGGCACGTATGTGGCATGGTATGGAGTTTCTGCCCAGCAAGTCACCAGCTGTGCCTCATCTTTCCCTGTTCTCATAGCCTGGACTGCTTCATCCTCTGCTGTGCTCTCAGTGTACTCAGCAGTTCTTCCTTAAGTGGGGAAGTTATATCAGGGATATTACTGCTGCTGGCACAACATTGACAGGTATCATCAGTCATCCCATGCTGCTTTGTGATTTTCAGGTATCTGAAGCAGTCCATAACATGGAGTTAGCTAGCTGGTCTTCCAAAAGCAAGGTTTCTATGCTAATACGTTGCTCTGCCTGGTTTAATAGACGCTTCTTCCTACCTGGTTTTAATGTTGACTACTGAAAAACAGCGGCTCTTTTGCTGCCTATAATGGTAAACAGAAAGCCCTTTCCTCCTGAGTGCAATGCCTGGAGAAGCTATCCTGCTGAGCCACCCCATTCAAAGCATTGGATCACCTTAACTCAATTGCTAGGTGCTTTGCACTGCATTAGTAATTACTGCAAGGCTTTTAATGTTTATTTACTTCAGTAAGAATTTGTTCCATTTACTATGATTCATGACTCAATCTATGATGCAGAATCAATCATTTTTAATTGTCCCAGCCATGGTACCTATATTATGAGAATTAAGAACACAGTGTCTATCCAGTAAATATTATTGGGGCCTGAATTTTCTTTAATTGATTTCGTTAGAAGGCCTACCCTTTGGGGGATGCCGTTCAGGGTCAGGAGCATTTCCACATCAACTTATTGGTTTGGAAGAGGTAGGGGAGGGAGTGCTTGTATGACAAAGTATCCTGTGGGGTTTATACATAGCATGAAAAAAGTTGTGTCATTGAAGTTCTTACCCTGAAATTGTTTTGGGTTTTGTTTTTTAAATACAGCTTTTTTGTTTTTTAATATAGCTGCTCAGATTGCATAGAGAAACTATTTTAAATGCCTCCAATCATTACACCTTCTGGATGACAGACAAACTGTGTTGAAGAGCTGCTGTGTCAACGGTTCATGTTGTAGACGACTCATCATGACTTTCATGCACAAATAAAAGTAAACAGAAAAACTTTTGTTGATTTGCTGTGGAATCCTTCATGTATCTAAAGACATCATCCATCTGAAGCTGCCAACAATAAATATATTCAGTAAAAATACACTTAGTAACACATTATCTAATGCTTCTCCAAGTCTTATCAATAATGAATGCTGCAAGTATTTGTATATTCAGGTTGCTGGTCAACCTTGTGTGACAGACCAGAATCAAATTACTCTACTATGAATGGCTTGTAAGAGACCTGGGGCAGCAAGTGATGCAGACTGTGCAATGGCAGAAAGGAATGCACGTTTCTATGCTCAGTTCACTTTGGCTATAGGCAAGCATTTGTTTTCTGCATTGTATGAAAGGCTAAAAGAAGTTTTATGGCCTGTGTAATGCAGAAAGCAAACCTCTATGGTCATAATTTTCTATGAATTCCAGACTAGGGATTCCCAGTCCACAAATCCCAGCTAATCTGTTTTTTTTCCCCTCCCTTTCACAGGACCAATGGTCATAGGGAGTGGTGAGTTTCCACAGGCAATCATTTATTCAGGCACTTCCTGTGCCTGAAATTTAGTGAGATGAGAAAGATCAACCCTTCCTGTCATAACAACTAGAGCAAAATGAGGAATACATGTATCACAGTGAA
>VZRZ01003345.1:313608-364444 GCA_013398175.1 Climacteris rufus
AGGCTAGGTAGGTATGAGCCGCAAGGAAGCACTACTGGAGTGAACAAGAATAACATCAAAATCATCAATATCCAGGTGCTTAGCATTACTTAAGAACAAAGCAATTAGGATTCAAAGAGAATAATTATCAGATTTAACGAAGAGGCCTTTTAATGTTTGTCACTGTGTCATTACTCCTATTTAATGGTAGAGGAACACTAAGGAGTTAAAATGCATTGTGAGCACGAATTAGCGAGTACAATGAAACAAGTCACAACAGTTATAATTAAAAAGTGGGTAATTGCCAGAGTTACTGCATAACAACACTGAAGATGCTATTACTTGCCCTTATGCTTCCAACAGGAACAGGAAGAAATAGGCAATTGTGTGTGAAGCCTGCTGAAAATATATGAAATTATAAATAGTGTAGATGGGAAACACATGAATGATGCAATTAGTGAGAGCTGCTGCCCCCGCTTTGTCATGGTTATTTGGGCTTGCCACCTACTTAGGATTTTTCCCGTTTCCTTTTATTCTTAACCTCTTCAACCCTTGTACATTCTTGCTGTCTTCAGTCTAATCACACTGATGATGCCCAGAGCAGCCAAGCTCTATTTCACTTTCCAGATATGCTTTGGAATTTAGTTGAAAGACACAGAATTCAGTTAAATATCTCAACAGATTGCTTTGGAACAGTGAAATCCACTTGTTTTATTGGAAGTTAAATGTGGTGATGCCTGATGAAACTAATGCTCCATTTACAGACATGAGAGGTATAGAGTAAAAGTTCACTAATCATGAACAAACATTCTAATCCTGCTAACTCTTTTAAGCAACTATCAAAGAGGAGAGACTTCTCTTTCACTTGGAGGAATTGGAGGACTAAAAATATAAAAAATGAAACTGCTACCAATGGGCCAAAAGCAAACAGAGAACAGAATTTAGTGCACTATAATAATGAAAGTAATTGCTGCTGAATCAAATTTCCCTCTTGATAAGATTTCAAAACCCACTAAGTACATATTACCCAGTGATGTGTGCATTCTTGGAAAAAGCTGCTGTGAATCTTCAAGGCAGCCCAGGCTTAAGTGATGTGCAAAGAACCTATGGTAATGATGATGACATTAAAAGGTTCATAGAACCAGTATTAATAGCTAGAAGCAAGATAAAGCACTAGCTTTCTGCAAGGGATCATAGGCAAAAACTCTAAGCTAAGAAGAAAAAAGAATGTGACTTTTAAGAACAGCTGAAAATAGCAGGTGAACTCTTCTATCTACAGTCACCTGGAAAATAAGGAGCTTGAACAAAGATGAGTTGGAACTAAAATCCCGTATGAATTAGAATACCACCAAATAACTCCTTATTAGGAATTATGCTGAGCAAACACTACAGTAATTTTCAGACCTTGCTCAGTATTTGATGCCCACAAGATGGTAAAATTACATTATGTAGAGAAATGTATCCCACAGGTGAGCAGATTGCGACATACAATCTCAGAACCACACAGTAACTCTGACACTAAAATCCACTTGTTTTAGAACAAAATAACTGAATTTGCAAAATCTAATAATATTCACAAATAATAGCCCAGTTTAAGAACTATACAAAGAAGATAAAATGAACTGTAGTTTAAATTGTTTCATCTTTTGGGAATTATTTTCAAGTCCTCCATTTCAAACCTCTTCTAAGAGCAAACACTGGTTTAAAAAAGAATACTGTTTTGAAAAATTTAGCTGGGTTTTCTATATTTTGAAATCTATAAAAAATACTGGATGCATGAACATAAAAGTGCAATCCCTTATAAACTTGTACTAACCAGTTAAACCAATCAGGCTAATTTCTCTCTCTAGCATGAGTAAACAGAATCACAAAGAATTTTAAGTATGACATTTACAATGAGGTTTCACTAGTTCCACATCTTAGTAAACACTTTATTTCAAACTGAGGATCTTACTAATGTTAACATTGTCCCTTAAACAAACATATAGGACAGAATGGATGGGCTTTGCAACAGGAAACACAGTTAGCAACCCTGTAAGCATCAGTGAAAACAAGTAAATATTTCAATATAAGAGATCCCAGTGAGGCTTCTTCTGAAGCTCGTTTTTGGGTTTGGATCCTATAGAGAAGAAATGACAAACTTGCAGAGGAATTCACATGAAGTAGACTTGAACTGTAAGATAGTGAGTCATCAGTGAGCTTCAGCAAATCCTTCATGCAAAGAATAATGCAGAGCAACTGTCCTGCTGGCTGAGAATATACACGCTGCCAGAAGAACTGTAGGCAAGGAAAAGGTTGCTTGGAAGCCTGCTTCCAAAAAGATACTTCCTAAATTATTCTTAGCATCAAATATGAATGTGAGCTATCAGACAGAGCAGGATAGAGAAGAAAATAGAAATGGGTTAATTAGGTGCAGAAAATACTAGTGTTGAGCAAAATACTGCAGCACATCTAAGTACATTACTGTTTTTCTATGATGAATGATTAAAATAATCTTTTTTTTTTTTTTCCCACTCACTATGACTGCTCCATTACGTATCATTAGGGAATGGAGATATATGTATGCAAGTATTTTCCAGGCAACAAAAGGGGGATGTAGGGGCTGTTTAGCATATGGCAGAAGAGGAAGTTAACAACAAGATTCTAGTAGCTAGTTTACACAGTGGGCTTTGCTCACAATGGGCTAATTAACCTTAAGAAGATGCAAGATGAAAGAGGGTAAAAATCCATCTCAACTGGCAGTGCACTGTGCATAATTTCAAAGAAGACCTATTTGGTGGAAATTAGAAAATCTGAATATGGAACTGTTATGGAACAGTTGGCCTGTAATAATGCCTTTTGTATTATTAACAGGACAATTTATAGACTCTAAGGCTACATTGATACTAGTGAGATAAAGAGAATCAGGGAACATTTTCCAGAAACTGAAACTAAACCTTCAGTAAAGTTAAACAGTAAGAATGGTCACTGATACTGTTTTGGCATGGGGCAACTAGCCTCCTCCTAAACAAGTCCTGAGCACAGCTGAGAGGCTATTGTGGGTCCATGATAATTTCCCAGACTCACTTTGCATGGGAACTTCCTGGTTTTGAACTAAAAGAATACATTCCCAAGTTAATTTCTTTTAGCAGTACAGACAAAGCCTGAGTTTTGCGGAGCCCTTTTTACCTGAAGGTCAACCTAGCCAAAGCTATTTAGCAAAGTTATATAGAGAAACCGTATCTATAATTTAATGAACAACAACCAGCCATTTTTGGACCAGGACACTGTATGCCATTAAGAAGGAAATACAACAACTTTATATTTCCTTTATATGCAATCTCTGTGCCAACAACAGTTTGACAAAAGCCAGAGGGCACTAAGCCAGAGACTCCATTGTGGAAGGAAAGCCTTTTTGATCCAATGAAGAGAAAAACAAGATGCTTTGACCACCACTTAGGGAAACAACAACATGATCATCATCAATCAAAGTAGACCTGGGTAGTAGAGAAGACATAGCTACAGTCTTAGTATATCTAATAACACTGGTGATTAAGCCCCTACTTTACTTCCCAAAGTGTGTTGGTTTCTAAAGAGAAGTTTGGAGATCAACAGCAAGTGGGATTACTGGATAAAATGAGGTGAGGGGTCTTAACCAGCTTCCTAACTCTTCTGTGCACATATTTGATATGAATGTGCAAAGTTAGAAGGGGAATGGGAGAGCTTCAGTCTGCAAGGCTGCAGTCACAATGAACGCAGACTTCAAAACTGGAGCCTAGCACAAGAAATAAATTACGTTTATTCTTTGAGGACTAAAAAAATCATGCTGCAGGAAACTTGATTCCTTAACGTCAGTGAAACTTATTGCATGAGGAAGTGCTTTCCAACGTGAGCAAAACCCAGTCAAATGAGAGTCAAAACTGTCAGTAAAACAAGAGTTACATGTTCAGTTAGAAGTGCAAGCCCAAATGAAGTGGTACATGTCTGCCATGACTTTATCAATTCCTGGAATTTGGATTACAATTGAAACTGCCATTAAAAAATCACCTTCAATTAACCCCTTTTTATCTTAGCAGGAAATTATTCAGAAATATAATAGAGGGTCCTGGGCAGCACTTTCTATTAAATATTTATTCTGGATAAAACAACAGGTTGGACTGGTCTAAGGGGTGAACCAATTGCCTGACAAACCAATAATGTGAGAATCTATTTTGTGCTTCATCAGATATTACATTTGCAGACAAAAATTTACATACAAAATTGTAACCCAGGTTTTGACTAAACGAGTATCATTCAAAACAAAAAAGCATAAAGTTATATTTCTATTGTTTTGTTAGAAAAACCTAGTATGGGCTAAAAACATTTTTCTCAATTTTTTTTTTCTGAGAAATCAGATATATCATCCAGCAACAACTGAGAAATGCACTGAGTACACCTCATAGGAGTACTTTTTAGCTATTCACACCAGTCTACCAAGCATGATATGAATTCATAATTTGCTGTGTCTTAGAAGGGGATAGTGACTGTGCAAGATGATCAAATTATTAAAACAAGAAAATCATCCCCTTATAGACTTACTGTTTGAACTTTGAGGAAATCCAGGTAAGGAGGATGGACCATTCATTCCAGGCAGAAGAACAGGAGGAAGGCCAGGGAGTCCTGGATAAGCTGCTGGCAAACTGATACCATGAAGAGAACTGCTGTCCATCATGCCTGGCTGCTGTACTGTTAACCCTAGCACATCAGTAGCCTTCTTTATGCGATCCAATTCTTGCTGTGCCATCAGCTGTCTAACCGTTGTAGGAGCTAAATAATCTTTCTCCCGGTCTAGCTGACTTCCCACAGTTTCTCTCACTTTTGTAATATGTTGTTTGGAAAAGATATGATCTCTTATGGACAAACGCGCAGAATATTTCACGCCACATAGAGAACATTCTGGTTTTGTCCCATCAGGTCCAGTCTGATTTATCATGAATGGCTTCCCTATGTTAATTTTGAATTTCTTTTCTTTAGCCCGGGCATTCTGAAACCAGACCTGAACCACACGTTTGGGCAGACCAATCTCATTCCCTAGCATTTCACATTCCTGCATTGTTGGAGTCCGGTAGTCACTAAAGCAAGCCTTGAGAACTTTAAGCTGAAGGTTACTCATTTGTGTTCGGAAACGTTTGTGGCCTGGCCGATCACTGTTTTTGGATTTAAAGGGATTACTAGCTCCAAATGGGTTAGGTGAACTTGGATCAGCTATGCTTGAAGTTTCACTGCGATCGGCGTTATCATCAGGGTCATCAGTAATGTAGTAACTTTGGTCATGGTCACCATCTTTTTCACTGAAGTGTATTGAAGGACTTGTTAGGGAAAAGAGAAATTTATCATCCGTATTCTCATTTGTAGGTGTAGTTGCTGCTTTTGGTATTGTGTCATTCACAAGTGGTTTTGGTTCTTTGGGGGGTGATGCAGGTTTTGCATCCCCTGAACTGCCAGTTGTGCTTTCCATTTCATTGTTCCCCTCATCCCCTGTTGTGGCATCACTAATTGCTGTATTAATTGATGAAGTCTCATCAAAGTCAGTCTTGTTTTGATCATATCCAGAGTCAGCAGGAGGAGCATTCAAATTTTCTATATCCTCACTAGACTCTGCTTTAAAAGAAGAAGGACTTAAAAGGTTCTTCGGTGACATTTCTGCAGTTTTGCTAACAGGGGTTGATACAGTGGAGGCTAATTCATTTTCACTTGATAATTCAGTTTTTGCTAATGACAGTGATGGGTAATCAAAAAATATGTACTTTTGTGGACTTTCTCCTCCATCTTCAGTTGATATCAAAGGACTTGGAGGTAAACTATAACCAGCCTGTTTTCCTTCATTCCAATGTCGAGAGCGGATGTGACTTTCTAAAGCTGATTTTGCCTTAAACAGAGCTCGACAAAAAGGACATCTTTTATGGGACTGGGCTGGACCAACTGCACGGAATTGTCCCTTTCTTTCTCGGGCTCTTGTGTTCTGAAACCAGACTTGTACGACTCTCTTTTTCAGTCCCACTTCACGTGCAATGTGATCTAGCATCTTTCTGGTGGGGTTGGAATCTAGTAGGTACTTTTCATAGAGTATTTCCAGCTGCTCTGGAGTAATTGTAGTTCTTAAACGCTTATCACGATGTTGATCTTCTCCACTGTTTCCTCCCTCCTTCTCACTACAGTTATTGTCTTCTTTATCATCTAGTTTTCGTTTCAGGGAACCAGAAACTGTAGCAGGGTGCGCTGTATGTGATGAGCCAGTTTGTGGTGGCATCTGAGCAAGAGAACTGTTAAGTAATTGCCCAGTCATCAAAGGGTTATTTGGGTCAAATATCATATAGGGCATATCCATTGGTCTTTCTAAAAACTGTGAGTGAAGAAATTGGTTTTGGGCTGCTAGGAAATGCATGTGCTGGTGCTCTTGCCAAAGTTCTAGGGTTGGAAAGGCAACTGTACACTGATCGCACTGATACTGTAATAACTGAGGAGGTAGACTGTTCTGTAGAGAAGTCATTGAAATTGGCAAAGGACTGGAAGGAACAGGTGTGTTTTGTGGTGCAGAAGGAGGTCGCCCTACAATCTGGGATTGCTTTTGTTGCTGTGATTGAGAAGCTGAGGGCTGAGGGTCAGAAGAGGTTACTGGAGTAGACTGTACTGGTTTGGTGCTTTGGGAAGTTGTATCTGTTTGCTTAGAGGTGGTTTCATTTTGTTTTGGTTTTTCTGTGGACTCTGGTTTAGGAGAAGCCTTCTCAGGTTCTGGTTTGGGTGATGGAATCAAAGGAGTACTAGAACCAGAGCCAGAGCTTGCTGCAGTAACTGTCAGGCTTTTTGATGAGTCACTTTGGCCAGAAGCTGTACAGTTCTTATACACTGTTTGATCAGAGGCATCCATAGAGTCTTCAGTTTGGCTTTCATCTTGAGCATCATCATCTTCGTCTTTATAACACTGCTTTTTCTGGTGTGTAATTAAATCAAAGATCCTGGGAAAAACCACACTGCACTTTTTGCACTGATACTGCATGTTACTGGTTCGGATGTAACGTTCATTTGTCAGTTCCCTTTTCTCATTGTCTTTAGTTTCTGCTTGATTTTCATAACTTTTGCGAGCTTTTTGTCGTGCATTTTGGAACCATACGACAATAACTCGAGTAGGTAGGTTAAGTACAGTTGAAAGCTGTTCAATTTCATCATCCTTTGGATAAGCATTTGTGTCAAAGAAGTCTTGGAGGACACGAAGCTGGTAGTCAGTAAAGCGAGTCCTGGATGACCTCTTGCTGAAAGATGCATCAGACTTGTAGGGTTCTACAGCTGAAGGCTGAGGATCTATTCTGATATCTTCCAATACTGTTATAGGAGGGTTGCTGAAGTTATATGGAGAATCTTTATTTCTCTGTCGTTCTTTAAACAGCGTATTACGAAACCAGTGCTTGATAACTTTCTGTGAGAGACCAGATTTTTCAGCCATTTCTTGGATCTGTTCTTCACTTGGAGAATTGTTAATATCGAAATATGCCCGCAAGATTTTTAACTGGTCATCTGTGATTCTTGTTCGTGGACGCTTGAACTGAGAGTGCCGCAGGAAATTGGGGTCTAATCCCAGTTGCTGCTGACAAAGCTGGGTAAGATCTGCAGACAAAGTATCCATTGGTGGCAGCTGGAGCGCAAGTTGAGGAGGCAATGCAGGATGTTGCACTGGCTGCATCATAATTGGAGGGAAAAGTGGGAGATCAAGTGAAACGGGAAGCTGGACTTGAGGTGGGGCTGATGGTGGTGGTGGTGGCGGAGGAGGTGGTGGTGGCGGAGGAGGCGGTGGTGGAGGTGTAGGTGGTGGAGCTTGCAGAGGTGTGGGAGTTGTGTTTTGAATTTTTCCAGCCCCAGCTGAAGAAGGCTGAGAAGGAGTTGGAGGAGGAGGAGGAGGTGGTGGTGGAGGTGGTGGTGGCGGAGGTGGTGGTGTTTCTGGAGAAGACGGAGAAATTGGATAAAGTTTGTCATATGCCTCCCTGTACTGTCGGGCAAATTTTTCTAATGTTCCATATGGAAAAAAATGTCCATGCACATGTTCTTGATGACTCTTCAGAATAAGAATGTTGGAAAAAAGCTTACTGCAGGTTCCACACTCCAGTTTGTCTGTGTTTTCACCATCCCCAGTTTTGCTTTTTTTCTGTACTTTTTGTCTGTTCTCATTGTATTGAATAACTAACTCAAACCCAAAGTTTTCCAACAAAGCCTTGGCTGCATTCCCCCTTGCACCAGAAGCTATTCTGGGTGGTGGGATGGTTGGTTCTGAGGATTTTGTCTTCTTCATATCTTTGTTTTCTTTTAGTCCTTCACTGTCATTAGTAAATTCCTGCTTTGGCTTCTCTTGTTTTTCAGAAACTTCTTCTGATTCCTTATATGACGGCATATCCTTTATCAGCTGGCAGTCTGTACTTACTAAGGTATTTTGCTCTGCTTTCATCAACTTACTACTTTGCTGCTGCTGCTTTTGGGACTGAAGTTGGGGTTGTGTGGACTGATACTGTTGTGCCTGTTGCTGCAGTATCTGTAACTGGGTTTGGCCAACATGGTGCTGAGTTTGTATCTGCTGCTTCAAATCTTCTAGCAGTGATCCTGCCATACCAGCCATTCCAGGCATACCAAACGTGGCAGAACCAGGCAAACCCAGATCTGGGCTTAAGCTAAATTCTGTCCCAGGTATATAGAATGGGAAAAGAAACTGAGGCTGTTGAAATTGGAGCAATGCTTCTGGTGTCATTGGAAAGTGAGGCAAAAAAGCTGGATTTAGAAACTGTGGTTGAAAGAATGCAGCTTGTTGTTGCAGTTCATGCTGTAGTTGCATTTGAAGTTGTGCTGGTGACTGGGGTGGGTGATGCGTAGGCTGAGCAGAAATTAATTCAGAAGCTTGCTTTTTATTTAATTCTTTGGCATCTAAATGTGTTTCTTTGCTGTTAACTGCTGGTAAGCTCATAGATTCTAGCATTCCTTGGCTGGGGCTATTCACATTCCCTGCTACACTATTTCCGCTACTTATATTACCACTTGGTTCTAGTTTTGCAGCCCTTGCCTTTGTCTGATGAAGCACAGATCTCATATGGATTTCCAATGTAGAACTTTGGCTATATGCAACATTACAAATGCTGCACTTGTAGGGTTTGTTGTCAGTGTTGCTGTTGGTTTCTTGAGGGACAGGACTTGATGCCTCCTGCAAAACCTTTTTGAGTTTATGCAGATGGGACACCGAGTTATAGTGGACCAAGAGAATGTTCTTTTGGGTGAAAGACTCTTTACACACTGTACACTTATAGGGGCGAGATGGATCTAGAAATTTTTCCATAGTAAAATTTGGCCCTTTTCTAAAAGGTAAGGTCCGCTTTGGTTCTGAGCCCATATCATCTGGAATAGAGCTACTATCACTTCCTACAGGACTTGCTTTACCTTCCTGGTCCATCTCATAATCTCTTTCTATTTCCTGTTCTAGTGCATGATCGTCTTGTGCCATACTTTCACTTTCTGCCCAGAGTTCACCATTGACAGGTAAAGATGCACACAGCTGCTGAAGTTCAGCTTCATTGAGTTCAGGGTGGCCTGCTTCCAAGTGTTTTTTTAAAGCCTGGAATGTACGGAAGCTACGTTGGCAAAGGCTACACATGGTAGCTGCTCGAATAGCGTGATACTGGGAATGTATCTGAAGCTTCTGCATAGTCTTAAAAGCCAAGCTACAATGGTTACAACGGTACTTATAGACATGGCGGTCAGAAACAGACAGCTGTTGCTTCTTCTGCTGTTCATTTAGCTGGTCTGTCATAGAGTCAGCGGTCTTTATATCTTTACTGCTGCTCTTATTCCAATCTGGTGTTTCAGTAGATTCCTTAAGTGGCTTCTGTTCCTCAGTCTTAATTTCCATTCCAGTTTTTGATTCATCAATCCCAGGGTTACTCTTCTCATCCACAGAACTTTCACCTAGTTAAAGAAAGTGAAGTGTCTTTTACACAAGCAGAAGGGAAAGAACACAGTATTCATTTTAATTTATTTTTTCATCAGAAATCAGGAGAGGCACCTGGTACGCCACATGTTGGCTTAGCAAAATATAACAACCTGTCCTTGTCCCAGAAAATAAAGCATGCACCACAAACAGGAGGTTAAATAAAGGAATAAAACCCATCCACAATGATCAGATTGGCAGTGGCAGCTGGTCTAGGAGTGGCATAGGCCTTCTCTTTGTCAGAAGGTAGGAGTTTATTGGTACAACAGGAGCACCAAGCAAGAAAAGGAAATAAACTGTAGGAAAGAGTAAAAATAGGGACAATAGGTAGTACAGATGATTAGAAAGGAAGAAAGCGGCCTAACAAGAGAAGGACAAGAATGCTGTGACAGGTAGCAAAGTTTCCCAGTGCATAATGCAGCAAGTGTCAAGGATCAGAAACCTACTATCGGAAATGAAGACAAAATCACTTACCTAACATTTCCCACCGATGCTGAAAGTGCCACTGTCTTTTAGGACTGGGTCTTATTTGCTGGTTAAACAAGAAGGATCTTGCCTTCAAGGTGGCTAGACACTGCTGTTTGATTTTACCTCCACCAAAAGCAAATACATACATGTGCATTCTAGTAGCTCAGCCAAATTCAGACCCCCATTTATCTTTTTATCTCTGTGGCTATAAGCAAGCCAGAAAAAGATTCCCTTTACTAAGAAACAAGTAGTTTATTTCTAAATAGCCCATACCTAGCTTTTACATGTCTGGGCTTTTTCTTGCATACCTGGATATTTCCCAGATCCCTCAGCTGTAATGGTTGCAGGCGTGTCACGTTCAGATTTCTCTGAAGCAGCTGCTGGCAATAGCATACTATTGGGCATCATGACATCTGGTACAGGAACCTTTGAAAACCAAGAATATGGTATTATTACAGAAAAAGTCCCACTATTTAATACTATACAACAGCATGAAATTATAATTCAAAGATCTACCATATCTGTATGACTGTCAATACTAAATCAAGATCCTGATTCAGCTCTTGGTAACAGTTTCTGACAAACCACAATCCTGAACATCATGTGTCCCTTGGTGGAGAATCTACTCAAAATAATCCACAATAAGGGGATGCTATAGAACTACACACACCCAATATTTCATTGGTCTCAATGTCACCACACAGAAGGTTTTGCTGACTATGCCAGGGTCATTGGATTTATCAGGGGCATTCTCCCAGGACATCTTCCAAAGACAGAGATCATGCTGAAGATATGGTCACCAGTCAGTCTTTGACTGAGGGCATTCCTACTTTTCTTCACCTGTATTTTTTTACAAAAGCTGGACATTCCATGATCTTTGAAAGAAAACTGTTTATTCCAAAGCAGAAATAATAACTTATTTCCTTTTAAAATTAAATTTTTCTGTTTCTTGACTTCAATTACTCATGTATCATCTTCAGATTGCTTTATCTGTTGTGTTATGCTTTCAAATTATGGACAGAAATCTTTGAAGGATATACTCTTAGTCTGGTAGTATTCAATTTAGCTAAGCTGACATGAATATTTGCTCAACATTTCATGTTTTCCTTTTGCTTTGATCTTTAAAACAAATTCATATCAGAAATATAGGATTTTCCTATTAAGCCTTAGCAAGTCTTAGTTCAAGCTCCTGCACTGCCAGAATCTGTCTAAAGGACCTTGGGCAAATCAGTTCAGAGTGTGCTGCAGCTCCTCATCTCTAACCAAAGGACAAGACTTCCTTCATACAGAGGTAAAAAGATTATCCATAGAAGAGATTTTTGAGTTGTAAATAAATAATGGAAGCTACATTCATAGTAAGGTGTGAGCAGAAATATCTATTGTTTCTTTTGCTCCTCTAACATTAGGGTACATAAGAATTACATACATATAAAAATTTCTTCTTGGAAAAAATATTCTAAACATTAAAAAAAAATCTGGGTTTAGTGCATTTGTGATTTAAACATGGCATTAATAGCATCCTCTCAGATGACTAATGACTTTGAGTTTACTTGGGAGAGAAGGACTTGTAAAAAAAAATTATGTAGAGATCTGTAAATGTCCCAGAGAAGAAAAAATTGCTATCAATAGTATTTATTTTGTTGTCAGAGGGTCCAGTTATGGACAGAGCGTATTAGTGTTAGCAACTACAACAATTTCAATTATGCAGATTATGTTTTACAATCTTTTTCTCTGGGAAACGGCCTTTTTTTCCCTCTCCAAAACAGTGGGACACCTCCCCAGCACCTGGTGAGGAAAGATTTCGAAGTTTCTCCATTACCAGCATAGAGGGAATCATGAAGAACTTGAGAAGAAAGGTAATGCTGCTCAGCATGGAAGGGGAGGTTTTCCACATTTTTCAGTTTCCTGAAAGGGTCTGTGAAGGTTAAATTTCTACTGCATTTGGTCTGTCAGAGCTATAATTAGTAGAAAATCAAGGAAAAGCAAAGAAGAATCCACAAATATGTATTTACTCATCCGCTCTAAGCACAAGGAACCCGAGACCTTCAATCAAGAACTCTTTTAATTCTTTCTAATGTTTTTGCCACTTAACTTGGGAATGAGGTGGTAGATCTACAACCAGAATCACATAAATGAAGGAGTCATCTATGGATACAGAAATAAATCCTTAAGGAGTTGGATCACTGAAATTTCCAAGTGCATTTCCATCTAAGAAGTCAAGACAACCAGAGTCAATATGTCTTAGGAAGCCTGTTTTCTAAATGAATTTATGCTGTAATAAAAATATCTACTAGACCTGATTGTGTTTTACTGAAATTCTTTTAATGATTGTTTGAGCAGCTATTTTACAGTGAATTTCATGTAATGTAATGTACAGTCGATTTATACACAGGAATCCTTCTACATTCTACAGGGAAATCCTATTATTTTACAAACAGAAGTTACAATACTTTTGAGATGTGGATATTATTAGACCAAATGTACAGGTATGCACATTGACTGGCTTGACTTTTCCAAGGTTAATGTCAATGAGGAATTAAAGGCTTTCTGCATCTGTGAAATCCACCTTTAGTCATTTTCCCAAGGGACATCTCTCACTGTATGAGCTGGCAGGAGAACCTGAGTCCTGATCCACTCCCCTACTCAGGCTACTCAAATACTACGTCACAACAAACACATTGCTGAAAGACCCAAGTATGTTTCTGTAGAGTGTGCATCAGTATTTGGAGCACTTACTGTCATGAGCAGTTTCTCCACGCAGTCAGGGGACACACTGTGCAGATGGGTCAAATGAAGCTGGAGATGCATTTTGTTGCTGAGGACATCTTGGCAGAGGGGGCAGCAGATAACAGGTTGCATTGAATGCTGTGACAGGACATGCATCTGGATACGATTTGGGTCCCTACTATTGTAGTTACAATAAGGACATTGATAGAACTGAAAAAAAATCAAGTTAAGATGCAGGGTATTAGTCAGTGTGCTTTTTATAACTTGCTGATATAGCTACTTTAACAGCATATCATCTCTGTTTCATTCTTGAGTTATTTGAAAAAGAGTTCTAGAATGCAATTAAATTGTTACATTTCCTTTTACCTGCTCATGACAAAATTTATTGTCCTCTGGAGGCTTTGATTTTTTAGCTGCACCATCCTCTTCTTTTGCCAGAAGAAGCTGTTGTGCCCCTACCACAGTGTTCACTTTTGGTTCCTTCTCTGGTGTGACTATTCCTGTTTCAAAAACATAATTTTTAAGAACATGTTTTAAACGTTAAAATATCCTGGTTTACAAAGAGGCTCTGACTTCTAAGGTCTGTATTGTCTTTGAGAGTCTTTTTTTGTTTGTTTCTTTTTTAAGGTCTGAGAAAAACTAAAATTGAATAAAACAACTTTGCTAAGCACAAAGGTGAAAATACACTTTTATCCTTGATATTCTATAAATACATTTTAAAATGGACTATTCTCTGCTGTTTAGATAACCCTAGGTTACCTTTAAAGATTAATCAATAATGTTCTTTCTTTAGCAGCTCAGTATGAATTTGTGTATTACATTAAAACAAATCAGCTTTTGCTTAAAAAGCCTGTTTCCCAAAATAATTAATTTGCTGCTGTTTAATTACCCTCTCTCTTTCTTAAACTGTCTGAGCAATATGATTATTATGCTGTTTTGATAACTCCTGCCTGGTTACAATTCTGAAGCTAAATATAGCGAGGCTTTAAAAGAAATACTGTGGAGAATAACATTTCAGAGCTAACTTAATATTAATTATATACAAAGATCAGTCATTTGGGATTGCTTTAGATGTTTACACTGAATTTTTATAGTCTAGCATTTGTGATCAAAACCAGAATATAATTGTTTTCTATAGATAGTTGTACTATTAAGTATTAAATACTATATTTAATATTATGCCTGAGCTAGCTGTGTAATGTGGCCCAGTCTTGCACACATCAAAGAAAAGAGTGCAATTCTAATTTCCCAGTCCATCAGAAAATTCTTTCCAGCGTCAATTTGCCAGATAATCTCTTCTGCTAGGCTGGATATTACAAGAGCATTGGGTAGGCATGTCACATACATCTCACGACAAACACAAAACCTCATTTACCAACCATTCCAATCTCATCATAGTGCGGCATCATCTGACCTTTTTTCTGCTGTTTATTATGAGTATTTCTAATTTTAACTTTCAATTTTCACCATCTTCCAGTCAATTTGCAACTAAATTATTTCCAGGGTGAGGACACTATCACTGGACACTGGGTGCAAATACATCTTGAAATGCAATGAAGCTAAACCATTGATTGCTATCAGACCCAACGTAAATATATAGTCCGGGGGTAATCTGATTGTATGCTGTGCATGAAGATTTATCTTGATTTTTTTCAATCCACATAAGGTTCATATAAATGAACAAATTGCGTCTCATTGCACAATAACCTAGGATTAATTTAAAAATAAGGTCATGGACGTTTTGGCAACAAAGTAAACATGAACAAAGAAAACACAAAATCAAGAACTTTTTAGTATCATAATTATTATTATTTTCAGATAGACTTTGTGCAATATTTGATCTTACAAAGACAGCATTAAAGAGAAGCAGAATAAGAGAACAGTTTTCAAGGTAAATACCAAATCCTCAAGGTAAAATAATAACCAATTGAAAACTGAATCATACAGGGACATTTTCTGACGGGCACTTGGAAAAAAAAAACAAACCATAAAACATATTTTATGACTTATACATTAAAGGTGATTTCCCCAAACACTGATTTTCATTCCTTAATTATTTCTTTTGGTGTAATTTAGGCCAATAATTTTGCATATTCTAGCTCAAATTAAAGCTTATTCCTGCCGTATGTCTCTATTTACAATGATCAATTCATCATCATTGGTCTATCATCTGAACAAGTTCCTTTTTGGAGCCTGCTGAATTTTTGCACTTTCGGGAACAGATCCTGGAAGCCTCTTTTGGACTGCTCAGTAACTGCTGGGCCAACAACCCAAAGGACTACGTATGCTTAAAGGTAAAATCTAAATGATGCAATTACATAAGGCACCATTTTATTACTCACTTTGCTTTACGACTATTAAAAGAGTACTGGCCTATCTGTATTTATGTATTATATAAGCATCTTAACTGTGAGAACTATGGAAAGTAAAAAAATGACATACCATATGAAGAAAGAAAGGTTGTTTCTCAGATTTTAGAAGAATAGGTTCAAATTATTAACCTCTTTTCATTTCTAACTGTCAAAAATGTCTCTACTGTTTCTTACCTTTATAATATGTCACTTTAAAAATATCCTTTTTAAAGACAAATGAGCCAGAATCTCAGCTGATGTAACTGGACACTGTTATACTGGAAGCTGAATTTAAAAACAAAATGAAACAATTCCACCTTCTCTTCCCCTCATCACACTGGGTTGTTCTCAATTGGTTGTTACAGAACTTACAAACCAAATCCTGCTTCAAAATTTACTTGTGAAAATGCATTTAACTCTGTTTTCGCAGTGGTATTTAAATGCTAGTGAAATTTATCTTGAAGTGCACTCTGTGTGTGCCTGGGCACACACAAGGTTAATACTACACATCATCTTCCACCACAGGATGGAATAACTTAATTACTTCAAAGGGCCTGTAATACTCATGAAACACATAGTTCTTGTTTCTATAAAAACAAGGGGGTTTTTTTGGTTAATTTTTCTTTTGCGGTTAATATAATAAAACTGTAGAGTTATAAAACACTGTGCTGGGGTCAATAACTGCATAACAAAGCACAGATTTTTACTACGTTTACTATGATATTTATATAAACTGTTGAAGTTTACGGAGGCTTTGTTGTTTTTGTTGTCGTCGTGGCTCTGGATTCATTCAACCCCAAGCACTGTTACTTCTTATATGACTGAAGTTACATCTGGCCAATAGTAATGTAACAGAGTCTGGGACTTATAGTGAGCTTTAAAGAAAAGAAAAAGGGTGGTTGATTTTGCCCTCTGGCGTAAGGGAGTCTCTCGCCCCTGCACATGGCGAAGAACAAAGCCCCCAAGCCACAGTGAACACGCCAAAACCAGAGGAGTTCAGCCTTTTTATGCAATGGCCCAGCTACTACAACTCAGTCCCTTGTCTCGCTATCAATGCTCTGCTTTGCGTGTTGAGTTCACTGCTTTAAGGAGTTTTTTTAGAAAAGCTGAAGAAACCTATGGTCTTATAGCAAGAGTATCGAAGGAGGAGTGAGAAAGAAGAGAAAATATTACGGTCTTGAGCATGCTGTGTGGCACTGTTTTCATAGCTAGATGTTCCACTGGCATGCCATTCTTACCAGCCAGTTGCAGGAAAAGACAAAATCTGGCTGTTATTCATCTTTTAAATACTCACTTTTTATTCTTGAGACACATTAGGGTTTTTTTTCTGCAACTGTGAAACACAACTGCAATTCTTTTTATAATATACAATACACAGCTTATATCAGATGAATAATGCAATTTCAATACATTTAGCTCAAAAAATAAGTTTAATTATAAATAAGTGCCATGAAACAGACTAGTCAATGATTGCCTGTCAGTAACAGAATTATTTAACTTGTGTAGGATTGCTAATATAAAAATGACACAATTCACTGTAATTCAGATGTCATCACCTTCGTACTATATTTTGAGGCCCAAAATAAAAATAAAAATATTTGCATGAGTAACGAGAAGGAGAAAATTAATAAACCACATATACTAGTGAGAAAAAAATCCTGGAAAAGCCATGATAAAACCACTATTTTCTTATTTATGAATCTTTGCATTTGATAGAGATTGCATAATTTAAGGCTTCTGACACATCAGATGATGTTATTCACACTCAGAATAATTCTAAAATTATAATTACTGGTATTCTTTCTAATTAGACTAGAATGAAAGGATAATTTTCATTGCAATAATGAAGGTTAATTTACATCCTTCCTCATGTTTACTACCTTATTAAAAAGTGCTCCCCTTAGCCATGGCAGAGACATATTACATTTTCAATGCAAATGTATTAATCTGGATAAATTCCATATTAATTCTTGCACTGCATAGAGCTGTAATTTGGATTATAATTAATCTAAAGTGGCACTAGATTTAAATGACAATATAAATGAGGCATTAGTAGGCTTTTACATTCTGAATGAATATTCAACAAATATAACTTGCATATTGCCAAGTCTCATTTTGAAAGCTCTACTCCTTGAGATAAGGTAAGCAATGCAGCACAACAGCTTACACAAACACACTGTTACTAAATACATGTTAATCCTTTCTTGTCTAATAGATTCTGTGCTAAAGAAGGGTCACACCACTTTCCTGTCTAACTTGTTAGTATTGTGATTAATTCATTGGTTTTCCTGAGATTTCTTTGGCAAGACTTGCAACACTCAATTCATGAGAAAGCCCAAATTAACATTCAATTATACATAAGCAGTTATGCAGTCATTAGAAATACTTGTCAGCTGAGTGAAAATTAAGATGATGGTCTGACTGTTACATATGCAGAATTAATTTAGATTAGGAAAATAAAAGTTTCTAAAAGATTCAGGATTTTACAGCACAAACTATTTTCTGCAAAGCACAAAGGCAATCATGTATTTCAGCCCTTGTTTTTATATGAATCTTACTGCAAAGTTATTTGTGTAATTGCTGGCACGGGAATGCAGAACAATTATGCTAGTTTTTTGTAGTGTACCCAGTAGGCATCTGGATATAGGTTTGTCCTAATTAAACTTGGCCCTTATGAGAGGCTAATCCTGATGGAATTTTGAGAATTCCCCTTCAGTATTTTTTTTCTAGATTCCTCTTTTTTCCTTTTATTTTTTTTTTGCTGGGGCTTTAATATTGTACCGTATTCTTTCTTGAACAGCTATAAATCGACCTGCCTAAGGAAAAGAGAGGGCTGATAAACTCCCTCAAGTGGTTCACACTGTCCCCTAAGCAAAGTGTACAGTAGGAAATGCAGGCTGTAAGTGGCTGTCACCCCTCTCCTGGGGATTGTCCAGGCCAGCCCCTGACACGACTGCATAGGAGGACCTATGTCAGCCTGAGAGCATGGCTTTACTGCACTGCAGACAGTTTTGACCAAGTCAGAGAGCCAGCCAAGGGGAATATATATTTTAAACCACAACACCTCTTGATCTCAAAAATAAAGCAACTGAAAAGCAGCTGAGGTTGTAAACTATGATGGGTACCGACCTTAGCACGACAACAAGCAAACTTAAAGGAAGCTTTAATCTTAAGTGAGTCTTCTGAATTGACTTGGAATAGAAAGGGCCATCCATATTTTTTTTAATAAATAAAAAAAAGTTTAATATGTAAAGAACAAATTGCAGTATGGGTAAATTTGGGTGTAAAGAAACTCAGATGTAAAATGATATTTTCTCTACAACTATATGTCTTTATAGATAATACAACCTCCTTTGTATGCTGCTGTCATTGGCATACAAGGAAAAGATATATGACTACCTGAAACTAATAGGCTTCAACCTGTTTCAGCACTTCTTCTGCTTCAGTGAATCCAACAAAATGTAACTAGGTATAGCGTGCGGCAAAAGTAGCCAATGTAATATTCATTGTGACCATAGATTTCCATCTCATACATAAAAAGCATGGGTGAAGTCACATATTTGCCAAATCAAACACAGAAAAAGCCTTGGATATCTACACCAGATGCTGGCCCTGGGTTTGTTTGTGCACAAGTAAATGTCATGACATAGAGGTTTTGTATTCAAAGACAGTAGCTTTCATTACTGGGCTTTGTCTATTCCAGGAGATCAAAATTACCCAACCCATAATCCATTTTCAATGATATTTCCTCTTTCCTAGGCTGAATCATCTGTAAAGTTTTTCACTGGATTTTGTGTGTTTTTTTGGAAGTACCTCAAATAAATGCCCAGGAAGAGGCCAGATTCTTGGGAGTAACTAATTTGTGAGCAAGAGCAAAAAATAATAACAAAGCCCCACACATTCTCTGGGTTAAAAGGGGGGCAAAACCTGATTGAAGAAAAAATTCAAGTGGTACCTAATCCTATGCTTATGAAAAATTAATATGCCATCAGAGGAATCACAAGTACAGCTAAGATTAATGAAAGGCGCTTAAAAAATTACAAGCACACAAACTGATTTGATTAAAAAATAATCTCACTGGTCGTCCTGTAATATTCTTCAACTTATCCGCATCTATCCTGTCAGATGGTTATGATTAAAAATAGGTCAATGGGAGGCTACTGATAGAAATCACATGCAAAATGCACATGCAATGAATAGTAGTGGGAATGTCCAGACAGTTCAAAATGAAAGAGCACTTCACAAGTTAAAAAAGGGGGAAAACAAAATTCTAGCATCTTACCAGAGTCTTTACTAGATTTTTTGCCTTCACTATTGTCTCTCTCACTTGAGTCTTTATCATCTGCCACAGCCACTGATGTACTTTTAGCAGACCCTTCTGTATCTTCACCTTGTTCTTCTGTGGACAAACATAGAAAAGATCTCAGAAAAGGAACTCAGTGACCAGTTAACAGCAGTTAAAAAAATATGTCCTGTAATAACAGCACTAACAGAGGGTGGCAAAATAAGGGAAAGAAGGGGTGGGGGTGAAGAAAAGGGAAAGAACAGCGCTTTAAAGAGGTTGGATATTAATTCTGAATAATTTGCAATATTTCAAAATCTGACTGTGCCTTTACAAGAGTATTCACTTTCCCCCAGTGCGACAGATTTAAAGCCTGTCATTTCATGTTCTTTGGCTAGAAATGATTTGTGTTAAAATACATGCACATGTACGCACACACACACATATACACACACCCCCCACAGGCTGGAACAAAAGCAAGCACATGTAAAAATGCATCTTGGAGCCAAAAAAAAAAAAAAAAAAAAAAAAAACAAACAAAAAAGGGCAGAAAACTAAAGCCAGAGTAACACTAAGGTAATCTTGAAAACATACAGAAAACGAGATTTTTAATAGAAACCCNAAAAAAAAAAAGGTGTGGGAAAAAATCATTTTGAAAAAAAAAAAAAAAAAAAAAAAAAAAGAGAACTCAAACATAAATCCTATTAGTGCAGCAGTATCCCGCTAATTGCAGTAAGTAAGTATTAGGTATTAGGTACTGTATTAAATATAAACCTCTGGCTTTGCGGGAGAAGTCTCAAATTTTGTCTCCAGGGGGAGCCATTCAGGATAAATTCTGCAACTTGCTGTATGGCTTCTGAGGAAGCAGCATTACCCACACCTCACTTACGTGTTCACACCAGCTAGATTACATGGAAATCTTCACAGTAACTCAAGCCCATTTAATTATTCGGTAAATCTTAGCTATGCTGCTACTGGTGGATTAATCTGTTTATGCAGTTAGCTTCTATGCTGGGGCTGTGTAGCACTAATCCGTGAAAGGCCCACTGTTCCTTTTCATCCTGTGATCATTTGTCTCTCACTGTGCTGATGTCACATTTTAATGAATTTTTAGCAATCTGAGTAATGCCAGATAACCAGACTTGCAACTCCCTACAGCACAGCATGCTGTTTTCATTGCAGCACACACACACAAAAAATAAAAATCATATTTCTCAGTTCAGGTAGGAATTATATAAATTAGGAGGTGAAGGTAAAATGGGATTCGAAGCACCAGGCCGCTCGATTTCATAAAATCTTTAATGACCATATAAATTAACCCTGGAAAGGCAAAAGGTCACAGACACACATTTGCATACACTCTTCTATTCACTTTTGATAAGCACAGCTTTTATGCAGCGAACATGATACAATTAACCCTTCAGGAACCATACAAAATGCAGCTACCGACATTTTAAGTGTCAAGCATTAACTGAAAATTACACACTGCATAAAATTTTCATTGTAAATGCTATAGTGATTGAAAGGGGAAATAGTGGCCCTCTTCGCACCCCATGTTTTATTAATAACATTCTGACAGCCGAATGAAATATCCTCTGTCATATGTAGCAGCTGAGCACAAAAAAATTGCTGCTTATTGCCTTACTGCCAGCCATACACCGAAACCCTATGCCTAGGCAAACAACCCTCAGATCGATGTGGCAAACCTATCCGATTCTCAAGTCTCTGCAAAACCTTTTGTAAATCGGAAGAGAAAAACACAGCTGCAGTTTTGGAAACCAACCTCCCCCCTCCCCCCAAAAAATCTCAACCACAGATCAATGTGTTTTGCACTGCCATGGAAATACAATAGGTTAGGACTAAGCATGTGTGCCCACTTTTTGGAACAATGCAGGGAGAAAGATGGTCCCTTCTCTTAAAAACAATTGCATATTACACAAAAATTTCCATGTGAATGGAAAGCCCCCTCATGCTGTGTGAGCGCTCTGCTCCCTGAAGTCCCCCACCTCCTCCCACGATGATAGCTAATCAAACATGGTAGGTATCCCTGCCGCAGCTGGAAACGGGGCTGTGTTTGTCAGGGTGGCGGGGAGCACGGCTCAGGATGCTGTGAGCCTGTGATCATGCCTGGCTCGGGCTGTGTTAATGCTGAGCGCGCACACACGAGGCTCGTATCCAGTGTCAGGCCCCATGGCCTCACGGAGCCGATGGCAATCCCTTTTCGACTCATCCTTGGGAATGGATGCATTGCTTCTTTTACTAGATTTACTGGCCCAATCCCCCTGGGCTGGAAAATGAAGTGTCAAAGTGCTACTGAGTGTCCTTATCTTGAGGGGACATAAAATTGTAAGGGCTATCGTGGCACACATTAATAAAACATTGTGTGTGTGTGTCAGGCAAAGAGAAAGAAAATTATGAAGGTACTAAAAGAAAAGCTACAGTATCATCTGGGTCTCATCAGACAATTTTTGCAGGGTCCTCTCCTGTTTTTCTGGTATGTGCTTTAAGTGTGAGAGAAATTCCCAGACATGTTCTCCTATACATCATCGTGGTGTCTGACCTCAGCCTGACCCTGGCAACAGTTTGAGAAATCTGAATGTGAACAAAGACTCTGTGTCAGCAGCAGGGAGAGATTGCGGGATAGACTTTCCCCATCAACTTAATCGCAAACAGCAGTTCTGAGGCCATAACTTTAGAGGGCTGCACCAAGCCACAAACACATAACCTTTAGAGGTGAAACTGCCCCTCGCTCCCCACCCCCCCTTCTGTGATTTTTCTCAGTCTTCTGGTGCTCCCTTTGATGTAGCAAGGCAATTAGCTGTAATGTTCAAGTACTGCAGACCTGTTTTATGGTTTGGAAGGTGAGAGCTGTTTATTACAGGTAGGCTCCTGGGGGCCATAAAGGCTTTGCAAATTTTTAATCATGCAAAAAACTAATCAAAATGTAACTTATACACACCATAAAAATTAATATCATTATTATGCATGGTATAAATTGCCTGCTTTGGCTTTCAATGGCACTCACTTCTAGAAAATCCATTTGGCATTCATTTCAGAAATATGTACGGCATTCATTTCAGAAGTAAATTTCATAGACAGAAATGATAATACAACTTCTATTCTCCTTCAAAATTACAGAAAGGTTGTTTGAGACTCGCACTGTCATGACTGTCACTGACATGACAAAGGGACAAGATGGAAGTACAACAGCTCTAACTTAAAAGCAGTTAGCAAATCACAAAAAAAAAATCCTGAAGACTGTTCGTCAGAACAGATACTGAGGATATGTAACTAAGTGTGCTATCAAAGACATTACATACCCATGCCAAGATGCAACAAATATCTTTTTTTAGTAATATTTTTGGTCTTACTACATATGCTAACCAACAAGAATACTATCCAGAAATAAAAGTGGGATGGCCCCCAATCAAAGACACAAAAGTATGAATTATTATGTATTAATAAAACACAATATGATTGTACTACAGATTCCAAAGTCCTAATACTCTGTTTTAAATTTACAAGAGTCCTGCCTATACACATTTACAAATGTCAGCTTTGAAAATGAATAGAACACCCAATTCAAATGTACTTTAATGGCTTTAATAACACTTACTATTGCAACATGATATTTTATTCACACCTGTTTTTATTTTGTCCAAATGTCGAAAATTTCTTTTGATGTTGGATGTCTTGAATTTAGCCATTATCAACCTTTTGACTCACAACTGACTTAGAATTAAACACAAAAATGAGGTTAGCAGGAGCCTGCACTAAAACTGTGAAATAAGGAAAAATGAAAATGTTGTTTCAGACGTAACGTTAATCAGTTGATATTGTATATTCCATATTTTACGTCATATCCTTTAATATGTTAATCTACACACTATGGTCCAATTCTGTACTGATTTTATGAAATAAGACCCTTATGAATTTGCTCAGAACAATGAAGTCAAGATGTGTGAACACTTCAATTGCAAAATCCAGGCCTTAGCCAAAGTTGAACAGCAGGTACCAGCAGCAAAATTTGATAAATAGTTATAAATAGGTTAGAAAAGCCTGACTTATGGAGATGCAATTTAAAAAACAGATACATGCACCATAAACAAGATGGCAGTATAGAGAAACATATAATATTTTTAAAAATTAAACTATTATTCCTTAAAACAGAACATGGACAAGTTGAAACAATCTTCCTGCCTTTAATTTAAAGGCACTGTGATAATCATGAGGCTAAAGAAATCACCTTTCTGTGTGTTTTATCAGAGAAGTTTCCCTACTGATAAGGAGCACTGGGAATCTGTTTTATAGTCTACTTAAAAAAACATATTATTTTCAAGGGTTGATTTTGGCTGGTTCGGGTTTTTTTCCCATCACTGATATATCAATTAACAGCCAGTAGTTCCTGTTTTGGTCCTGGATTATTTTGTTGCTGGAATCCCTTTTGCCCTCTCCAAATTGCACATAATTTCCTAAATAAGGATGATCTACTCGTTGTGGGTGAGTAATTGTGGTTATGAGAGAGAAAACAAGATTAAGCAAGTGTTTGTGGCTGAGGGCCGGATGGATGGGGAACAAATAAATCAATCGACTAAAGTAGTAGGCAAATATACATGAAATGAGTGAGAGATTTTTAAAATAATTGGTTTTTTTAACTGCATATGTTCAATAAGTAGCTGAATCTAAGGTACCCATAAGTGTTCAGCACAGGTGTATCCCAGGTTCAACTGGTAGCGTGAACGTTTTATTAACTGTCCAGATGAGAAGGTAACCACTAGCAAAGGATGATAGTAGGGTGTGGATTGTTGGGATGGACAGACAACAGATAATGTAGGAAAAGGAGAAGCAACAGAAAAGGAAAACAAAGAAAACCCCACAGACTATACAAAAGAAGTTAAATAAAAGTAGGCCTTGTAGGTTATCCTTGTGTGTTATCCTAGTTATAGTACTTTGTTGATAAACTCTCCCTGACCTCTGCATTGCCATTTATTCATCCAGCTATTTCAGAAAGTATTTGTTCTATATTCTGGCTGGCCTTGCAGAGAATGTCTGAGGAATAGGATGCCTCACTCATTCAGGATCTTGACTGCATCCTCTAGTGGTCATATTTCATCTTCAAACAGGATTTCTAATTTCTTCTTTAGGGACTCTGGCTGAATAACAGCACCAACCTGTTAATATCTGTTTCTAATCGCTGTGTTATATTCAAAAATAGAGCTCTTAGAAGGCTGAACTTCCCACAAACAAGCCTGTAACTAAGTGATGATCGTCATATTGACCAGAAAGTGCTAACTGGCAGTTACTATCAAATTGTATCATATTGTTTTGTGGTGCATCATTTGAATTTTTATAGCAGTCTAATGCTTCTCATTAAAATGTATCATTGTGTCAAAGGAGACCAACTGCAAAGCTGGCTGGACAGTGTGCGCCATGGTGGCTCCTTCCCAAGGAGTGTCACAAATCACACCAGCTTTATCCACCCACTCCACCCAGCAGCCTGTATTCCCCACTTGCCACACTCAGCCTCACCCCCTGTGGCTGCTGGAGAGAGGCAGCTCTCATCTACCGTACTTGTTTTTGCTCCTTAGTTTCTGAAGGCAGAAAACATTCATTATCACCAGCTAATCTGCCCAGCACTTGATTATTTCCTAATCTAGTTCTTTCTACTTTTTTTTTTTACTTTTTTTTTTTTTTTTTTTTTTTTTTTTTTTTTTTCCATCTGAAATTTCTCTGCAACCCAGCAGNCTACTTCCAGTTGCTGGAAAAAGAATGTTCTCCTCAGAAGTTTGGAGAGGTGGGGTGTCCTTTCCCATCCAGCTGCTGAGCAAGCTCTCCCTCCCTCTCATTGCTGGGTGGGATTGTCTGCTTTCTAGTCTCCCTCCCGTAGTTGTATAGCAAATCAGGAAAAGAAGCAAGTTTTACTCTGATAATGGTTCAAACGTGGAAAAAAATTGTTGGTAAACTTATGCTGAGCCATATTGATTTACCAGAAAATAGGAAAATTTGTGGTTTGTATTTTTGTTGTTTTACTTCTACATTAATATATTATCAAATATTTTGCAAGAGGCAAAAGAAGTATATGCTGACAAAACCATTAACAGAGAATGTCAGCTATTCAGAATGAAACTCAGAAATGCTTTCCAGATGTGATTGGAGATGTACAGTTAATCATTTATTATGCAGAAAGGGATACTTTTCTTACTTGGCCATCTCTAGAAAGGCATTGAAGCATGAAACTATATTGAAAATAGTCTAACTTTTCCAACTGATCGTTACTTTTATTCTGGCTGCCATTATGGTTCACAGAAAATGCTGTTTTCCCCATCAGCATGAAGCATGAAGAGCACTACTATTGTCTGACTTAAAGACTAATACATTTCCATCAAGGTTATGTAGAAAAGAAAATTAAACCTCATTGTTAATTCTTATTCAACATGCTGGGTATACCCTGCCTAATTTCAGTCATTGCTCTAAGTTTATTCTCTTTGGAGGGAGAGACAGATATCATAAGGGCATAACTCTGACTTTACACAGGTGAGTTGCTAGTTCCTCCCCAATTGCAGAGGGATCTTAAAATGAAGTTTAGTGTTTGGAACGCAGACTTTTCACCTGGGCACTGCTGCTAAACACTGAAAGTTAGCTGGGTGAACCTAATTCTGACCTAAAGCTCAGAAAGTCAATGAGGGTTTTCTTATGACCTCCAGTGTACTGGATATTCATTTCGAGCCTGGGCTGGGGCGGGGGGGAAGAAATAGTGGATCTTCACAGACTCATTCATTTTACTTTGCTTTTTCTGTGTTGCTGTTCAATCTCTGTGCTCAATGTCCCTTCATATACAAACACTTCTACTGTCCCAAATTTCTTTCATTTTTTTCCTACATGAGCTGAGTTTCCAATACATCATGCAAGTGGTGAGACTGACTCTCCTATTCACAGTTTCCAGAAAAATCCTTTAGTTTATTTACAAAGAAATTACAATGTTAATTAAGAACTAATTTAAAATGTCATTTAAATGATGTATTTTATTAGTGACTCAGTTTTGGGGTTTCTCTCTGAAATACACCATGAAATCCTTTTCATTTACCTTCCAGACTTTTTTCTGAATTATTCACTTCTTTTTGGCTTGCTAACAGTATGTCTCTGAAACTATCTGTAAAGAATTCTGTTAGTGTATACATTTCTTCCTTGTCTTTTGAGAATACTAGAGTAAAAGAATTTATTTTCTTTGCCATCTCCTGATCATTTTGGAATGACTATCCTCTGGTGGTCTAGCAGACCTAATGACTCCTGCAGGGTTTCTATTTCTGAGATATTTTAACAATTCCGATTTAGCTTTTCTAGGTACCTTCACATATTTGCTCCTCATAGCCAATCTCTTTGTTCAGTTTTATTAACATCACTTTGGCTTTATTTCCACTTTTAAAGATACTTTTTCTGACCTGAATAAATTCTTGTACTGTCGTAATGTAGCTAACTACAGCCCTCTAGTTTAAATATTCCTCTTTCTTGATGCTGTCACAGGCAGAAGTAGGTATTAGAATTTAGTAGAAGCAGTATTTAGAGTGAACAACATTTTTCCTGAACAAAAACACTTTATGAATTTAAAAAAAAAAAAATCTTTATGGAATTATTTGTTGGGGGATTAAGGTGAGGGTTTGTTGGTTTGTTTGTCTTCTACAATTACCTCACAAGTAGTCTATAGCATATATAGCAACCCATGGATTTTTTTTTTTTCAAACCTACTTGTTGCATAAATCACTTAAACTTTGGCTACTTTAACATATGCATTACATGAAGTGGTCTTTGGGGGGTGTTTTTGGAAAGACAACACAGGTGCTTTTAGCTTTTCCTCCAACCCCAATCACAATGTTGGAGTGATTTGTAAGAATCCTCACCAAGACATCCACTGCAAATTACTCCCAAAAATTCTCTGTAAAAACTGGATTTCCTGGCTCAGCTGGAACTGTACTATTCATAATATAATATACTGATTCATGGTCAAACTCCTCTGACAGGAGGAAAAGATAAAAGTCTGCTCACCAAAATTATTAAAAGTAGTAAAAAACAGTACTACATTACAGCCTTCTTGCTGTCTCCCAGACCCTTTTGTTACAGTCTTCCCTTGCCTTCTCCAGACCCAATCTGGAAAATTGGGACAACAAACTTTTGTGTAATTAATTGAGTATTATGCAGTTTTGTGGAATGTTCCTGACTTGTATTATAGTATTTCAGTGTACTTGGGATACATAGCCATAACATGACACATCTCTGTCCCCTTTCCACAATAGCAGGATCCTTTCAATTTCAGTACTGTGCTTCAATACCTCAAGTTAGTCTTTTCTTGCTGCATTGCTTGAGGTCAGGAATTACACTATACTATTGATTAATATGAGGCTTGAAACTCAACTCCACTGTCAAGTTTGTTGGAGACACTTTGATAGCAGACTCTGAAGATGAGCAATATCAATTGGTTCTCAGCACAATAATGGACAAGTCACAAATACTGAACTAGAGCAGATGGCAGATACAGATTTTCTGAATTCAAAAATGCCGGTTAAATCTAGGGCTTCTCCCAGGGCCAAGTCAAGCATTTCAGGTCACCCAGTCTTGCTGTAAAGCTTTTTGTATCACAGCAACAGAAGGGCATAATTTGGCTTGATTTGTGTCCATTTTTCTTGTTACTAAACCATTGTGACATAATAGATAATTTTTTCCATTTTTCATTTCCTCTTTCCTTCAGTTAAGTTTTTCAATTCTCATTGTTTAGTATACTGCACTACTCTTACCTTTCCTACGTTTGTCTAACTTGAATGCTCTTTCTCCCATATATAGTACACCCCCCACACCCTCTAAATTAATTTTCATTAATTTAGAGTCAGCAATATAATTCTACCCCTGTAGAAGTAGAGGACATCCCTTACCTATGGACTCCTCACTCACAACTGCCTAATGAGCACAAATCTACAGTGCCAATCTAGCTAAAGCCCTGAAATACCTTGTGAGGTGCCTCTGTTGATATCACTGAAAATATCTCAGAGAAAGCTTCTGAACAAGACCTGAACTTCACATTTATTTTTAATGTCTTTAGAGAAGTAGATAGAAAGACCCATTTGAAAGTGTAATCCAGACTTCCACCATACATATGCCTTTTCATTTGGTTATAACTTCAATAAATTTTAAGTGTTTAAGCTGAAATCAGCTGTGCTGAACCCCTGCTGCAGGTTGGATAGCATGTTCCTTTTTTTTTTTTAATTTAATTTCAGCCAAAGTGATTCATCTACCTCTAAGAATAGGATTAGGACAAATATATTTGTACATGTACATGTACATGTATATGTCTATGTCTATGTATATGTATGTTTTGTTCTGGTGATTTTAAACTGGAACCCAAAATTTGGCAGACAGGATGATGTCTGGCATGTGATACATTGGATTAAATTGCCCAAATTCAGTCAAACAATATAGCTTTTAAAAAGCTACTTACCCATGCTCAGAAAAGCTCTTTGTACTGAAGAGCTGACATTCTGCTAGAAATCTGTAATCACTGATCACACTCACACTCCCCACAGTGCTGAAAGCTCACCAAAGCGCACGTGCAGTCACATCCCACAGACCTGCCACAAACCTGTTCACCCAGTTCCTATGTGTACTAACCAATGCACATTCCACCCTCAAAGAGGAACTGCAGCTTAAATAGGTTTTCTAAAATACAAATTCTCCTGGCAGCTTCCCTGTACAACCAGACTGCAACCACATTATCCTTACCACAGTGAAGCCAATCTTTCCCTTATTATTATTTTTTTTTTCCAGCTGTGTATCGTTGTGCTGCAAACTGGCAGCTACAGGAGAGCAGGGGCAGCATGGTTCCCCTGTGCTCATAGACTGGCAGGAGCACAAGAAGTATGGAAGTGAGATTTGGGGGTCAGAGAAAGAACTGGAGAGAAGTAAGCAGAATGTGGTCCAAGGAAAAGAACATGAAAGACCAGAAGATGGGAAAGGGAGAAGAAACTGAGGTGAAAAGTAGGATCAAATGAAAAATAGATACATGGCAGGAGAGTAGGACTATAATCAGCCACACACCAAATTCCAGCATGAAACTGGACTTCTGGAAATAGAGCTGGCTGGGACCAAAAGTACAAAAATGCACAGAGAAAATAATAGTGACGGCAGTGATTACTAGACAAAGAGATTGGAAACCTAATTTAGAAAAATATGGTGTCCCCCATTGTCAAATATTAAAACTCTGAATTTTTGTTATTATATTTCTTCTTCTGGCTTACCGCACTACCCTTCATGAGTGCTTATCCACAGAGTAGACAATAACATTCTGCTACTCTCAGCTGGCTTGCTAGCTCTAGTAGAGGGGTTTGTGTAGCACTTTCAAACCCACTGATGTTCCATGTGACTTTGAGTACTATGTAGTAATTTTTTTTTCCCTAGTTTAAGTCTTCAAAAAATAGCTATGGGACTATAGATGCAAGTCCACCTCCTCCCTATTATGTTTTTAGAGCTATTAATATCACAAAAGTAAAATACTTCAATATATTAAAAAATACAAGGCCCTTCCTTTCTGACACAATCTTTAATACATTGATCAAGCCTTACCTTATGCAAAACCGCTTGCCTTATTCACTGCACAAAACTATTGATACTTGTTTAGTCAAAAGTTATTCAGGATTTTGTTTCTTTTACTACATCTCTTCAACTTATTCTGAAAGTCAAATTGTTTCATTATTGACTTCTTATTGCTGCACAAACATTAATGAATTTATCTTCATTATCTCCCAAGAGATGAGTAGGCAATCCTGCAATTTCAGAAAGGGAAGTTATACAGAAATTGAGGTTAAAAAAAAAAAATCTACTAACTTGGAGAACCCAGTTTGATACAGATGGGACCCAATTTTTTCAAAGTACATAGCACTGTATAGCACTTAATATGCTTAAAGCACAGCACTGATTGCTTTCATTTGCAGCTCTGTGTGTTCAGCACTTATTTAACACTGTCGTAGAGCCTCCAATCAAGCACTTAGGAAATGAAGGCCACACAGTCAGTGAACTCCTATGAAAAGACTGGGTAAGGTGACCTGCTTAGGATAAAAAACATAGAACACGCCAGCAGAAACAGATATGGAAGCAAGTTCTTCAGTTGTCTTAAACATACCATATTATTTCTCTTCACACTCTAGGCACAAGGATTTCACTGCACAAAGTAAGCTGAAGTTCACAGGGGTAGTGTGAATGAAACTTCTAAGAATAACATTTTACTGATTTACTTACTATATGAGACCAAATTTAGCTAATTTAGGAAAAATATTTAGGAACAGTGCAGTGACTGTATTTAACAAATATAATGAGTGTAAACAAAGTGTCATTTTTATTCTCTATACACGCAGCTATCTGTGCTAATATTGATGAAATGTAATAATTTTATTTGAGTTGGCAAAAAGTGCTTTCAGACACAATAATTAACTCATACATGTTGTAATTACAAAAAATACTGTAGCTTCTCTTTTGATGGAAAGAGACAAGTAAAAATGAGACAATTACAACTGGGTAGATGTGCTATATTTGTGAAAATTATTGTTTTCTTTTAGAAACAAGATGGTTTTTATCACCTCAGCATAAATTAGCTCCACAGTTATCACTAAAATGAAGAATTAAAAAAAATACGAACTTTTAAAAGTACTGGCATGGATTTTCTTTGCTTGAGTAAAGGTATTCACAGAAGTTGAAATTTTCAGAGGTCATGCTACAGAACACCGGGCTTAAGTGTACACACAACATTTGATTTCCAGAAGTGCTCAGTGTTAATCTTAGCACCCATGGGCTGAAAACTGAGCAGTTTTGAGAAGCTACATAGTCTTGCAGGAATTAGCAAAACACCACACATTAGGCACAGAGGATTTTTACCAATGCAAAATAGATGGTCAACACCTGGCCTTTAAGCAAATTTTATAGTCCTCATAAAACATATATCCTCCATACACACCAACATACAAATACAATGAGAAAGTTCCACTCCTTTCAAATCACGTGTTCACAAAGCCATGTGTGCTGGGCTTTGAGGTCTGGGGATTATAATAGCCACTCGTTTATAGTAGTATTTCACTTGAAAAGTGGAACATGATGTGAAGCAAGCAGCACATAACTTCCAAAATCAGGAGAAAAAATAACCCTATGAATTTTCTTATTGTGAGAGCACGATTAATTTAGGCACCTTCATAAAAAATAAATTCTGCTGCTTACTGTATAGCTAATCCATGCATCTTTAAATCTTTCTATTTTTAGTCTCATGCAGTGTCTGAGCATACAATGTTGAGATCTTTTTTAGATTTGGGTAAAAGAGCTTGAGTTTGGTTTTTTACATCATCTATTAATCTTCAAAAAGAAAATCTGTGAAAATTAAACAAGTGGCTTTTACACACAGTCCTATCTTTATGTTGCTGACAGAGAGTCAGATTTGCTGATCTGGGGACATTTATGAACCACACACATAAAAGACATGAAATACTTGCATCTGACAAGCATTTCAGATAACTGTGTGAAGATGCAAGACAAAACAACTACTGGAGGCACCACAGTTTTCTGTCTAAACACCTCTTTTTGAGATATACTCCCTTTAGTATCCCAAAGAATCTTGTGCAGATATATTTTTCTCTCGTATATGTACAACATATTTATTCGTTTGCCACTCACGGCACTTTTAAAAATGCATTGCATGGTTAAGAACCAGTGATCCAGTTCAATTCATGGCAGAAACCGCACTGAAGATCTTGTTTGCCTGTTTTATTTGCAACAGCCTTTGTCCCAAAAGCACAGGTTGGGGAATGAAGAGGTACGCTATGGGCTTTCTCCTCAGAATTTGTTGTGGAGATGAAATGGGGCACCATCAATTTCATATGAACACTATTTGGGCACGAACTAGTAATCAGTCCGTCATTTACATTTATCTAGATGCTTTGTGAAAGCTTCTACATGTGCTTAGCCCAGCACACTCTACACAGTCAAGACCAACACAGATAAACATACTTGTTGTATTCAAATGATGAGGAAATAGGAAGAGACTCTTCATCCAAGGCTTTTCGGAGTTAGTATCTATTTTGAACTGCATGTGACAATGAGGTGACATTCCTCACTCATTCCCCGACGTGCAGCATACAGTTCCTCAGACTAACAAATGCCATGCTTTAGCTGATAGCTAAGAGGGACCACATGCATGGATTTGTATCTTCAGAGAATGGCAGCATGGCAGGATACTAAGCTCAAATGGATTGCATGGCCATGTAAAGATCTACGCATACAAGTACAGCAAGCTGCTTTTGGAGACCATCTCACAAAGTTATTACAAAGTTGAGCACCATTAAAAAGTGAAAATATTTTGCTCATATATATTTCTTATAGAGAAAGAAGAATCAATTGACAAGCTGACTTCAACAGAAACTGAGAACATAAGGAATCAGAAACGTGCAACTTTATACTTGTTCCTAGCTAGGGGTGTTAGATGCTTCAATGTGAAAAAAGAAACAAAACTAAGCTGAACACTTACATTTCACCAGTCATGGGGTTGAGTAAAACTCTTTTGCATCCCTCAAATAAGGAAATTTGGGCATCAGTGTAACAAAAATAATTTTTACCTTTATTTAACTCAGGCATTTAAAGTCAACTTTTAAAATAGAAAGAAAATACTATTCCAACAAGATTTTATAAGCTATGACAAGTCCGTACATCCTGCCTTTCCAAATAAAATATAAACAGGATCGGACAGAAGATCCATTTGGGGACATGGAATATATTTCAGCTCTTTCTGAAAAATCAGGTACCATGCCTTTAAGAGAAACAACCTGAAAATGGAATCTGATTCAACTAGATCTTCTTCCTCACAAGTCAACCCTTGAAAATCATGTAAGAAATACCATTTGAGACTACTATAAAGTCAGTATAACTAAGTTTGAACTCAACCCTTAGTTTCTAATAGAAAAAAAAATCAAAGGTGAAAAGAAAATTGCTAAATACTTCAAAGACAACATGCAGGTTCAGCAGCTTTCAATAAATTACTTCCAGAAGCAGTTGCTGATCAAACTTTAGAGAAGACACATTTCATGGTGTTCCTTAATTCAAAATAGACCAGTTTTCAGTGCAACGTCCTTCATTCCCTCATAGCCAAAAAACGGACCACTATTGGAAGCCAAGACCTACTGCTTAGCCTCTAGCAACCAAAGGCAAGTAGGGTGCCTCTGTGAGCTAAATTATAGATGTGCATTACTGCTGGCAACAGGCAAGAAATATCTGGTTGCAGGAATGTATGAAGAGTGGTCACCTTTTGGAACTTTTATGGAAAATCTCATGATAGGTGGTTTACTCATCATCTCATCTTAAGAATTAAGCAAAAACAGGGGTTTTCACTCGATAAAGTTGAATTAAATGATGTCATAGTTGCAGGCAAAACAAGAAGAAGAAACAATTTAAAAAACACCACCACCATTACATAAGGCCTAAGCAAAAGGAAGCCTAAAACTCAAACCCAAATATGCTATAATCAACTCACAATTATCCAGAGTACTATAGAGATGGGGTTACTTAAATAAACCAAAACCATATGTAAACTACACTAAAAGAGGACATTTAGAACATTCACTTTTGAAGTAATTACCTTACATTCACTTGTAAATAGCTATGGAAAGAAGGAATGAGTGAAGCAGTGAGCAGAGCAGACCTGATAGAGCAATATTTATTTCATGTCATGTATTCTGTAACTATGGGCTGCAGCCAGTGGTGTGGGCAGCAGATGGCCTCTGGTTGAGCCACAATCCAGGTAATCAATTCACTGATAATTCAAATTTGACTTCTTTATAAATCTCAGGAATTTTAATGCAGTCTCATGATTGTTGAGTTATGGAATTGAAAATATTATAAACTGTCAAAACATACAGGCTACCCTCCAAAAACCTTCCCCCAATTAAATTCCCTTGGTTGTAACCTAGAATAACTGTAAGCCTTGTAAAAACCCTTTTACTGAATGTCTCTACCTATGTTTTTTCCCCTCCAGCTACAAGCATTTGAAAAAAGAAGTTAAGAAATCAAGAAGTTGTGAAATTTGATAATTGGGTTAATGATAGTAATAAAAAGAAACTTTTGAAAAAATTGAGAACAAAAAAAAATCTTTTATTGGGAAGATGTTTTCTTCCTTAGATGAATTATAGATAAACTCTGTGGAAAACACTGTTTGATAATTATTCTAGGGCTCCTATGATTAAGAAAACAGTACACAGCCTGTTCCATTTTAGTGTCCCCACCCTCGCTTAAGTAGAAATGCAGTTACAATAATTTTATGGTACACAAAATGAAAACAGTTGGCCTACCAAGTAACAGCAAATCAGCATACGCAGCTTTATAGATGTACAGTATCATTTAGAACCCTGCTGTTTCATTTGAATTGTGTTGAATCTTTTTTTATCATTTCTTCATCTAACCTAATTTTCCTAAACTCCTTATTTAATATTCCTCCTACTGTTTGTTTATTTCTCACTGAAAGAGCACAATAGAACAGAAACAATAATTTCATATAAATAAAGGCTAGAATTGGTGGAGCATCTTCTAAGTGTGAACATTCCACTATCTCCTTCGATTACAGTGCTTCACAAGTTTTCTTTCTTAGGGGAGAATTTAATACGACAAATAATCAGTCATGAAGAATGAAGCAGAACTCTGCTAGTGACTGCTGAGCCTAAATGATGCATTGTACAGGGAAGAAGACAATACAGTAATTCTTTGTAACAGAGGACACCAAAATAACAAGAAGCACACAACACAAGCTCTAAACTATTATAATGAACTCTGGGACTACAGACCAGATCTTAGACTCTGATAAAGTTGTTTTTCATTGCTTCAGCAGCACACAGATGTCTAAAAGATGGTTTAAATGGCTGTGAGGAAAGTCCTACAATGAAAAGGATGCCCAGTGGCACAGAGCCAATTCACTCAGTAGCCAGTTCATTTAAAGTGGACGTTACCAATTCCTATGTGTAGAATAAGATATTCCAAACAGCCTTAAACTGAGCTAAATTAGACCAGTTTCAAAAATTTTCAGAATGTCTGGAATTTACCTCAGTTAACTCTCTCTTTTTCAAATGCATAGTCACACTGGGACATTAGTGCAACTCTGCAGACAAGTACATTTCTTAACTCTCATGGTAAAAGAATATTAAAAAGTAAAAAGTTCTTAAAGAGCTGGAAGGATAGTGAAGTTTGGTTTACTACCTACATTTTGAAAATGAGGAAGCACATCAGACTTTCTTTCTGAATGGAGCCATTAAATCTATTACAGAGAAAACAAAGTGAAGTTTATAAGAAACTTGCCCTTTGAGAATTTCAATGGGTAAAAGCTGTGGAAATTTCACTTTATTGCCATCGTTCCGCCTACCACATGGGAGCACTTGTAATATTGATTAAATTGGACATGGACAGCAGAAAAGCATGTAACATTTAACACAGCCTACAAATGCAAGAAAACAAAACCTGAAATTCCATTTGTTATTGTAGGGTCTAGAAAAATATGATGGGATATACCTTAATGCCATAGGAAAACAGTAGTGCCTGCGTTTGTGTCAGTTTTGGAGAAGCTGCCATACCTAATTCTCAGTTTTCAAAAACACTAACTTAAACCCAAAGCCAGTTCACCATCTCGGAAGCCAGAAATACAGTTAGGAACTTGGATCCTGTCTCCTGACCTGGGCCAGAGATCCTTAATTCTATAATCCCACCCATATTTATGGTTTAATGCTTCAATATTTAGCTCTCAAGAAGTTTCATGTGTATTACCTCCCAAACTGAAAGTGGTTGAAAACCACGTGGATTTCATTCCTTTAACAGATTCTTTGGCACCTGGGAGCAATTAGGCTGTTTTTGCCCTTGGGGTGCTTTAGTCAGATATCTCACTGCAGTATATGCAGAGTTATATTTACAGGAATATTACAGGAAGATGCCATCTTTTGTAGTTAGCTATTTGCATTAAAAAAGCTATGACCAACTTTCTGGGGAAAGACTTTCCCTTTGTCATCGGTGAGAAAAGGCTGAATAGCTTTTTGTCCATTTTTAAGTGTCCTGCCAATCACATAAAGGGGATCCCATTAATTATTTTTTTATAAAAAAGTGACTAAGGTAAGGATGTTTATAATTTTTACAATATCTGTGAAATTATATACTGCTGTTTTGATTGAACGATATTAACTCAGTTTCAGAGATCCTTCTTTTTAAAGGCCTTATTCAAAGACCCTTCTAATTCTAACTTGCCTTAAAATTAATCAGTGTGGTGATACTCTCTTTCTCTGCCATAGCTTATCATTACATAAGAAACCTAACATTTTCCTAAAATACGGTAATGGCTCTTAGGCTATTAATAGTCTTCAGATTACTTTCTATATCCCAATTGCTATGCCACTTCTGCAAATGTGCCTAGATTAGCACCACCCACCCTAGGACTTGCTCTCTCTCATGAAGTGCTTGACATTTGCACTGCTTTCTCAAGTTCTTTTAGACCAGTGAATTAGGAGGTGGACTTCTCTCTCCAATAATTTTGTACATCTTGCAAATCACAAGCTTAAACAAAAAGTACTTGGGAAAATAATTTTACATATTCCAAACAAAAGACAAATCCCATACTGCCCACATTGCAACTAATAGCATTGCTTTTCATGTATCATGGGTACTGCCAAGATTTCTGATAGAAGAAGTAGGCTGGAAACACCTCTACCTCTGATTTGTCATGACAGTATTTGAGCTCAATTTTTTTAAATTAAAAAATCCCAATAATATAGGGTTGTCAGCAAATATATCCAGAAGACTGAAGAGGTTCTGTGGAAACCAGCTGGTATGGAATGTAACCAAATAATGAAAAACAGCACATGTATATCCCTCAGTGGTGAATAATATGATAGAAGAACACATTAGCTCATCCACTATATACCTATATGTACCCATAACACATTTATTTGACTGGAATCTTTAGGAAAACTAAACATACAACTTTGATTATTGTTACTTAACCAGCTCAATGAAATAAAGGAAGAGGGACCAACAGATGAACATTTTAGGTCTTGAAGTTGCCAGGATAAAATTATTTGATTCACAGCTACACCTAATATAGCTGAGTAACATAAACACTAATATCCTGTTTCTTACCCTGGATAGCAAATCTTGTACTGCTTAAATCTAGCTTGTCTTGAACTAATGCCATTTTATAAAAAGAAGAGGAAAATTTATCAAATATTTTTCAGAAATCTCTGAAACCAGTAAATACCAGTCCTTTATTACAGTTCTGGAACACAGTCAAAATTCTGCTAAAGTTCCTAGAGCAGAGCATAACTAACTGGAAGCCTGGATGTTTCATATGAGTTTCACCAAAGGTATCACACACTGAGATTCCAGGCCCATGTGTCATGCCCTGAAACATCTGCAACAGAACACAACATTCTTAATAAATGAGATAAATAAAAGTGTGTACTTAATGAAGTAATTCTGAAGATATATCTATTCATCCATACAAATGAAAAGCTGTTTATGATTTTGCTTGGTGGGAAAGAAAATTTCTAAGGGAGATTTTTTCAGTTCTGTTGAAATACACCTGGAATATTTCTATGAAAAGACAACACATGAGTTTAGCAGTGTGAAAATATATATATGTATGACACAAAGATTTTGATAAAAATAAGGTGTGCAATATCTCCGTACATACAACAGTAATAAAGAAAAGGCATTCCATTTTATCATATTTAATAACACCTTGAAAAAAAGCCACACATACTTTAGAGTTATGTAATATATTTCCATGTTTTAGTGAAAGGGAAAGTAACTACTTAGAAAATGTAGGTTTGCATTTTTATGCTAAATTAATGCTAATTATATTGCCACTTATACCACATTCACATCCCACTCTTGCAAATTGCTACAAACAATTAAGAGCAAAAATCCATTCAAGTTAACAAAATGACAAGCTTTCTGCTACTTCAGAGTATTTTTAGGTATGGTATGTTCTTAGCCTGAGTTGGTTTTCAGCTGTTCCTGTAATTCACAACTCCTCAAAATAACTCTTACTTTCNCCCCCCCCCTTTTTTTTTTTTTTCCACTGTTTAATCAGGATGGAGATCTGAACTGTGAGTTTATCCAAACCAATCTCTTTTTAGTGCTTGGGGTTTTTGCTGTGCCAAACCACTTCTGGTGTTTCAAGCAAGGCAATGACAGCATACCTTCTTGTTATTATTTATGCATGGAAGGCGAAACCAAATGCTTGGGTGGGTCGCTGAAGACATGAAGTATGTAGTTTTTTCCATCCACAGCACCCCATTTACATTTAAATGAACTTGCTCCTTGTGAAAGATTGGCTCCAGCAGAGAATACCACATGACCACAGACACTGAAATTAAATCACAATCACAAGGATAGAAGCCACCGACATACTGCTAAAATCAACCTACAACACATATCTGCATTGCCTTATATATGTCAGTAATAAAGAGAAAATGTTCCATTTTATTTTATAAGATGCATCCCACTATATTTTTTTTAATCCATGTGCATAATAAAACACTGCTGCTCAAAGCAAGAGTAAAACAAGTAAAACACAAAGGTACCTCTGCCATGGCTGGATTTCTTACAAGCAATAGGAAAATTGTCATGTGCAGCTCCAGGCTTTAAATGGATGATTTCTCCTGGCTGATGCTGGAGTGGCACTGACTTGACAAATGTGGGAAAGTCCTCAGCTGTGAGACGGGGGCTTAGGTTGTGGGCTCTTGGTCAATTGAAAGGTTGCATTAAATGTAAATTATAGGACTGTTACTTAGATATATACCCTTCTCAACCAGGTGAAAGGCAAAAAGCGCCCTGCACTAATTCACAGATGAACTGGTGATAGGCTTGCTGAATAAGGCAAGCAGGCAGGCAGCAGGCAATTATAATCCTCATCTTTGAAGGAAGGAAAGAAAGGTATTTTTATATAAAACCATATTAAATTTCATTTTTAAGTGCCTCTATGTATTTCTCTTTTCAATTTATATGGAAAAGTATTAGGCAAAAATCTACAGCAGAACTGGCAGTAAATATCACAGAAACAATTGCTCTTTTATTAAATATTTATTGAAAAAAAATCCTGCACTTTCTCATTTTTCTTCTTCTGCTTCCAATATTTATTTACAGCTGATTATTAACATCTGCCAGTGTAACAGTTTCATCTATACAGAAGCCGAAGGGTAAAAAAGTCACAGACCCCCTCTAACATGACCTGTAGTTAGACAGAAAACAGTTTTCCCAGTCACCGCTTGGCTTCCTGTCTGTGACCTCTGAAAAGCATTGGAGGCCAGGGTTAATGGCCTTTCCAATCTCTGTGATAAGAATTCATTTTGTTCTATTACCAGCAGTTATCTCAGGAGCCTGCTGCATCACTTCAGCAGGGTTCAATCAATGAGAGGACCTAATGAAGTAACCAGCTGTAGCTCTATTTCCCTGGTCAACTCTATCAGACAAATAAGATCTATCAGTCACATCTTAAGGCTGGTCCTAGAAACAGCATCCTCACACGCTGAACCCATCTGCATATGAACCAATGATACCTGGTTCTTTCTTTTTAATCTTCCCTTTTAATATGGCTTTTCTAACAGAAAATGGAGTGAAATGGGTTTGAAATGTTGCATTAGGAGGACAATAATGCTGGATTAAGAAATAGTGGATTTTCAGAACAGCAGGAAGCATTTGTATTAATACTAAAAATAGAGTAAATTATATTGCATGTCAGATTTTTTTCTCCCTCAAGCAATCCCTAGTCTTCTTAGACAGTACTCTTAAAAAACCCCCCGAACTGTTTATTATTTTCTGCCTTAAATTACTATGTATCATAAACAGTTTTAATTATGGGACTTAATTTCCAGTTTGTCACTTAGTAAATATTATTATGGTAATACTCTTCAGTTAGAAGTCAGTCAATATAATTGTCAGTCAATTTTATTTTATATTTAAGTCAGATCGCTGAAAATAAAAATGTTAATTTTGACAGAATTGTATATATATGTAATTTTGTGATTTGTTACAATTAACTTTATGCTCCCATACTTCAAAAAGGGCTTAATTACTTAGAAGTACAAACCTGCTTTAAAAGGCACTGGATTTGAAAATTGAAAAATAAGGAAAATAATAATAAAGGCCAACTTCAGGACTTCAGAGATGTGTACATCAAAGTATGATGTTATAATTAATTAGAGGGTACAGGAGAAAAAATCAATTCATAGTGCTTGTACCAAAATGTCCACTCTGACTTCCTCACTAGGTGTGACAAACCAAATTGTACCAGGCCAAATTAAACCTGTACTACAGGTAAATTACTGAAAGTGTTGTGGGAAGGCATCTTAGAAGAGTGTTGTTATTTGCTGAAATGTTGAAAGCCATATGTAGCTAAATTTATTTTATTAGGTTAATCTCAGTGAATCTCATGAAATGAAATTTGTATCCTTTTAACTTAACTGTGTGCTTTGTCAAATTGAAACAAAATAATCTTGCTTTGCGCTGCTAAGGAGAGACGATATCTATGAAATAAAGCTAAAAATTATTGCTATTCAACATTCATACACAATGTGTACATAAATGTCTATATAATTAAAACTAGGCATCATTTTGCATATAGTAACACATTTGATGGATTGTGACACATAAATTCCAGAGTACATGTGCTTCATGTAAGTGTCTATATCTCTTTTCCCTATGTGCAAAACAAGGGCATTCTTCTTTTGTAGTCTGCCTGCGTTAATAAAACAATATGAATATTACTTGTAGAATTAAAAGAAATCCAAGAACTCTTCCTTTTTAATTTTAAACCACCTTAATGAAAAACAAAGACAAGAATGTGTTTCAATAGTGCAGCTTGGTATTTAAGCAAAGCACATTTCTGCTATAGATACCTGGGTACATTTGAAAAGGACTCAAATATCTATGCTACATATGTAAACAGATAAGATTATGCCTAGCAGGCATTTTGGGAACATCTGTCAATTTTTTATGGAACGCACTGATTGTGGGCTATTGATTGCATTTAAACAAAGTTGTTTCAAAAAAAAAAAATCAGCTAACAATTCGTGTAGAAAGGATTGATCAATATTTAAATGACTCGCTTTATTGATTTAAAATTAACTTTCAATTAAGAGATCCATAGGACTCTTAACTGCGACACTTATCCATTCAAGAGAAAATAAAGGTACATTTATCGATATACTTAAACAGCAGTGGCTGGTTTCCTATTGATTCAGTCATTTGTGCTGGGATTCGTTAGCGTCATCTGACTTTAAGTTGCTCACTAGGTCTTCACAGTGTGCCATGCTGAAAGGTGCAGGAATGTACAAAACGATACAGGGGAACTGAATGGAATTAGAAGATGTATGCAGAGGTAAGTCATACTTATGCTTTTTATGTCTTCTAACGAAGGAAGAGTCCATTTAAATACTACCTAGCTTTTGGGCTTGGTCAGGCACAAATTCCTGTCAACCAACTTGTTATGTATTGTTTGAGATAGAAAACATACAAATGAATGAAATTTTCAATATTGATAGGTAACAGTTCTATTGGCTCCTATCAACTCAGACAAGATCACCTTTTTGTGTATATTGATTAACATATAATCCATAGGAAGTTAAACTCATTGTTTGCAGAGTGGTTTTAAATGGCAGTATCGTGATGTCCTGCATATGTATATATCTATATCCATATCTATGTCTATATCTAATCTATCTATATCTCTATATTTATATATCTATATCTGTACAGATACATACATATACCTATATTTAAGACCAATATAATTTAATATTGTAATATGGAATCAGACATTATATGGATTTTGAAAGACTTACTGAGACATGTGAAAGCAAACATTGTGTGTATCTTTGTTTTAAAGAAAAACTTTAATATATTTACACTAAACAAAAATATACTACAATAGCATAGCTATTACTATAAACATGTGCAAAGGCATCTGTACATTTAGGAACACAAATTAAAACCAGGACTGCAATTACATACTTCATTATTTATATGTATTCTGGGTATTTTTGTATACTATGGAAGCTGGACATGTAATCTCTATAGTTAATAATAGACGAAATTCATCCCAGGTGTAATTTCATTGAAGTCAACAGACTTGGAACTGCACCTGGAATGAATTTGGCCCAATGCTATGAATGCCTCCTGACTCTCGCCAGCCTAGATTTACATATAAGATATAACACAAAAATGAAATAAAAATAGAAGATGTCCAGGAGGCATAGCATGTTTACAATGCAGAGTGGTAATAACCTTGACTGATATATATGTGGCAGTGCTTTGCTTAGCCAGACAGTATCATTGGGAATGGGGGAGGGTTAGCTCTAACAGCGGCTCAGATTTGCCTGTGTCCCTTCATGTCATTGCCTATTTCTTTCTCTTTTTCTCTCTCTTTCTGTTTTTGAAGCCTCATAGCCCAGAATCGTCCAGTGAAATGAAGAAGCCCCAAACTCACTCATTTATTATATTCATTTGCTGTGATGAAATCTCCAGGAGCAAAAAAAAAAAAAAACAACAACAAAAACAAAAAAAAAAACGCTGCAGTATAGTAATGTTTAAACAGTGACCTATTCTGATAAACCGAAATTATTCCTTAAACTGACAATCACAACAGAATGTATATAAAATATAACTTGCATATGTTATCACCAACATTCTATTTTTTAAAAAACTATTTTGCTAAGAAACCAGATGAAATTCTTTGAAGTCTCAGTGTGTTTTACATTATGACAAGCTGCTGTTTCCATCATATATTCTTTTCTCTGACCACTAAAGGTTAAATCATACTCACCCAAGGGTCATTTGCAGAGTTATGATACGAATCAATGATATCTTTAGGATCATAATAACACAGAAAACTGGTTATGGACTTTTGCTGCTGGGTGAGAGTCAAGATCAGAAAGACCAGTGTACAAATGGCAAATACCCCCTCCTAAAATTTCTAAATCACATAATGTTAGTGTAACATAATTTGGAATATATTATGACGGTTACAATTATAAAAAGTGCATGATGCCATTATTTCCAACTGGAAATTAGATGATTATACTAATTAAGTGATAGCAGGTGGCACAATGACTGCTACAATCTTCTCTGATGTGCAGAGAGAGATGCATGGTTCACTGTCTAAAACACCAAAGAATAGTAACAATTGGCTTAAGCAGTATTCTGTCCCAAGATGCAGAATAAGGATTCACTTTGATTTAACACTTCCTTATCACATCAAAGAAGTGAAGGGACATCTTTATGGATTGGCTTAGGAAAAAAAATGCTACCAGTTCAGCTTCTACCCTTACAACTAACATTTCTTGGTATAACAGAATTAGAGTATGAAATGAATTCCAACAGAATTATGTAATTCTAAAATGTCAGCAACTTTCTTTTAAATTGCAACTGGCCTAAATTCATCATTACTGCTTTTAAGTTCCTCAATTCAGAATTGCTATAGGTGTGCTACTGGATCTCATAAGACAAGCAAACTGAAAATGCTGTAGTAAAATAAATATTTCTCTGTCAATAAAAGCACTAAATACTTTTAAGAATATATGTGGTCATTAAATACATTTGAGTTTTAACTCAAATTTACTAGGCAGTATTTGCACATTATTTTTACAACAGGATTTGAAGATTATTCACAATTGCACTGAGTTAGACAAATAATCCTCTAGTCCCATGAGTTATTTTGGACATTGTTTTTCTTGTTCTCTCTGCTTTACATTCAGACAGAAGAAAGGCTAAGTCATCATCCACAATCAGCTTTTCAGATCATTAGTTTAAAAACTATGAGATATGGTTAAGAAGCTACTCTCTTTTTTTTGGACTTCCATGTGTTTCTGGAGTGTGGCCTCAGTTTAACAATGGCAGGGGAGAAGATCTGCTGAAGAACCATGCTGTGCAAGAATGCAACCAACATATGCCTAAGAGGCAAGAGAAGTGATTCTTAAAAATTATGAAAAATAAATATTATCTAATTTCTGAAAAGTCTTACCTAGTTTTATCTGTCTCTGTAGTATTCATTTCAGTTTTGTTACTGTATTTCTTAATACAGATGAAAAGCATGGCTAAGACTTAAGTTTAGATATATTTGTAACATGCTACGATATCTTACTGCATAGCTAGTTCATTTAAACAACTACTGCCTTCTCCCTCTATATTTTGCAAAACCTTACCTGTGCCACAATTTTAAGCAATGCTTATGCCATCTTACTTTTCACAGGTGAAAGAAAACAAAAGAAAGACAGATCAGACAGTAGAAGGTGAAAAACTATTGTTTTCCCTAGGATGTTGTGCATTACACTGTGGTGACATTCTCTTCTCAGTGATGGAATGTGCAAGTTAAAGATACCCTGCTCTTTCCACTATAATTCACATAGTGGTATGTGCTATGAAAACAGCAAGTACTGTGCAGAATATATCTTTAGCAAGGACAAAAAAGAAAGGTTCTCCAACTTGGAAGACTAAACGAACCTCTTTCTTTAGAGAGAAACATGAAAGTTCATGAAAATGACCCATCTCCATTTTCTAATGTTTTAATAGAACTAAATGGAAGGAAACTTCAACTTCTGATTACAGAAAATACTTTATCGCCTCCATGAATACCAAACTGCTCAGCATTTAGAATACTATCATACAGGTGTTGTTCAGTGAATAGATGTAATTGTTGCACCTTTTCCAGGACAAAATTTGAGCAAATTTCCTGCAATGAACATGACAAATACCTCCTTCTCTGTGGCTAAAATAAAAATCCTTACTCCCGCACCCCTGGATATTCAATTACCTGTGTAAATGAGAATAATAGAAGACAGTTACTCAGAAGCAGCTACTGGAGAAATGTGAACTTGTTGTTCAACTAACATTATCGCACTATAGGCGCGAGGCCAACTCTCTTACCCCCACATGCCACTGATTAGTTCAGCCTTAGCTGAATAAAAATCCTTAATCTTCTCTTTTTAATATTGAAGAGGTAAACCCTCTTTCACCTGCATGTGGAGTCTCCTTTTCATCAAAGCTCAGGAGATTCCAGCAACAAAATCAATGTATGCATGTTCAGAGCAGTTTTCAAGGTTTTGTAAGACAAATCTTTCAAATGGGAGCTAGTTTAATGCTATTGAGCTGAGTTTCGATCTGACAGAGTGAGTGAACAACACAGAAACAGTTCACTTACCACTGCTCACACGACAGGAGGTGGGAATCAGGTACAAATCTCTGTACAAATACAGCTGTGCAATTTCTCAGTAAACTCTTACCCTACCTAATCCAATGTTACATGCAATCATACAGGGTTTAAACACACAAAGATTTAAGAAAGAAATGCAATTTATTTCTCTACAGTAAAGAGTGACAATTATGGTTTTCTCATTCAAACCAGGGAAAATTAAGACTAGCTCTGCTAAATTTAATAGAGTTGTGCCAGTACTGAGCTGATTTTAACTGGAGCATTTTCAGATTCTATGTCTTAACAGAAAACTATGTCTGAACTATGATCAACAAATACCCTGTTCTGCATTTCCCTCCTGTTTTAAAACTTCCAACAACTTGCATTCTGTATTTTTTTGAAGGAAAAAGAACATTTAAACAAGACTCGATTTTATTGCCAGACATTGTAGATTAATATGAGTTGTAGTACAGCTTTGCACAGACAGATTCTTTTGTTCCTATGTTCTGACTCTTTGAATGCCAATACTTTAATCAGCTTAGAATCAGAGACGATTCATTCCTCTTCTGAGAAAATGGTATTACAGCCACATGTCCATATCACCATTACATCATGACAGTCTCCACAATCATACATCTGATTAGAAAAACGATCACTAGTCATTTATTGAACTATTCAGTATCTGGAATAATAGGGTATATGCTTCCTCTGTACTATTTATATTCCTTCATTTTAATAAACAAATTAATGAGACTTCTAAAATGCTTAAACATACGACCTGAGTGGCAAAGTCTAAACTAAAATGAATCAAACAAAAATAACAATACTTTAAAAATTTATGTTAGAGTGACAAAATGCCCACATTGGCTTTTGCCAATTCCAGATTTGTGAATGGGACAACAGTCTACTAAGACAAACAGGGACTAAAGAGAATATCATTTGCACTCATCCAGTTTAAATACCAAGTTCCAGGCCCTAAAAAATATGAACATAACCTCTCCTGTCATTATTCAGTTCAAACCCACAGCTCTAAGTAAACAAGAAATGTGATTATGTTATTGTATTAACTCTGTATTAGTCCTGACCATTCCTCCTTTTAGGATGTGCAGGTGAGGTAATGAAGTTCCCTTGAAAAGGGACAAATTAGTACAGTTCTTTCTGATGTGTTTAAATATCTGCAGAATTCTGGCTGATGTATATATAAAATACACTTTTGTAAGCCATACAGAAATATCAGATGGAATAACGTATTAATGCATATTTAATACAAAAAAATTAGTATAAATTATAAGAGTGAAAAAAATACAGGATCCAGTGTAGGTTCCTCATACTAGCAAAATTCCAGCAGGCTAGCCATCTTCCTTACATTAAATATGTCTATTATCTGGTGTAATTGAACAACTCACTGATAATTACATCAGCATTTTAATAGTATATAAATAACCTCTCACCTAATTACCATTTTGCTAAATTTTTCATATATTGCAGTATTATGAAAGGAGGTTCTTGGTAAAGTACTTTACCCTTTCAACAACAATTAATAATTCAATTAACAGGTCTTTTTTTAAAAACAAAAGCTTATGTAGAAAGAGCTAGGAGGTTCACAGCTGAAAGGAGAGCTCTCTTTTATGCTATAATCATGGCTTCATGGCTCTAGGAGTATAAAATTTGTTCAATGCTTATTTCTCTTTCAGTGCAGCCTCTCAGTTGAAATGATACCTGCTTTTTGGTGCTGTGAATAAAATTCTGTGCACATGACTCAAAATACAAGTGCACCCATCTTATTTGGAACTTAAGAGGAGGCATTTCCCCATGCCAATTTATTTTTCACAAGTAAATTTGTATATTTGTTTTTAAAAGAACCCACAGAGATAGTCATGTCGTTGTAGTCTTGACATTATGAATTAAAGGGGAAATACACTGTCAAAAGTAGAAACTGAATTTTCTCCCACCAAACATCTAGAGAGTCACACTTTCCTTTACCCTGGTGTCAAGGAAGGAAAGCGAAATGCATGGCTCAGAAAAGCACTGTTGAACGGAAGATGCAGTCCTCACTCATGCATAGGCTGAGTAAGAAGCCAAGCATCTGAAAAGCTTTGAACCACAGGTGACCCTGTAGCAAAACAGAATTGTGTTAAATGAACAGCTGACAATCACAACTGTGGTTTACATAGCAGTAATATTCAGAGACTATAATAAGAGCTGCAACATTACTGTTTCCAAACTTTATAATCAGTGTCATATTTTGCTAATTTCCAGGCATTCTATTTACCTTGTGACAGAGAATGCCCCAGTTAAACTTGTATCTAACTGCCAGAATTTCAAAATGTCATCTCAAGCTTTATAGAAACCTCATTCTTTTCAGAAGTAATTAGTTAAGGCATAGTTTGCACGGCAATTAAAAACCACTTGCTTGCAGAAGCTTGTAAGCATTATGTAATTTTTTTAACCTACAAGTACACATGCATATTCTTGCCTCCAGCTTAAATACAGTGAATGTTGTAGTTGGTTGCACAGGAATTGTCTCAAGAACATAAAAGCAAGCCAAACACAATTGTATTCCAACTAAAATTGCTCTCTTTATACCGTGTATTGAAACTTGATAACTGTTGGTTATAAAATTCCTTTGATTTTCTGTAGGTAATAAAATACTTTGGCAATTACTATTGACAGTTCTGGATAATCTTGAAGGCTGCCTTGCCTGAAGAAGATGAGTGTTACAAATCACTCCACTGAAAGAGGGAAGAACAGCAGCAGGCAGCAGACAGGTTTCAATTTCACAATGCTGATTATCTCATTCGTGATTCTATGCATGCCTAAATCTGAGGATCCCTCAAGCAGCTATATGGACTTCTACTTTTAAAATGCCTATTACGCTTTCATACTTTTTGCTGCTTCCTGAAGAGTGCCATTTCGCCAAGCTTAAATAGCAGAAAATTGCACTGCCTTTCCTCTGCCCATCTCCTCAATCTCTATTAACCTGCACAAGAACAAAGGAGTATGATAGTCCAGCTATAGGTTGGGAAATAGGTTTGAAGTTGTTTTTCATTTACTGGTACCTATCTTCCTGATTCATAAATGTATTTGAACAATAACATTATTTTAATACATTATCTAATGACTGAAAGCATAGCCTTTAATTACATCTCTATTTATACTAATAAATACCCTCTGTGTTCAGAACTACATCCATCTATTGTTTACATGGGCATCAAATGATATCGTAGTGCTGTCAGCATGTGTCAAGGCTTAAACAGAAAGGAATAAAAATGAAAATAATGAAAAATGTTGCAGATTTTTGTTTTTTTTTTTTCTTTTTTTCCCATCGAAGCTACAAGAGAACAAACAGAAACAGCTACAAGCAGACAGGAAAACTGTTGAAGCACCTGGTTCTAATGCTTGCAGTAGGCCTTTATTAGATGTCATAAACTGAATGATGCATTACTCTGTGGACAATTTACAGCCTGCAAATGTTGAGGTAAAATGGAGGACAAAGAATTCTTTAAAAAAAAGAAAAGGTTAAATGTTCCTTTTTAATCAAACGATAATTATTAGATGGAGGAATCGTAATAGGCTCACAGAGATTGGAGACTATTTTGCTTACTTTTTAAGGTATTTCTGTATCACCTTAACAAATAAACAGTATTTTACTTTAGCAATTCACATTTTATGTTTGAGTGATTTACATTCGATCCTACATTTCACCTGTATCATTAAACGAAGGAAAAACATGTAAAAATCCTATTGTTTATATACATTTGGCAGCCCAATCTCAAATCTAAATAATTGCATTAAAATCCATGTAGTCAGTCAACCACCACCAACGAAAAGGTAATTTTTGTCCATCAGAATATGTTCTAAAACAAGATCTGCTTTGCATTTAAAAAGACAAAAGAACGTTTTCTAAAATGACAGTTGCTGGTTGGCCATGGATTCTGGGCTTTAATCTCATGGCCTGCTCAAATTTCCCATTAAGTCTGGCAGAGGCTTAGGGGGACAGAAAGGCTGAACGGTGGCCCTTCGACAGAAGTGGAGGGGGTTATGGCACGGAGACACACAGCTGTTGCTCACAGAATGCAAGTGTTAGAAAAACTCACTGCTAGGTTTGGGTTTGGGTTTGTTTTGTTTTTTTTCCTTGCTGCTAATAAAAACTTAAAGTGTTTTCTGTGCTTTCCATAAACAGTGCACTTAAGTTTTATAATCTAGTATATCTTATTAAGCGTGAAGTCTGCTGACCCTAAATTATTCATAACATGGTCCAGACTGATTAAGATTGGCTTGTTAAGGAGCACAAGAAGCAATTAAACTGACAAGGCAGTGCGGCCTTGATGTATACATTTATTATCACAAGAATACCCAAAGTGAATGCCCTTATTAAGCAATGAATTTCACCTCACTGGCCTTCTACCATTGCTGCCACAGGCAGAGAGAGCTAGGAACAACATGTCAAAAGCTAACTCTGAGGAAATGCCTATCTTCAAGTGAAACCGATTTTGTAATGAACCTTTCAGTTCACTCCTGAGGTAATAAATCCTGACTGGTGCATTAATTACTTGATAACATCCCATCAAAATGCAAATGCAGCACTTGACCCATAGGAATGGCTCACTAGCTGTTAACTCTTCAGGGTATACATAAATTGTCTGTTTTCTTTTATCAAACAGGGCATTTATTTCCATCTTGCTAGGGTGAATGTCACTCCTGCCACCCTCGGCCCCTCAGTGGCCTGACACCATCATTTGCAGAGGACTGTCACTATGTGCCGACATTCTAATTGTGCTACTTCTTTGCTTTGTACCTTTGAGGCAGAATTTCCAGCTTCCCCC